>OY987198.1:2809789-3258223 GCA_963920755.1 Cartodere bifasciata
CGCAAAGCATATGATATGCTGCAATTTTTGTGGATTTAAAGAGACTCAAACAGAGGCTATCTCTATGCAGATACATTTGCTTATGCACTTTAAAACCGACAGTACATCTAGCAGTATCACTTGCACTGATTGTAACTTTAGGATTTGTGTTCATGACATAATTAACAAGCATTTGGATGTGGCGCACCCAGGTCAACGACAAGATGTATTAAATCAATATTGGCTTAAAAAGTGTCTTCTTTCCGGAGAGGTAAATTGCCCGCACTGCAGTTACGTGTTCAGTATTTACAGACGGTGGATCTGCCACGTTAACACTAAACATCCACAAAATGTTCTAAGCCAGTGGACTCTTTGTTTTATTTGCAAGCTTACAGTTTTTCGATCTATCAAGCAAATGTCGCGACATTTCCAAAACAATCACATGGGATACTTTCAAAGTTCTCCAGCGATAAGTTCACGTTATGAGTGCGCAGAGTGTAACACCACTGCGAGCCTTTATTGGGATCATTATTTCTATGGCTACATCGTTTGCGATCACGTTGGAAAACGCTTGCAAGAAGAGGAAGAAGATCCACACTTTACTAGGACGTTTATACTCATGGCGTCCTTTAAACAACTACTTAACAATTCCCATTTACCTATTAAATTGGATAATTATTTTTTTGTGAACATTGTTCCAAATAAAGGTTACTACATGGAGCCTATTGAAAATGTAACACAACTTAAAGCAACTACAGAAAATGCATTTATTAACAGCAACGATTTAAATAAATCTGCACCAAGAACAGTTCACAAGAAGCTACCACATACAAAGGCACTTAGGCTTAATTGTCCACATTGTAAAAAGCCATTCTTAGCACTTCTACAACTAAGCGAACATGTCCGAACAACACACAACACCTCTGATCTGTACCACTGCGTATTCTGTAACTTTACCAATAAAAAACCCAATGCCGTTGAGAACCATGAAGCGGATCACACTACCTTCGAAAAATGCATCTACTGTTTCTATAGATGCCAGAAAAATCCCAATAACAACGAAATGGATATCCATATCTCCAGAACCCACATAAACAAGGATTTCACGAAGTTACGCTGTGTCTACTGCAGCTATAAAGTAGTCCCAAAGGAACATCAAAAACTGAGACAACACTTTTTGCGGAAACACTACACAGCTTGCGGTATGTTCTTTGATGCCGGTCAGCACATGAAATATATCCGTGAAAACACCATTAATAAGTGTAATCTATGTAATTTCACGATAAAGGATTATCCAATGAAGGAACCCGTCTTGTTTAAAATACATCTTAGCGTGCACTTTCCGCTCAATGATGGGATTATCCACTGTGCATATTGCCCCCGCTTTACAACTGACTTAGAGCACTACATGCATGAACACTTAAATAATGAACACAAGGTTCTAATAAAGACTGCTACAAACACCTGCAATCCAAAGGACCTTACTCAGTGTCGTCTTTGTAATTTCATGACCACTAAAGAGAATATCAAAAACCATGAAGAGATGTATCATAAAGACATAGAAACTTTGGAGGAACCCTTGAGAACGACAGAGTTATCTCCAGATCAAAGTGTAGTTGATTTAAAAGTATCACAAATTGAAACAGACTCAGTCAAAAAGACAACTTTAGGTGGTAATGCTTCACCAGTTATTTTAAATGCTTCTCTTTCGAAAGTAGTAAACGTTAACACTTTTTTTTCTTGGACCGATACATCAAATACATGTGGAGTTTTAACGTTAAATGAAAAAAGTAATAATTTAAACACAACTAGGATTGATACTAATAGTGCTGATAAAGAAACGCAACCAAATGGTGCAAAATCTAGACGAAAACAATTATTTTCGGAATTGGAAGATGATTATGAGTTTTTTACATTATTTATTCGTCAACAGGAGCCACCACCACTTTCGTGTATTTCTGAAATTGTTACCGATAATACTCTAGGGTTTAAAATAACAAACGTTGAAACTGTAGTTGAGCCTTCGCCCAAAACTAGCGAAGAAACGAAGTCAAGTGTTACACAAAACATAATTTCTGATAGGGACGACGATATTGATGCTACCGTAATTATTACTGCAGACATTACAGAAACTCCTGAACCAGTAACCAATAAAAGAAAACTTATTGAAGATAACTCGCAATCTTCCGAGGATACTGCGGAACCTATCAAGATTACTTCTGAACTTTTCGAGGTTACTTCGGAACCGTTGGAGGTATCAAATAAAAAAAGAATTGTTAATACATACTACAATAAGAAAAAGCGAAAAATTGGCAGTACGCCTCCTCTAGTGGAATTTGGCAATGTTATCCCGTTTCGAAATTTGGCAAGTGAAGAAAGGAATAATCTAAATGAGGATGAGGACGATTGGAACTTAGTAGTTATGAATGGAAATGATCCTAAAAAAATTGATACTAATGATCAATTGGAAGATGAAGATGATACTGTTATATTAAATTCTACAGATTTTTAAGATTTTACTTATTAGTAGGAAATGGACAATTTTTTGCTTAAAACTAATTAATATTTTTCTAAACGTTTAGAAATTTAAAGCTTTGATATTTTCTTAGATGTGTAGGTAAATGTTTTTATGTTGTTTTTTATAAATTAGTAATACATATTAGTTAAAAAGGAATTTGTGTTTAATTATTATTGCAGATAAATGTTGAAACCTTACGGCCCCCAGTCACCTAGATGCTGAGAATTGTCATGATCGTTAGTGAAAACTACCCTAGTTGTATGTTATAACCCAAGTTCTTTTTACAAGTACTGCAAATTGTAAATGATACTTAAAGAAGTATCGCATGATCCCACCCTCCTCCTCATGCTCAATTAGTTAATTTATTTCATGATTAATTAATATAATTCATGAATAATAATATAATAATATCTATTGATAATAGTAATGGTAGACTGAAAGAAGTGAGACTGTCGTCTCTTTTTATGTATTGGCAGGACGTATCCTTCCTGCAGGAATACAATAACAAGAACTCATGACCGTAGTCATAAATGAGTTGGGATTGTACAATGAATTCCATGAAGCAGATATGGTCCCGTAGGATCCAAGGTCAAACTCATGACCGTAGTCATAAATGAGTTGGGATTGTACAATGAATTCCATGAAGCAGAATATGGTCCCGTAGGATCCAAGGTCAAACTTGAGTCGTAACTCTTCTTCTTTCAATGTACAGCCATTAAAATCATTATAAGAATTATTATTATTCATAGAATGTTCTTTAAAAGTATCCATCAATTTCAAAAATTGCAAAGATTAACATCCTAATGGCAGTTTTTGCTCACGATATCACCACTCACCAGTTGCAACATTTAATCTACCAGCGGGGTGATTACCGAATATCGCTTCGTACGAAACCTAATGGTCTTCTTATGTAGGTTTCGTACGAAGCGATATTCCGTAATCACCCCGCAGGTAGGCGATTCTGATTTCACGATTCGATAGTTCTATCTTCTTCCCTCTAACTATTTTGTACATAAGTCTGTCTTTATATTTGTGTCGAATCGAGAAATCAGAATAGCACTGCAGGATCGAAGATTAAGGTTACATAGGTGCGTGGCGTTATTTAAAAATTGACGACATATTATTTTAAAGAACATTTAAAACAAAAAGACTTGTAAATTGTATTTCCTAATCACACACTGTTAAAAAATATTAGAAAGTAGTATTTTGCATCATAAAATAACTTAAATAAATAAATAATTCTTAGTAGCGTACAAAATCTTAACATAATGCACAGTAGTTCAAGGTAATACTATTTGTTGCAAAGTAATAGTTCATACATACCTAAGTAAAAACAAAATGGTGGCTGATTGTTGTGTATCTCAATTTTCAGGCAGCATCAAAAATATGTTATTTTTTTGAATACTTACTTACCTGCAAAAAAAGAATGAAATGGCATGAATAAAAACCATTGCCAATAGATACGGGGAGTGAAGACACAAGAGTGAGTTTGTGTTACCTTTTAGTTAATTATTGTTTTCATAAAACTAAGTATTGTTTACAGGTTTGGTCGAAGCTAATCCTAAAGAAGAAACTATTTTTTGGAACACGCCACAGCATAAAGAAAGGAACTTTTATATTAAATCAAAGGTAAGACCAATTTAAGTTTATTAAAGTTAAGTGCCAAATTAAAATGGTGACCACTTAGCAATAGAATATTCTTAAATCGAGTTTAAAATGACCAGAAAACATCTCAAAATTGTATAAAAAAAAATACAAAATAGAGGCTCTTTTGTAGGACAGATGGGATAAGGTTCGCTTGAAATTTTTATCACCTTGTTAGTTAAATATTTGCAATTAAAGTCAAAATTCTAATATCTAAGGTAAGTTTAAAATATTCTTACACAAGTTTAAAATGTTTATGAAAATGTGTCTAGGATGGATAGAATGGACAGAAAGCGCAGTGCTCATTTCACGAAACAAGAAGAAGCAGTCTTGTTATCCTTAGTAGAAAAATACAAAGATATAATAGAGTGTAAGGAAAGTGGAGCCAAAAAATGGCAAGCAAAAATGGAATGTTGGGAAAAAATTGCGAGTAAATTTTCACACCTAACAGGATACAAGTGTTTACGCTCTGCCAAAGTCCTAAAAACAAAATATCTAAACTTGAAAAAGGATGCGAAGGCCAAATTTCTCATAAATAAAAATAGCATTTTGAGATCAGCCCTCGAAACGAGTGAAATGGACGAGAAAATAAAAGAAATAGAACATGTTCAAGTAACTCCTTTTCAAAGTTTTTCAGACGAAGATGACTCCATGCTTACAGGTAAACAAAAATTGTTTAGCACCCCATTTTCTTGAAATCCTAATCGACTCATAAAGGGTGGATATTTGATGATTTCTGTGGCGGATGTTTAATATAAAACAAAGATTCTCTCCGAACCACAGTTTATTTAGAAAAAGCTAAGCTGTCATCTTCAGCAGAAGATAGAATTATATCTTCTGCTGAAGATTACAGCTTAGCTGCCGAAATACTTATTCATTTCTAAATAAAGTGTGGTTTGGAGAGAATCTTTGTTTTATATTACATAAAGGGTGTTGGCGCATAGACGTTGTTGGGACATACCTAGGAACGAAAAAAATGGCTAAATACAAAACACAATCTATTTATAATTATTTCACCATTTGTTTATCTTTTAAATGGTGAAATTATATTTTTATAATCAGTAATAGCCCGTGTGCTCTATGAATTATCGATTATTAAATGAACGAGTGCTTGTTGCAGAGGAATGTCCCGCAAAAGTAAGGGTGTTTTCTAATTATTTACCGAGTGCGAAGCACGAGGTGAATAATTCAAAGAAAACACCCTTACGTTTAAGGGACATTGCGTATTCAACAAGTACGAGTTCTTTTAAAATCGAAAATTTATTGAGAGCACGGGGGCTATTCGACACGACTATTTCATTTATAAATACTACTTACCCAAAAAAATAATATTAATTTAATTTAAACACTGAATACGATTAACCAAAAGAGCAATTCTTGACAAAAATAACAAAAAATCATAATTTTGACTTCTATCCAGGTAAATTAATTTACTGTCAGTGCTTGCCAACGGGATATTTCAACTCAGGTTGTTGCCAACGGGTGATTTCTAGTATAATGCAGTAAAGCAGTAAAATGCTTCAAATTTTGGCATAAACCTCTAATTTGACATACAGGGTGGTCTAAGCAAAATTTTCCACCCCCATTATTTCCTGAACGAATTTGTTCTGGAGGAACTGCCGCGACACGTCATTTTTATACTCCTCGCAGACAAAGTCGAAAACGAGGAGTATATTGTGATTGTTTTGAAAATTCTAAAATCGTCAAAAATCGTCGTAGAGCAAAAATTCTTGCAGATTCGTGCGTTTCATCGAATTTTGAACAACTTTCAAAAAATCCGTCTGTCCGTCTGTACTCTGTCACGTTTTTTGTAAACACGATAACTTAAGAACGAAGATCCTAATCATGTTCAAATTTTGAGAAAAAATCGTTCCGATTAAAATCTTGGTTGGGATTGTTTTTGAGAAAAATCGGATAATAACCAAGGGGGCTCCGGAGCCCCCCAACCGGAAAAAAATTCATATTTCAGTTATTATAAAATTTACAAATTTTTTTATTTTAATAATATTAAAGCCCTTCCAATTCCTTACAAAAAGTGTATTTAAGTTTTTTTTGTCCGACCCCACATAAGCCCCTCAATTAAAAAAAAGCCGTATCTTCGTTATTTTTTAATTTACAAAAAAAATGTAAGTCTTATAAATGAAAGGAAATTAAATTCTGTATTAAAAAGTATTTTT
The DNA here is from genome assembly GCA_963920755.1 of Cartodere bifasciata. Lineage (NCBI taxonomy): Eukaryota > Metazoa > Arthropoda > Insecta > Coleoptera > Latridiidae > Cartodere > Cartodere bifasciata. The sequence goes on from OY987198.1 coordinate 2,816,108, forward strand.
AGTTTTTTTTTTATAAAGTTTTTAAAACAAAAATAGCCAAAAGAAAGGTTTTTAGTGATGAAAAAGTTCTAAGTCACGTAAGTTTAGACTCGGTCAAGGTGGCTTTGCAAAAAAAAAATAAAAAACAAAAGCATCTTTCTCAAGCCAAATTAAATCCTAAACGTCAGTGTCAGAATCGATACCTATTTATGCTTTTCGCTAATAATTTTTTTTATAGAACAGAAGAGTTAATAGTTTTACCTCTTCGCAGATTCTTTTTGATATTTAAAAAAAAAATACTGTTTATTTTTTTAATTTTTTTATTTTCTGACTACTGCGAGGAGTATCCTATTAAATGTCGGCATTTTATAAAAAAAAAACTCTTACATGCTCACTGATCTAATCTATCCACTGACCTAACCCGCTCTAGTTTTTTTTGGAGGGGGACATCCAATTAGGGTATTTTTTATTTTTTTTGTTCAACCCTCCAAGCGGGGTGATTACCCTATCAAAAATTTCAAATGGCACTACGGGTCAAGTGGGGCCTTATTTAAAAGCTACAATTTTTCTCTTTTCAAAAAAACAAATATTTTAAAAATCGGGCGAAAATTTTTCAAAATTTTTATTTTTTTGAATTTTAAATTTAATCAAATTTTACGCTTCTTAAGAAGAAAATGCTTAGACAGGTCGATTTTCTTTTGAAGAAGAACATCTAACAACATATTTCTTTATTTTTTTTCTTCAACCCCCCAAGCGGGGTAACAACCCCATCAATAATCTTTAATGGCCATTCTGGGTAAGTGGGGCCTTATTTGAAAGCTACAATTTTTTTATTTTCAGCAAAATAAAAAATTTTAAAATCGGACAAATATTTTTTGAAATTTTGTTGCTTTTTTTTATTTTAAATCTAAAAGTAAATTTTTTAAGAAAGTATTCTTGAAATAACATTTTTGATCTTTTTTAAGAATAATTTCTTAAAAAATCAAAATTTTTAGTTGTGTAAATTTACTTTTAGATTTAAAATAAATAAAAAACAACAAAATTTCGAAAAATATTTGTCCGATTTTAAAATTTTTTACTTTGCTGAAAAGAGAAAAATTGTAGCTTTCAAATAAGGCCCCACTTACCCAAAATGGTCATTAAAGATTATTGGTGGGGTTAAAGAAAAAAATTAAGAAATATGTTGTTAGATGTTCTTCTTTGAAAGAAAATCGACCTGTCTAAGCATTTTCTTTTTAAGAAGCGTAAAATATGATTAAATTTAAAATTCAAAAAAATAAAAATTTTGAAAAATTTTCGCCCGATTTTGAAAAAATTTCTTTTTTTGAAAAGAGAAAAATTGTAGCTTTCAAATAAGACCCCACTTTAATTTAAAATTTTTGATGGGGTAATCACCCCGCTTGGAGGGTTGAACAAATTGAAAAATACCCTAATTAGATGTCCCCCTCCAAAAAAAAAATGACGTGTCGCGGCAGTTCCTCCAGAACAAATTCGTTCAGGAAATAATGGAGGTGGAAACTTTTGCTTGGACCACCCTGTATAAATGCAATAATCAATTTAATTTCACGAAAATTTTATGAAATGAAGCTGACAACAATGTCAGTATTATCCGAGGTATTGTCATTGATCAAGTATATATATTACTTTATTTTTCTCTATGGTATTGTCTATTGCAAAAATGTATGCTCAAGAATCTAGATAAGCTTTCAGATAAGATTCATTTTACAAATAGAGTTGCCGAACTTATGCATCTTTGTTAGCATATTTCTCAATGAATATAACAGATGGATTTTTTTCAACAATTTTCTAGGGATCCCTGAGATCGCCTCAAGAGCGAACCATCGCGGTTATGAGCCATTTTTGGGAGACAATGTATACAGTGTCCGCGTTTTGTTCAACTTTGCGCCCCCCAAATGAAAAAAAAATTGTAACGTGCGATCAACAAAATTTGACGAGTGACTAGTGAGAAAATAGTATATTAAAAGCGATTTCGGTAATTTGTTTTAAAAGAATACAGTTTAACGAGCTGTTTTATTAGAAATTAAATTTTGATTTTTAAGAAAGTTTTTGTTTAAATCTTATGTTCAGTTAAAAAAATAAATAAAGTTAAAAAATAGGTGAGGGTAAAAAGTTAGTTATAAACTATTTTTATAAACACAACTAGTGGTTACCCAATAGGGAACATGAACGTAAAAGATTTTGACCAAATATTGGATTTTTGCTAAAGAGGTACATGGTTGGAATACGCTATTGCATATTTTAATTTATTTAAGCCACCCAATATTTTTAAATTAATTTTTAAACTTTGGGGTACATAAAAACACCCCCCACTACTTTTTAGGGTACGAGCTGACGTCACAAACTTGATTATGTTGGCACTTTCGTTGTTTTGAAATCTGGTGTCAAACATAATTTGACGTTTTAAAAAAAGTTAGTTTTAATTTTGCATTTTTTAATATTTTTATTTCTTGTTATCGTTTTTTAGGCATGTGATAAAATTGCTCAGTTGGACAAGTGCCGTGTTTACCAATCGCGAGTAGTAGCGGTGTGATTTATTGGGTGAATTTTTACTTGGCGTTTTTTTGCACTTAAAAACGAAATCAAAAATTATGACGACTAGTTGAACCTATGCAGAAGAATAATTGTAATCTGTTTATGTTATTTAGTACCTTATTTTCATCGATGAGTTTTGTAAAAATATAATTTGAATTCTTCACCACTTCGGCACATTACTTTCTGACATTTATTATTGCAATAATGATACAAATAATTGTAAGCAGCTTGACGCATCAATTTAAATTTATTTTTGAGGAGGCAAAATAAACTTTTTGCAATTCTTTTTGGAGTAAGCACATTTTGGACAAAACTTGCAAGTAAAATGGTCTTTTTTATTATTTTTTAAATTTAAGTCAAAAATGACAACTGATGACAGCTACAAACGTTACCAACAAATTTTTTTTTCTGAAGGGTACGAGCTGACGTCATCACGTACGAAGTGTTTTTGAACTACCAATTTTAAACGATTTTAAATATTTTTTTTCTGCACAAATATTAATTTCTGGGATCATACTTAAACACAAACAATATTGGTTTTTCATGGAGAATCGATATAAAAAATAAAAAAAAATCATTCATGTTCCCCATTTTAAAAAAGGCTCCAAATGCCAAAATGCCAAAATAACAAGTTATTTTCGTCAACCTCGCCTAAAGGACTGTTTTTCTGAAAGTTTCATAACATATTTCTTCCATATAATGTCTTGTTTCTTTACCCTCCATTTGCCATATCAAAAAACCAAACCAAACGCGAACATCCTGTATATTCATAATATTTTAGATCTCAAAAAAGAAAATGTTTGGACTGAAGATTCATCCCATGATACGATTGATCAAGAACCCTATGTAAATACTCTCGTTAATGCTGTTATTAACGACTCGATTAATAATAGTAACTGCAATGCAACTAGAGGTCAGCAAAATGAAAGTCAGCAAAGTACAAACATCTACCAGAATTTTAATCAGCCGACTGCACACACTCCTATTAGTAAGTTTTATACATACTCTTCGCCGACGAAGTCGAAGAGTATTATAATTTCGATCAGACCAAACCTAAAATCGTTATTTGTCGTCCCAGATCAATTCTTGCAGATCTGGGCGTTCTATCCGATCTTAAACATCAAGTTCAAATTTTATGGAAAAATCATATTTTATAAAAGAAAGAAAAGAATCGTATTGTTTAAAAAAGAATTATAAAGCTTATAAAATTAATCTTCAAAGTTAGAAAAAATATGGTACGCCATTGGTGTTAATATTTTTTTTTTTCTCAGATGCAGTAGATAATACACAAAATTTACCGGACAAAACACTCCACAAGGCTAAGATGGAATTTATTCGACTTCAGATGGAATGCTTGAAAGAGGAACATGCCCTTAAAGTTGAAAACTTAAGACTAGATATACTTTTAAAGAAAAAACAGCTAAATATAGATTAGTTATTTATGTTGTTTGTGTAATATGTAACTATGTTTTAATAGTAAAATCGTCAAAATGTTCGTTTAATGTTTTTCGTATGAATCATTGTAATCCTAGATAAAGAAAAAATTAATTATCATGAATATTTAAATAACCTTTTATTGTCTAGCTAGCTCCTCCAAAAAATACGACAATTTAAAAAAACACACAGATAAAACATTTGCTTTAAGCAAAAACTGCATTAATTTTCTTAATCAAGTTTAGAAGAATGTTCTTTAAAAACGTAGCGTCCAATAGCAAACGCATAGTAGTTCAAAAGTAAACAACACTGTTGCAAATATGTAGCGTCCACTAAACAAGCAATTGTTCATTTGCACTACTAAATCTGCTGTTTAAAAAAATTATATTATTTCGCAAATTTCAATTTTTAAGTATGAAAACAGACAATCTAAAAGCATTGTTTTAAAAAAAGTGGTTTAGCATCACAAACCTATAAGAGCGTAGCGTCCAACAGCATGCATAGTAGTTCAAACGTGAACAAATGTTGCAAATATGTAGCGTCCACTAAACAAGCAATAATTTACATATAACCACAAAATCAGCTGTTTAAAAACATTTTAATCGTAAATTTCAATTTTCATGTATGAAAACTGAAAAACTGAAACTTGTGCGTATGATACTCTCATGGCATCTCTTCAGACATTTTTACAAAATCTAAGAGAAACTATTTTTGGTACAGAGAGCACACCAATGGTTTTAAACAAGTTATTTAATAACAGTAACACAAACATTACAATTAAACAAGAACAAGTAGAGAAGCAAACGCAAGATTTTTGCAAACATGTTAATATTAAAAAGGAAGTTTACATTAAATGTGAGGCTGTTGAACCGAATGAAAAAGAAAGCAAAGCTTATTCCGAAACTATTGTTAAAAACGAGGAACTTATAATTAAAAATGATTTTTACTCTGAAGATAATTCTGAAAACGAGTTAAACTTAGACAATGAATATAGTGAAAGTTTAAGTGACCCAGATGATATTTTTGATGCAGAGGAAAGTGATAGCTCCAGCACAAGTTCAATGTCAGACGAATTTATTTTTGATGATTTGAATTCTTCCACAAATATTGATAATAGTGATACAGATGAGGGTATAAATGATGATGACGATACAGAGAGATTAAATGATAACCTCGAAAATCAAAGGCATAAAGTTTTGACAATTTCAAAGAAAATAAAAAGGGACCTATACTTATACTTTACTAGATTTCCCAAAAATTCAACAAACTCCGAGAAAAGCGTTTTGCATTACTGCGAAATATGTGACTTTGAGTGTTATTTAATAAGTGACTTAGTAAAACACAAGCGAAATCATCGTTCAATAAAAAAGGAGGGTAAACACAAATGCCCTAGATGTGTTTATACAACAGGAAATTATGAATACTTTATAGTTCACATGGATATCAAGCACCACAATGGCAGTATAACGTATTTATGTAATCAATGCGAGTATTATAGTCTTTATTTAAGTAGAATAAAAACTCATATACGGCATCGGCATCTGGGTGCCACAAAATGAAACAACTGCATTTTTAATAATTTGAAAGGAAAATTGTTTTACTTCATGACTAAAAAGGGAACATTTTTAAAGTTAACACAAACGCTAATTTTATTAAATAAAAAAGATCTGTTTACTTTTTAACTTTTAACTTTTATTAATAAAAAGGACAAAAAAGTATTTATAAGGCAAAATCTATTCGTATAAGGGAAAGAAAATTAAATTCTAGACAAAAATGTATTTATTTGTTGCCCTACTCCCCATTTTATAAAACAATTTAATATCGTTAATTATTATACTCTTCGCAGACAAAGTCGAAAAGTATTATAAATTAGATCAGCCAAACCTAAAATCGTCAATTTTTTTTTTAGAAGACTGGACAACTTCCTTATTTTAAATGGAACACCCTATTTTTTATTTTTTTTTATGAATCTAGATGACATTAGCAGTTCAACGATATGTCGCTTGCTACCCTTAAGTTACTAAATGTTACCCCTTTCAACAGAATTTGTTTCTGTGTTAAAAAGTTTGGAATATCGCCTGTAAAGTCGTAAATACTTTTCGTAGAATTTTATTTTTTTCGAGGTCCATTTCTATTTTTTTAATACGCATCTAAAAAGCATACACTCAACTATACAGGGGGTTTCCCTTTTTTAAGGGGCTAGACAACTTTCTTATTTTAAATAGAACACCATAAAGCGACATATTGTTGAACTGCTAATGACATCTAGATTATTAAAAAAATAGGGTGTTCTATTTAAAATAAGAAAGTTGTCTAGTCTCCTACAAAAGGGGAACACCCTATATAGTTAAGTGTATGCTTGTTAAATGCGTATTAAAAAAATAAAAATGGACCTCAAAAAAATTAACCTTCTAGGAAAAGTATTTACGATTTTACAGGCGATATTCCAAACTTTTTAACACAGAAACAAGGCTGTGGTGCAGTGTTCACAGGAATAAGTAACATTACCCTTTTTGTGCACGGTCTCTATATGACGTTTCAGATTGTAGGCAAACCTGGGAGTGCAGTCACACTTTGGGCAATTATTTAATGTTTAAAATATGAACACAAAACTCCCTAATTGCCTACATTAGTTTCATTCTTATGCATAAAGCTTACGTGCTTTCTTATTTCATATTTAGATACACTTGTAAAGTCACAATAGTCACAAGGATATGTGACACTTCCATCGTTATGCTTTCTATTTATATGATCGGTAAGATTTCCTTTTCTACTACTTTTAAAATCACACTTATCGCAGACATACATGCTAATACCGCTATGTGAGCGCATATGTGTTTTTAAGTTGTAATTAGCGTGGGTGGTGTAGTCACACTGATCACAAGAATAAGTCACATTATCATCATTGTGTTTTCTATCAATGTGAACTGTTAAATGCCCCGCTTGGTTGGTTTTAAAGTCACATTTCTCACAATAGTGGAAGTTTTGCCGGTGTTGTCTAGTTTCGTGTAGGGCCAGGTTTGTTTTAGAATTGGACGTGTAGTCACATTGATCACAAGAATATGTGACATTAGAGTCACTGTGCTTTCTGTCTATGTGCACTTTTAAAAGTTCCGTATTGCACGTATTGTAGTCACATACACACACATTGATGAAACTTCTTTCCGTGTTGCCTTGTAACGTGTAGCCCTAGATTTATCTTTGAGATTGAGGTGTAGTCACACCGTTTACAGGAATATGTGACACTTCCATCGTTGTGCTTTCTGTCCAAGTGTCTATTTAGATGCGTTAATGTTTTCGCTTTATAGTCCCATTTTTCACAAGAATATTAAAATATGTAACTTGTTAAAAACTTCTTAGAGGCTACGGTGTAGTTGCAGTGGTCACAGAAATAGGTAACATTATCTTTTTTGTGCACGGTCTCTACATGACGTTTTAGATTGTGGGCAAACCTGGGAGTGCAGTCACACTTTGGGCATTTATTTAATGTTTAATATTTGAATACAAAACTCCCTAATTGCCTACATTAGTTTCATTCTTATGCATAAAGCTTACGTGCTTTCTTATTTCATATTTAGATACACTTGTAAAGTCACAATAGTCACAAGGATATGTGACACTTCCATCGTTATGCTTTCTATTTATATGATCGGTAAGATTTCCTTTTCTACTACTTTTAAAATCACACTTATCGCAGACATACGTGCTAATACCGCTATGTGAGCGCATATGTGTTTTCAAGTTGTAATTAGCGTGGGTGGTGTAGTCACACTGATCACAAGAATAAGTCACATTATCATCATTGTGTTTTCTATCAATGTGAACTGTTAAATGCCCCGCTTGGTTGGTTTTAAAGTCACATTTGTCACAATAGTGAAAGTTTTGCCGGTGTTGTCTAGTTTCGTGTAGAGCCAGGTTTGTTTTAGAATTGGACGTGTAGTCACATTGATCACAAGAATATGTGACATTGAAGTCACTGTGCTTTCTGTCTATGTGCACTTTTAAAAGTCCCGTATTGCACGTTTTGTAGTCACATACATGGCATTGATGAAACTTCTTTCCGTGTTGCCTTGTAACGTGTAGCCCTAGATTTATCTTCGAGATTGAGGTGTAGTCACACCGTTTACAGGAATATGTGACACTTCCATCGTTGTGCTTTCTGTCCAAGTGTCTATTTAGATGCGTTAATGTTTTTGCTTTATAGTCACATTTTTCACAAGAATATAACGGTTCTCTGTGCTTTAATTGGTGACTTTGAAGTCGATATTTTGAGATGTCGGTATAGTCACAGTGGTCACAGGAATATGTGATGCTACCGTCGTTGTGTTTTCTCTCTATGTGATTCTTTAAAAGGCTTGCGTTGCTTGTTTTGTAGTCACAGTGTTTGCAATAATCAACAACTTGTTCGGGATGCTTCATAGATATGTGACTTGTTAACATCTTCCTAGAGGCTGTGGTGTAGTTGCAGTGTTCACAGGAATACGTAACATTACCCTTTTTGTGCACGGTCTCTATGTGGCGCTTTAGATTGTACGCAAACCTGGGAGTGTAGTCACACTTTGGGCATTTATTTGATTTTTTAACGGCGTAGCCATTGTCATCGGTCTGCCACTTTTCATCTAATGGTTCCTCGTCTCTGTCTGATTCTGATGATTCTTCCGTTTTAATGTTAACACCATTTATTCCTGTGGATTCTTCCTTAACATAAATTTCTTCAGTCATAAATACAGCATCCTCTTGTTCATTTTGAAATTGTTGCTCCTCGATGTCCTCGTCTATTTTCTCGATCTTAACTTTTGTTTCATAGTTGTTGATCATTTCATGGTCATTGTTGGAGTCACCACTCGTATTGTAGCTTGTGGTAACAGAATCGAGTGTAGTATAATGTAAAATATCTGTTTTTTCTTGCTTTATTTGTAGGTTGTGGGAAGAGGTATGCTCCTCCATACGTTTGCTAGAAACACTTTTGAAGTCACACTGGTCACATTCCAACATCTCTAGTATTAGTTTGGTCTGAAACGCATGAATAAGCTTGGAGTTCAGGTTGTTTAAAAGTAATTTAAAATGCTTACCCCCTTGAAACACAAATAAACTGAAGGTTTGTTCAAGTAGGAGGCAATTATACCCAAACTCTAGATTTCCCACTAAGAAAAGCAATACAAATCTAATTTATGAAAAAACTATTATTTACCATACAAAGGTAACAACAAAAAGGTAAATGAACTGCCGTAGATCATATGATCAAGTGGAACTCTACCTTGGTTCCTGGTAGTTCAAATGTTAAATTTTGTTGCAAATGGACGATTTTCGAGGCCATTAAAAAGTAAGATAAACCAAGAAAATAAATGGTGTTGTTTTTATTGATTAATAACAACTTACTATAATTTATACAAGTTTTGATTAAAATATAAGACTGTGAGAGTAGAGATTAATCTAGTACCACTTGCGAAATCTTTTGGAGATACTTTTCAGCTTATTACAAAGTGCTGCACTTTTGAAATAATAAAATAAAATAAGGTATGTGCCTACTGATATTAATTTAAGTTTCTCAGCACTTTTTTAAACATAATCATTTGTTTTGTTTACAGACAAAATCAGTCAAAAATGTCGGATTTTATAACAATAGAAGATTCCGACGATGATTTTCCAAGCAACAGTGTTTCACCAAAACCCGACACGCCTCAAGATTTTAATGCAAAACTAAACACAAAAATGGATCTTCTACAAGAAGTTATACATCTCACAAATGCTAATGATACAAATATAGTTACAAATGCATCAGAGTTTAAATGTTTTAAACAAGATGACGCTGCAGCAGTAGCTCAAATTGATTTAAAGGAGGAAATAATTGAAATCGAAGATCATGATGTTAAGCAGGAAATTATTTCGCCAAGAACAGTGTTAAATGCGCCGAGTCCTGCCTGCTCTGGTAATATAACCGTAGTCAACAACACTCCAGGAGGGGTTATCATAATGAATAACGGAAACAATCAGGAACTGTTGCTGCGAAACTCAAGAGGCAGCTACACCAACGTACAAACTTCCATTGCACCTACAACATCAACACAAACTTTATCGAACAGCCGGGAAAATGAACCTCTTTTAATAAAAATGCGTGATGGTACGTTAGCGTTCGCCTACCCAAATAAACATTACCACTGCCAGATTTGCAAATTTGATACTGACGAGTTGGTTGCTTTGCAAAAACACGTTTCAGTAAAACATTATGAAGAAGTAACTAAAACTGAAAAAAAAGTAACGCATTTAAATGGAAAGTGCCCCATATGTTACAAATCATACCCAAACTTAAAATGTTTAAAGAATCATTTTTTGGATCGTCATTATAATGAACCTAAAGACTTGTTCGGGTTAATATGGACAACTTTGGGTGAAGTGGCGGCCAAAGACAATGTTTTATCGTACAGTTGTCCATACTGCGACCTTTTTGGTGATTCTCCAAGTGAGTTAAGACAACACTGCGCATCACATAGTGAGTTTCAAGACGAGATTGGAGAGTTAAAGTGCCTCTTTTGCTACTTCAAAACCATGAGTTATATCGATTTAGCGAGTCATGTAAAGACGCATTACGTGGACAATGTTTACTTTTGCTTTTATTGTGAGTTTCAAACAAAGATTGGCAATGAACTTACACAACACTTATCTCAGTCGCATCCCAACCCTGGGAACACTTTGCTAAAGCCAAATAAAGAACCTAGGTCTGAAAAACTTAAAAAGGACGTTGCCATTGCAGGAAGTTCAGGCGGCGTCAACACTGTCTCTTCAGAATTTAGTGAGCATGATATCTTAACTGAAGTACCGAATATAGTCTTGCAAAAGTATAAGAATAGTAAAAATGAGGAAGTTGAAATGGATGAATTAGTTTGCCATTATTGCTCTTTAACTTCAAAAAACCTAAAAATCTTAAACGAACATATGGAAGACCGTCACCTTCACTTGGATTTTCTGTGCATGTTCTGCAAATGCCAATGTAAAACGTATAATAGACTTGAAGAACATGAATCTAAAAACCATCCTGAGTGTTTTAGCTGTCCGTTTTGTATGTTTAAAGCATTTACCCGCCACGAGTACAGGGCTCACTTAAACGTTCATTACAGAAACGGGTACTTTTACTGCATTTACTGTGATTTTAGCACCGTGTGGAGTCAATACGACACTAGTAGAGCACATGTGCTAAACGAACATTTAACTAGACGGGTACGCTTTCCCAACAACGATTTTTGGCTGTTTGTTCATGTCAAAGCTGAACGTGGTGATACAGATACGATCTTTACGTTCAAGATGTGTTGCAACTTCTGTAGCTTTTCTACCCGTTTAACCAGTTCAAAAGGCGTTCAGAGCGATATGCAATTGCATTTGCTCAAACATATTAAACCGGACAGATCATCTGGAAGCATTACTTGCGCAGATTGTGATTATAGCATTGATGTTAATGTTTTAATGCGCAACCACTTAGACGTAGCGCATCCAGAAGCGTCTCGGGAATGTTTAAGAAATAAGCACTGGATAAGGAAGTGGCTGCTTTCTGGGATGGTGACGTGCCCGTTTTGTGGATACGTGTGCAGTATTTACCGACTGTGGATCTGCCACGTTAACACCAAACATCCAAGCAAGGCCCTAACCCAATGGACTTTATGTTTCATTTGCAAAGTTACGTTGTTTCGGTCAAACGAGCAGATGGCGCGACATTTTCACACCTATCACGCGAGGTACATCAGTACTTTTCTTGAAAGGGCACGTTTGCTGTATTGTTGTCAATTGTGTCCCACTAAGGCAGAGTTTTATTGGGATTACGTTTTCTGCGGTTTAACTGTTTGTCAACATATTGCTGAGAGGTTGAAAGACAAAAGCGATCCGCATTTTGCAAGAGAATTTATTTTAATGAAGGACTTTAAGTATAAACGTTTGGTCCCTGGTGTGACGGGTAAGCTGCCTCCAGATTGTTTTTATTTTATTAATATCGTTGCGACTAAGAATCATTATGTAGAGCATATTGAAAGTTATGCATTCGATACTTCAAGAAATGCGTTGCACGCATTACAGAATCTTGACAAGATAGCAAGCAACGCCAATGATTTATCAAACGCATCTCCGTCAACAGTTGGAAATGAACGCAATATGGAGTCTGACCCAGGAAATGAAGATATGCTACATTTGTGTCCGCATTGCAGACACTTATTTTCATCTATCATGAAGGTGGCTCATCACGTGCGAACAGAACACAACATCTTAAAATTATACCACTGCACGTTCTGTACTTATACCAACAAGCTTTACTATATGGTGTTCGATCATGAGAATAATCACAAAGGTTTCCCAAAATGCAAGTATTGCTTTTACAAATGTGATAAATATTTCGAGAACGGTATTAATAGACACATGTGCCATAGTCACGAAAAAGATCTCAATTGTTTGAGGTGTGTTTATTGCAGTTTTGAAGTGTCCCTACTAAATCGCAAAGAGCTTAGGCAACATTTTATAGACAAACACTATAGAGCGTGTGGAAACTTATTCGAAGAAAATGTGCACATGAAATATATTCGTAGAAGAGACAAAAAGTGCATTTTTTGCGAGTTTGAGGTTAATGACGAGTCCGTATTTAAGATCCATCTTAGCATGCATTTTCCACAGAACAACGAAGTCATTCACTGTGTTTACTGTACGAAATTTACCACAGATTTAAAGGGTTTAATGCGTAATCATCTACATAAAACACACGGACTTTTTGAAGCGGAGCGTGCTGGCGTAATAGATTATTACGACTCTAAAAGCATTGCTAAATGTAGTTTTTGTGGTTTTATGTCTTTGTCAGCAAATGTTTCGAACCATGAATGGAAGCATCACCGAAAGGAACAAGTGGTTGATTGGAAAATATCCCAAATCGAAGCGGATCTAGACGGCGATCATCCAGTATCGATAACATTAAACGATAATCAACAAGACGCGACTCTACCAGTTATTTCACACTTTTTCAGCCCTAAAGAGGTAAACGTTGACGCTATTTCTTTGGTTGATACGTCCAATGCAAGCAAACTTTTATCGTCGAACGAAGCAGCTCTAGGGTTTAAGATAAAGAGCGTTGAATCTGTGGTTGATTCGGCGAATAATACTAGCGCAAAAATGTCAAGTAGAAAAAAAACTATAATGTCTGATTGGGAAGATAACATTGACGTTACTGTGATAAATGTTGACGATAGTGCAGAAACTGTGGATGCAGTCCCCAACAAGAGAAAGCCACCTGAAGATACAACTAAGGAAATAATGATACGTACATACTCGGTTAACAAAAAGCCAAAAATAAGCAGTCCGCCTCCCTTAGTGGAGTTTGGCAAGGACATTTTGTTTGAAAATAAAACAAGTGAAGAAAGTGATAATGTTAATGATGATATTGAAGACTGGAATTTAGTAGTAATGGATGGCAATGACAGTGACACTGAAATAATTGACCTGACTGAAAAGGAGGAGGATAGTATTATTCTAAATTCAACAGACTTTTAAACTTCTAGGACACCAGGATTTTTTTTAAACCATTAGAATTGTTAAACTATTATTTTCTTGGTTCTGGCTGAATGTAAATTTGTTTTCGTCGCTACTTATCAAAAAATAATGTTTGTGTTTACGCATATTGTTTAAAGCTTAGATTATTTTAGGTTGGATTTACCGGACTGATTATAAATAAAACAGTATACATACTTCAGGTAAAATGCTTCATTCCAGCCTCGGGCCAATTGCCGCCCTCGAGCTTCGCTCTCGATGGGTCAAACTGCCTTAGGCTGTAATGGCACTTTCTCTTCGGATATGTACTTTTAAATTCTGTAACATGATGTCGTTTTTTATTATTTTTAAGTTTACTGTTATCTACTTATTTTTATACCGAGTAAAAAAAATGTATTTTGTCAATAGTTTATATCACGAAGTTTGTTAATATACTTTTAAAATATAAGTTGTTTTTGTTTTACATCGATATGAATGAGTACATTTATTTATTTGGTTGGAAAATTAAATTCTTCTTTAAACTAAGAATGAATACTAATTCTCAATTTTGTATGAGAAAAACTAAGAATTTGTTGTAATACCCTTAGATTTTTTTCGAAAATTTTGAAGCAGAAATTTTTTATTTTGGTAACTTAGAAAAAAGAAATCACAAATATTGAGCAAAAGTAGCGAGTTATTTAAGCAAGACAAAATTAATTCCTGCTGTGTGTAAAAATATGCGAGAAAGAAATGTATTCTTCCTAAGAACGCACTACTTTTACTCAATATTTGTGAGTATTCTTTTTTAAGTAACCGTAATGTAACAATTTCTTTATAAATAAAGAGAACTAATGAAAAATAGCATAGCTGCCTATCAAAATTTTAGGGTGTAAAAATTAATTTGTAATTATTCAAACCCCATTATTTCCGAAATGGGGCACACTACAATAACCACTTTTGTCAAAGATTTTTTAAACGTGGCCAGCAAGTTGTATGCCAAATTTCATACTATCCATTCACTGTTTAAAAAAATCAAAGTCACCTATGAAAACTAGAATCTTTTTCTTTGAAAAGTTGAATTTTCCTCAAAGTTGGCATTACATTTAAAATTTATTGTCACCAAAAATGCCAAAAATAATGACACATAAAATAGGCATGAAAATTGGAAAAGCAAAACAATTCTTTCTTAAGGTGTGAGAATTTATGAAGAAAATTGTAGACATTTTTGTGAAAGTGCTAATTTATCATATGATACCTAAAAGCAATTCTTAACAGTGAGTACTTACTTAAATAATTCCTGTTTTGTGTAACCTTTTAAATGGTGCAATATAAAGTAATTTAATTAAAAAAATAAATACTTCTGTATATGATGAGACCATTGTTTTTGAGTCAGATGCCCTGAACATGTTTTTAAATGCATTTTTTAATTTTTTTGACTTTTTTTACATATCCAGCAAACACAAGTGACATTAATGACAATATACAGGATACAATTTATCACCCTAAGGCTCGCCTACTCTGTTTTTTTTTAAATGTGAATGGATGTAGTCCTAAGTTCACTTGAACGATTTTCATGAAATTTGTCGGTATGCGGACGGGCTAAATATGATTTTTTTTCACATGCTTAGTCAGATTCCCAACGTTTTTCGTTGTATAATTACATTTATTACAACTGTGAACTTTGCGATGTTGTTTAGACACATGTTTTGACAACAGTGTCTTCGATATTGACGTATAGTCACAGTGATCACAAGAAAATGTAACATTATCATCGTTATGACTTCTTTCCACGTGCACTCGAAGATAATCAGAGTTATTAGTTTTGTAGTCACATTTAGTGCAATGATGAATGACTTCGCCATGTTTCCTGGAAACATGAACCGCTAAAGTACTTTTAGAACTTGTCTTGTAGTCACACTGTTTACAAGAATATGTGACTTTGCTGTCGTTATGCTTTCTTTCGATGTGAACCTTTAAATTATTTTTTTTGTTCGTCTTGTAGTTGCATTTTTGGCAGTGGTGTCTATCACGTATTTTTTCTACATGTTTACTATGTTTATGATTCGATAAAGTTACTTTTGATGACGTTATGTAGTCACATTGATCACAGGAGTATGTGACGCCTCCGTTATTGTGCCTTCTTTCCATGTGGTTGTTAAAACTCCATTTTATTCTAGTGCTGTAGTCACAATTTGAGCATTTATATGTGTTAGCGTCAGTACGGGCGTCCTTCTTTTTATTTATTGGCGTATTTGCGACTAAAGGTTCAGTGGTTTCATTATCGCTCATTTCTAAACATTCTTCCTTGATATAAATTGCCTCCGTTTCAACCAAGACTTTTTCATTATCGTTATAATGTTCGATGTTATCTTTTGTTTTCTCGACCTTAACTGCATTTTTGTACGTTTTTTCACTTTCTTTACTGGTAGTGTTAGTACATTTGTAAACGTTACAATTTGTGGTAATGTTTTCATCTATCGCATTCTTATCTGCGTATAAATATTCCGGTTTTTTTGTTTCATTACCTTGTATTTCCATAACTTCTTCCTTAATATAAATTGCTTCGTATAAAACATCATCCTTAGTTTCTTGTAGAGCATTTGTGTCGTCTTCTACGTCCTCTACCTTAACTGTATTTTTATAGCTGTTAATCATAGCATTGTTGGAGTTATTACATTCATAAATGATGTAGCTTCTGGTAATAGATTCGTCTCTAGAATCTAATTTCACTGTGTTTCTGCCATAATAACTAGTTATTTGAGGTCTAAAACACATTGTTTGTAGGCAAAAACACTACAAGGAAAAAGCACCTCAATTACCTTGGTCGTGCCTTGAATTACCATTAAATTAATTGATAATAAAAAAAAGAAAAGCCTCTACTTTTAATACTTCAAAACAATTCAAATCCATACTCAGAACGTAACAATTAATATCAAGAATTGTTGTTGTTTCTTTGTAGAATTGTAGACAACTTGACAGCTGCAAAGTTAGGTTATATTTTATCTGACCGTACTTCATTCGTAGCCTATTTTTCTAAGCTTTTACTTTGCCTTATTATTTTTATATCCCGCAACTGAAAATGGATTACGTTTTTGTAAAAGAAAAAAAAACGTTTAATTATTGGTTCTTACAATAATTAGTGCTTCTCTTCAAATATGTATGGGTAGCGTCCAATGAGCAAGTGGCGTGTAGTTCAAATTGCACTAACGCAGAGAGAATTCAAGAGAAGAGAGACGACCTGAGGTTCCAACAACAAAACATGCTCCAAATTTTTTTCAACAAACCGACACAACTTCTAAACAAAAGTCAAAAAAATGCCAAAAATATAATTTTGGAGCAGCTCTTGTTGCGGGAAAATTGTGGGCAAACCAATCAGAAGCCGTTTCGGACGCACCCACAGTAGTCGAAATCCCTAGATTCCGAAGTCTCTAGAAAGCACAAAGCTCTAGTAGTCGAAGTCTCTAGAAGTTGATAAAAGATTATAACAAAATTAAACCGGCAACATTGCAATGTAGATTAACTTAAGCAAAAGAAATGTTGTAGTAGAAGTAGTATTAAGAAGTATAGTTACGGAGCGGACATTAAAATGTTGCGCCGATGTTTAATTTTGAATATACCTACAAAAATATTGTGTATACAGGGTGTCCAAAAAATGGCGCATAAACGCGATGGTACGCTCTTAGGGCATTCTCAGGGATCCCTAGAAAATTGTCAAAAAAATCCATCTGTTATATTCATCGAGAAAAATGCGAACAAAGTTGCATAAATTTGGCAACACAATCTAGGAAAATACATCTAAAAATACCATCTATAAGTCTAAAAATCCCATTTATGAGTCTTGATCATACACTTTTGCACTAGATTTTATTGACGTTGTTGTCAGCTTCATTTCATGAAAATTTTGTAAAATTAAATTGACTATAAAAATGTAATTCGCCCATTTAATAAATAAACAACTGGTTAAATGGTTTAAGATATACTGTAGCTTTGTATTAAACTATTTGTTTCGTTAATATGTACTGTTATATTCAAGATATAAGCATTTAAAGTTTCGCACTTTGGAGCCTCATATCTCCGAAGGTATATGAGATAGATTTTTTTTTAACAATTTTCTGGGGCTCCCTAGACATGCCCTAACAACGTACCATCGCGTTTATGCGCCATTTTTTGGACACCCTGTATTACGCCACTTTTATGATACCCATTGTTTTGGGTCATTTCGTATATTTGGTTTGCATCTGTTTAATCCCTTCCTTTGGCACCCCAACAAATAAAAGTCATTAATTTTCATTTTAGCAGCAAAACTTAACCTAACCTACCTAACCTAGTGTCCCCCAGTGCTTTTATAAAATTCTATCTAAAGCCCTGAAATTTAAAAAAAAACAAACTAGAGAAAAAATTAAGAATCCTTGTCAGCACATTACAAAGACAATGCATATCTAACAGCGGAAAACGAAAAGCTACTGATAATATCACCGAAATGCCACCACAATGTATTCTGTAAGCAACGTTGCCAATTCGCTTAAATGGAGATAGAACTCCGACTTTTATCGACTTCTAGAGACTTCGACTACTAGAGCTTTGTGTTTTCTAGAGACTTCGGCATCTAGGGACTTCGACTACTAGTGACGCTCCCGCCGTTTCGTGTATGTCGTTTCTCTTATTCATAAATGCTCTCTGCACAAACGACGCCTCCGAGCAGCCATTTTGGAGCTTTTCTTTAATATAAAATCAATCAAACCGATCGTAAGAATTTCTAGGAAGTGAATCTTTTGCTAAAACAACAAATATTGTGCTTAGTGTTTTCAAAGAAAACAAAACAACACTCTCTTAGCAAACTCAAAACTGCATTTCTAAGATAAAGCTGATTTTCTTGGTAAGCTTGTACTGCTTGTAGTATTTTAATTCTTTTTGCATGAAAAATCATAAGCTTAAAACTAGAATAAGGTAAAAAAAGGATAGTTTATTAAAAGTTTACTACTTAGAACTATTTACAAAAACGTAGTTGTCATTAAATTTTAGTAGAGTGCGAGTGCTCGACTCTTA
Organism: Cartodere bifasciata; assembly: GCA_963920755.1. Taxonomy (NCBI): domain Eukaryota; kingdom Metazoa; phylum Arthropoda; class Insecta; order Coleoptera; family Latridiidae; genus Cartodere; species Cartodere bifasciata. The sequence continues at coordinate 2,834,612 of OY987198.1, forward strand.
ATTCGGCGGTCACCATTTGTTTATCTTTTAAATGGCCGAACTACATTTTATAATAAATTTAATTTTGCAAAATTTTCATAAAATGAAGCTGACAACGATGTCAATAAAATCTAATGCAAAAGTGAATGATCAAGATTTGGGATTTTTAGATGTATTTTCCTAGACTGTGTTGCCGAATTTATGCAAATTTGTTCGCATTTTCCTTGATAATCTCAGATGGATTTGTTTCAACAATTTTCCCACCCTGTATAAAAAATCACCACTATAACAAGTTTGCAAAAAGTATAGGTAATTTCCTCGCTAATTTCTAACTAGCTTTAGTTAAACAACTACCATTAGTGTTAAATAATAAATAACCAAAACTTATAGTTTTACCAGTTTCCATTCGCAGTTTAGTTTGGAAGAAAAGAATACTTCTTTTCCTTTTAATTTGGATTAAATAAACTATAATTTAGTACAGACGATTTCAAGTCCTTGCAAAAGAAATTTAAATGACCTCATTTCATGTGCATTTAAAAAAAATGTACCTACACTTATTGTACAAATTGCACAAATATGTATATATTCTTTTGTTAGCAATTTTTTAGTTCCTATTTTATTATACTCTTCGCAAGACTAGGTCCGAAGAGTATATTGCAATCAATCAGAAAATCCTAAAATCGTCAATTTTCATCTTAGAGCAAAAATTCTTGCAGATTCGTGGGTTTCATGACTTTTTATGATTTTCAATTTTTCTCCGTCCGTCGGTCGGTCGGTCTGTGGGATGTCACGTTCCTTGTAAACACGCTATCTTGAGAACCAAAACTCCAATTTAATTCAAATTTTAAGGAAAAATCAGTGCCTATAAGAGGAAGAACCCTATTGTTATTGACAACAATCCGAGTACTATAAAGCCGTCTTTTCAGCCCCCCAAGTGAAAAAAAAATCATCTCGATTAATATTAAATTTACAAAAAAAATTATTCGACATAAAACATAGGAAATTTAATTCTCTACAAAAAATTATTCGTTGGTTTTTTTGTCAAACCCCCCAGTTACCCCCCACCACAAAAAAACTTCCTATCTTGGTTATTATTTCAATAAACAAAAAAAATATTATTCACAAAAATAATGAAAATTTAATTTTCTATTAAAAATGTTGGTTTATTTTTTATAAAGTTAACCAGTAAGGTTAAAAAAAAAAAACAAAAAATAAACTATTTCAATAGCAAAAAACTTTTAAGTCCGAATCGCGTCACGCGTCAGTCAAGAAGGCATGCCAAAAATATTTCAAACAAAGAAACAAAAGCAGCTGTCAGAATAAATAACCTAAAAGATGTTAAACGTCAGAACTGACGTTTACCCTCTTCGTTAACGAAATTCTTCGTGTTTTATGTCAATAGTTTGCACTCTTCGCAGATAAATCAAAAAAAAACTCGAGGAATTGGTGTACACAATAGGAGGAATTTTTTAGGAATTGGAGGAATTTTTGGGGAATTTGTGGAATTTTTTGGGAATTTGAAGGAATTTTTTACAAAGAATTCCTCTTGGGGGAAGTGGTGTACACTATTTGGGTATGTGAATACCAAATAGTTTTCTTGTGAAGAGTATTCTATAGAATGTGTAGCCCTTAAATAAAATATTGATTTAGCTTTGATTTAAAAAATCTAAAATTCTTCTTCTACCAATTCCAAATTTTATTCGAGCGACTCATTTGCGAAGAGTAACTTCGACGCGTTTCGACTTCTTTCCATTCTAGTTATATTTTATATTTATTAGGTCTGGTATGTTATTTACCAATAGTGTAATTCTCAAAATTATTTTACAAAGGACAGTTATTGAAAAGGGCAGGTATAAACTCATATAATTAGGGTGTTGATTGCCTTCTTGGTATAACTATATTTATTTAGTATTAACGTATTTTCAAAGAAGAATTTAAAGAATACTCAGGTAAGCTACCCTAAGAAGGGTGGAGGGAGGATTATTCATATAAAAGTAGGATTCTTAACAGAAAACGTCCATTAAAATAGTTGTGAAACGCAGAAATCTACAAAATAGTGAAAATAGTTATTTATAATAGTTTTGTATTTTTTGTCCTTCAAGTCGAATATTAATTGTGAATCTTCGCAAAGCTCCATACTCAACAGGTAATCATTTTGTTTATTTTAAAAGACTCAAGATCCCAACAACCCAATCTATTTATTAGGTAATTTAAATTTATTAAAAAAATACAGAAAATATAAATATCTAATATGGTATATTTCTGTATATTAACTTAAATCTTCGTGTGGTTTAAAATACGTTTTTTGCTACTGAAATTTTTTATTTTCTCTCTTTTTAACCTTACTGGCTATAACTGTAAAACAACTAATTTAATAACAACGGAGAAAGGTGGTTTCTGCCAGGGTGTTATTGGGGGTCGGACAAAAAAATGAAAAAATACTTTTCTGTAAAGAATTAAATTTCCTATGATTTTTGTCGAATAATTGTTATTGTAAATTTAATAATAATTTAACTACGATTTTTTTTTGTTTGGGGGGCTTAAAAGAAGGCTTTGTAATAATCATATTGTTAAAAACAATACGGTTCCCTTTCTTATAGAGGAAGATTATTCCTTCAAAATTGAGTTTGATATCACTTTTGGTTTTTGAGATAGCGTATTTAAAAAAAACGTGACATTCATACAGACCAACGACAGACAGATTTTAAGTTATTCGATGAAAAACACGAATCTGCAAGAATTTTTCGTTTACAATAAAAATTGAAGTTTTTAGATTTGTCTTATCGATTGCAATACTCTTCGGCCAGAGTCTTCAGTCTTGCGAAGAGTAGTAATACCTAAATTCCCAGTTCCAAGTATACTTTAAAGCTTTGGTTATTTAGAACTAATCGAAGCTATTAAAAGCGTTATAACCTTAGATTGTGTATTCCAAATTAACTTGTGTTTATTTTTCTTATTTTGTGTTAAAATAGTACTGGTACTAAAAACTCCCGCAATTTCAAAATGAGCCGTAAAATGAAAAGGCCTGCAGTTACCCCACTTGATTTTGACGATATTCTTCAAAGCCAGAACCTCTGCAGAGTGTGTCGGAGTCCTACTGGTCAGATGTCGCCATTGGATGAGAAATTGTGTTTGACTTCGACAATCTCAGTGTTTAAAGCTTTAGAACATGTATTGGCTACCAAGGTATGTATACTAATAACATGGGCATTCCAAAAAGAACATTATTTGTACTTTTTTATATTATTTACAACTTTATTATATTCTTGAATGTTCAGATTTGTCACATACCAACCTTTATACCTACTATGACTTTTATTTATAATTACGAATATATACAGGGTGTCCGAGATCAATGTGCTTTTTTTTTTAATGGGAGATAGCTGGGAAAAATTCAAGATATTTGGTAATAGTATATTATCATCCTAGGTAGAGAAGAGGTTCATTATTGACCTAGCGCAAAGATTGTATCCCGAGCCGCGCAGCGGCAAGGGATACAATTGCGCGAGGTCAATAATGACCTTCTCTACCGTGGATGATATATTATTTTTTTTACTAAAGTATTTTCCAAATCTGACGCCCAAACTAAATTAGTAATTTTTTGTTGCAAGGTTGTCAAAAAGACCCCAAAGTTTCAAAGAGCACAACCTGAATGTCAGAAACAATGTCACCCAAAATAATGTCATTTTAAAATAAAATATTTTGCTAAAAAAAAATAAGTGGTCGTAAATAATTTGGTTTCAATTTTTTTATTTACATAACAACGTCAAAATATTTTTAAATGAAAGATACATAAATTAAAATTTAATGTAAAGTTATAAAAATTTAGGAAAAGTGATAACCCAAAAGAAGCAATTGTGGTGCTATTTAAAATCGAAAGAAAAACATTGCTGCAAAAACTTTGATGATTTATCATTTCATTTCTACCAATTTTGCAAGAAGAATAGCGGTTTTTGAAGAAGTTTGTCCAAGGAAAGTCTTTAAAGAAAAATTTAAGATTGTCACTGATTGAATATTAATTTTGATTTGGGCGCACTCCGCGCAGTTTTGAAATTTGCCAAAGAGGAACTTGAGCTCACAGGGGGGCGACCTACGAACACGTTATCCAGAATTTAATGGAATGAACATTAACAAGATCTTGATGCATTAGACTTGCCAAATTTTTCGAATTTGCGAAATTTGATTTGTAATCAGTCAAAAAAATGGAAACCTCCAAAATCTCGCAAAAATGTTAGTTTTTGTGCTCCACGCCAAAATTATTGATAGATTATGTGTTTGAGGCTTTGTTTCTTCAATTTATTTATTATATTTTTTTACATTTAAAATAAATATTTTAAAACTCCTGTATATTTGTCATTTTTGACAATGTTTTATAACCTTAAAAATTAATAGCCAACAATCACAGGTAAAAATGAAAAAAATCCTAGTTTTGGACAACTTGACGACGCTAAATCTACCTTTAGTTTTGGCGTCAGATTTGGAAAATACTTTACTAGCATTTTTTTGAAAAATGTTAATTTAAAAATATGTTCAATTTTTATCAAAACCCTGTATATGATTTTTAAAAAAAATTAATCGAAATTTCCATGGAAATGACAATAACGTTACATCAATCAAAGCAATAAAAAGTTCTTCACATGGGTGGTTTTTTCCAAAATAACTCATAATTTGCACGTAAATAGCGTAAATGGTTTAAATAATATGATGGTCACTGATAAGGAATTTGTAAATATAATGATAATGATAGAACACTGACACAGCTACAGAAAAAAGTGCGACATGTTTACAACTGTACAATTTTTTCTTTGTAAAATATTTGTGCAATAAATAAAGTATTTTAAAGTAGTTATGTTTTCAAGATTAAAAATCTTCGTAGAAATCTTACAAAAACTGCTGTAAGTACCGTTCTGTTTATGAAAAAAACTTGACATATGTTTTGACATATGATTTTGTCTCCCTAGGGAGACAAAAAAAAATTGTTAACCTAGGTGGTAATAGAGTGCCTTGAAGATTTGACAATTATTGTCGCCTTATAGAGTGGCGACATGCATCATTCTTTCTCTGTCATACAGATAACGTCATCAACGTTATAGCCAAAGTGACAACAATAACAACTTACAATCACAATTAATGACGTTATCTGTATGACAGAGAAGGAATGATGCATGTCGCCACTCTATAAGGCGACAATAACTGTCAAATCTTCAAGGCACTCTAGGTGGTAAAAAGTGATTTTGAAGGGTTCTTAAAAAGTCAATAATGACACTCTTTGCTCCTAGTAGTAAAAAATAGTATATTATCATCCTAGGTAGAGAAGAGGTTCATTATTGACCTAGCGCAAAGATTGTACAATTGCGCGAGGTCAATAATGACCTTCTCTACCGTGGATGATATATTATTTTTTTCACTACTAGCATTTTCTTGAAAAATGTTAATTTAAAAATATGTTCAATTTTTATCAAAACCCTGTATATGATTTTAAAAAAAAATTAATCGAAATTTCCATGGAAATGACAATGACGTTACATCAATCAAAGCAATAAAAAGTTCTTCACATGGGTGGTTTTTTCCAAAATAACTCATAATTTGCACGTAAATAGCGTTAATGGTTTAAATAATATGATGGCCACTGATAAAGAATTTGTAAATATAATGATAATGATAGAACACTGAACAGCTACAGAAAAAAGTGCGGCATGTTGACAACTGTCCATTTTTTTTTTCGTTAAATTATTTGTGCAATAAAATGTTATCAAGTATTTTAAAGTAGTTATGCTTTCAAGATAAAAAATCTTCGTAAAAAACTTGCAAAAACTGCTGTAAGTACCGTTCTGTTTATGAAAAAAACTTGACATATGATTTTGTCTCCCTAGGGAGACAAACAAAAATTGTTAACCTAGGTGGTAAAAAATGATTTTGAAGGGTTCTTAAATAGTATATTACTACCGTGGGTGGAAAGGGTTTCATTTCTGTCGAGAGAAAAAGATGGTTTACCAAGGCGCGTAGCGCCGCGGTAAACCATTTCTCGAGACAGAAAGGAAATTTCCACCGAGGTTAGTATACTATTTTATTTACAACTGCTTACATTTATGTTTAATTTTAAAAAACTTTAATTTTGCAAATTAATATTATTCATTTTTAACATCTTAGTTAACATGATTATTATACTCTTCACAAGAGTATATTGCAATCGATCAGAAAATCCTAAAATCGTCAATTTTCGTCGTAGAGCAAACATTTTTGCAGATTCGTGCGTTTCATGACTTTTTAAGATTTTCATTTTTTGTCCGTCCGTCGGTAGTCGGTCGGTCGGTCGGTCGGTCGGTCTGTGGGATGTCACGTTTCTTGTAAACACGCTATCTTAAGAACCAAACTCCCAATCCTATTCAAATTTTAAGGAAAAATCGATCCCTATGAGAGGAAGAACCCTATTGTTTTTGATAAGAATCCGAGTACTATAAAGCCCCCTGTTCGGCCCCCCAAGTGAAAAAAAAATCGTAACTCGATTATTATTAAATTTACAAAAAAAATTATTCGACATAAAACATAGGAAATTTAATTCTCTACAAAAAAGTATTCGTTTGATTTTTTGTCAGACCCCCCCCCCCCCCCCCCCGTGACCCCCCACTACAAAAAAATTTCCTATCTCCGTTATTATTCAATCTACAGAAAAAATATTTTTTGCAAAATTAAAGAAAATTTAATTTTCTATTAAAAATGTTGATTCATTATTTGTTAAGTTAACTAGTAAGGTTAAAAAATCAATAAAATAAACTATTTCAGTAGCAAAAAACTTCTAAGTCCGAATAGTGTCACGCGTCATTCAAGTAGGCCATGCCAAAAATATTTTAAACTAAGAAACAAAAGCAGCTGTCAGAACAAATAACCTCAAATATGTTAAACGTCAGAACTGACGTTTATCTTCTTCGTTAACGAAATTTTTCGTGTTTTCTGTTAATAGTTTGCACTCTTCGCAGAATAAAAAAAAAAGTTTCATTAAAAAAAAAACTATTATCCCATAATAGTTTTCTTGCGAAGAGTATAGTATAGAATGTGTAGCAATTATATAAAATGTTGATTTAGCTTTGATTTAAAAAATATAAAATTACACTTCTACCGAATCCGAATTCTACTCGAGCTACTCATTTGCGAAGAGTAACTTTTACGCGTTTCGACTTCTACCCGTTTCGATTTCTACCCATTCTAGTTTTTTTTTAATTGATTACCTTGGTTACATTACAATTGCTTGACATTGAAGTAAAAAAATAATTATTTTTAATTTTCAAAAAACGTCATTTCTTGCATTATTTTAAAGTCTTAAACCAACTAATATTAAAAAAAAACATAATGTCGGATAGTGATGACGAATGTACAGAATTGAAAGAGTGTGCGCAAAAGGCCGAAGAGGATTTGCTCCCTCAAAAGAGTTAAATCCGACTTGTTTTCATTACCCAGGCGGAAAGTAGTTACTTTCCGCCCGGGTGGAAAGTGACAGCTTAATAAAACCAATAAAGTGACATTTTCTAACTTTTAAAGAGTCAGAAATGTCATCATTTCATATGCAGTTGTAAATAAAAGAAATTACATGCAGTTTTTATCAACACTACTAATTGGATTTTGGTTTTCGTCCTTCGTAAATTAATTAAGGGGCTCGATTTTGGGAGTATAGGACTTACGCAAGTAAAAGCTTGATTAAGGCAACGTTTCGGGATATTTATTGTTATCCTTCTTCAGGCCAGGGTTGCTCTAATCGAAAAAATTGGGGGAAAAAAATATGTTAACTACGTCTGACATCCTTTCTCAACAACAACTTCCGTTTCCTTGCAAACTGCTTGAGATTAGCAACATGCTGTGGCAAAATAGCTTGTCTGTTTACCTCTACTAAAAGTTACTTTTTAAAAAATCATCATACAAAACGTTACACTCCACCATAAGAAGACAATTGTGCATTTGGATGGTGCTGTACGTCGACAGCATTCGCTTAAGTTCGGCAAGACATGCAAGTTCTACACCACATCCATAGGCTACAAATTAGACTTGAGCATGTAAACCCTACACCCACAGCGGCTAGTTTAAAAATAGAATAGAGCTAGCAAAGGCAAAACAGGCAAGCAAACAGGTGGATGTATTGCTTGTTTGCTTGCCTGTTTTGCCTTAAGTAAGTCGTAAGTCCTATACTCCCGAAATCGAGCCCCTTAACACTACTAATGTTTAACTCATTTTAAAGGGGGCGCCAAATTTCAAAATGGGTTTAAAATGACCCTTTTTATTACATTTATTGATAGTACAACTTTCATGATGGTTGGTGAAATCGTTTGGTAAATATTTACGATTAAGGGTTTTTAGTCTACATGTTTGAAGGCCGTTATTTCCGAAGGGGGGCACTTTTTCAAAAAACTGTTTTTACCAAATGTCTTGGATTTTTCCCAGCTATCTCCCATTAAAAAAAAGCACATTGATCGCGGACACCCTGTATATAAATATACTAATAACATATCGAAAAAATCTATTTTACGGTTAATATTGTTTCAGTTAAATGCATTCGAAACTTGCCCTCAACTTATTTGCGGCGTTTGCAAAAGCTCACTCAAAATAGCCTACGATTTTAAGTTACAATTAAATGAATCTGAAGAATTAACAACTAGATTGTTAGACAAGGCCGTGAAGGAGGTATTTGCAAAAATGAAATCGAAAAATGAAACAGTTACAATGGAAAGCAATCAATTCTTTGACTTAAATTCTACCAGTACCAGCAAATCAGCTTGTGAAGAATATTCAAGTATCAAAAGAAGAATTGTGGAAAAAACTGGTAAGTACTGTACTAATCGCGGTACTAATCATACTTTTTAAATGTTACACTTTTTTAGAATAGCATTTGATTAATAATACAAATTGAAACCTAAGCAATCGTTAAAAGATAAAAATAACCTAAAAGTAGATAGTTAATTTTTCGCACATCGTTTATTAAAGACATTCATTAACGCACTCCAAATATTTGACTAATGAACCCTATTAATGCATAGCAACGAGCCCATAGTAATGCTCTTCTATGTTTAAAATTACCATCTATGTTCCTACATTACAAATGTTAAAATAGCTTTAATTACGGTTCAAGCAACAAAAACCAAAAGAAATTAAATAGTTACCGTTGGAAAGAATGAGATGCAGATCCTTTTACCACATTTTAAGGAACTAACATTCATTTTCTATTCACAATTAATAAATGTTCGGTGACAGCTCTTCTTCTTCAATTTTAATAAAATTGAATGGCCGACGCATTGTTTCTGTTAGTTGGTGAAATAACTGTTTTATTTTATAATTTATTTAATAATGATCTACGATGTGCGCAAAAGCATTGTAACCAGTTTGTACCCTTGGTTCCATAACACACTGGGGCACTGGGTCAAATTTCTTTAGCGAAATGTGACCTTAATTTTGCCATAATTAAATCATATTTATGATGGTTGTTTCGTTGCTTAACCATATTTTACGAATATAGTAAAAAACTTCCCAAAACTCAAGAAATTAATGCCAAATTTTTTGTCCCAGTGTCTTGTGAAACCAAGTGTATGTTAAATGGCGATTAATAAACTCAATTATTAACAAGCTCGCTGATCGCTCGATTGTTAAAACTGCTCGTTTATTGATCACCATTATTAACACACTTACTGGTTAAATAACTATTTTCGCACATCTTTTCTTAAAGTAATTTATTGTCGCACTCCAACTCTAAAGAATTAATTAATAATAATAAGTCATATCAATGCATAGCAATGAGCATAGCATCCCTCTGCTATGTTTAAAGTTCACTATCTATGTTTCTATATTACAATTAAATGTAAAACTAGCTTTAATTACTGTTCAAACAAAAAAAACCAAAAGAAATTTTATATTCACATCAATGAACAAAAGTTAGGTGTCAGTTCATCTTCTTATATTATACAGGGTGTCCGCGATCAAGGTGCTTTTTTTTTAATGGGAAATAGCTTGGATAAAACCAAGACATTTAGTAAAAATCCGTTTTTTGAAAAAGTGCCTCCCTTCAGAAATAATGGCCTTTAAGCAGGTAGACGTAAATATTTACCAAATGGTTTCTTCAACCATCATGAAATTTGTACAATCAATAAAGGTTATAAAAACGGTCATTTTAAGCCCATTTTGAAATTTGGGGCCCCTTTTAAAATGGGTTAAACGCAGGTAGTGTTAATAAAAATTGCATGTAATTTCTGTACCTTTCAGAAATAAAATAAAACTAGAAATGGGTTAGATCAGTGGGTGGGTTAGGTCAGTGAACCAGTTAGAGTTCTTTTATAAAATGCCGACATTAAATAGGATACTCCTCGCAGTAATCAAAAAACAGAAAAATTCAAATGAACAATAATTTTTTAAAATTACAAAAAAAAATCTGCGAAGAGGTTATACTATTACCTTTTCAAAAAAAAAAACGATTTATTAGCGAAAAGCATAAATGCGTATTAATTCTGACACTGACGTTTAGGATTTAATTTGGCTTTAGAAAGGTGCTTTTGTTTTAATTTTTTTTTTGCAAAGCCACCTTGACCGAACCTAGACTTACGTGACTTGGAGCTTTTTTATCAGTAAAAACCTTTTTTTTTGACCTTATTTGTCTTAAAAACTTCACAAAAAAAAACAAAAAATATATTTTAATACAGAATTTAATTATCTTAAGTTTTTTTTGTAAATTGAAAAATAACGAAGATACGGCTTTTTTTTAAATTGGGGGGCTTATGTGGGGCCGGACAAAAAAAACTTAAACATACTTTTAGTAGAGAATTAAAAGGGCTTTAAAGTTACAAGAAAAAAAATTCTGTTATTTTTATGATAACTGAAATCTGAACTTTTTTCTTACTTGGAGGGTGCCGCAGCCCCCCTTATTATTTTCCGATTTCTTTCAAAAACAATAGGAATCTAGATTTTATTGAGAACGATTTTTCCTGAAAATTTGAACTTGATGGGATCTTTGGTACTCAAGTTAAGAGTGTCTACAAAAAACGTGACAGACGGACGGACGGACGGATTTTTTGAAAGTTGTTCAAAATTCGATGAAACGCACGAATCTGCAAGAATTTTTGCTCTACGACGATTTTTGACGATTTTAGAATTTTCAAAACAATCACAATGTACTCCTCGTTTTTGACTATGTCTGCGAGGAGTATAATAAATAAAAAATATCTTTATTGAGTTAAACTCAAAAGGCCATTGACCGAGGTCCTTCAGCCAAATTACATGTCATTAATTAATTATAAATTAACAAGAACATAAAGAAATAATTGTGAAATTTAATGCATTTAGTAAAAAAAAAAAGTTATGATTGGAGATGTAGTTTTAAAAGTTCTTCAAGAATTTTGTAATTTTGTTTATTTTTTTTAAAACTTTAATTTAAGTGAAAACTTTTTTCCACTTGAAATTTCTGAGAAACTGTACCGTTTATGAATAAACTACCAATAACACTGTTAGTGTACCCCATATTTCACTAACTTGGAGTAAGTGTTTTTGCCAAGTCTAATGCAAAATATAGGGTACATTAGGAGTGTTTTTGGCAGTTTAATAATAAACGGTACAGTTTCTCAGAAATTTCAAGTGGAAAAAAGTTTTCAATTGAATTCAGGTATTTAAATAAATAAACAAAATTGCAAAATTCTTGAAGGTAAAGAAATTACATGCAGTTTTTATTAGCACTATCTGCGTTGAACCCATTTTAAAAGGGGCCCCAAATAACAAAATTGGTTTAAAATGACCGTTTTTATTACCTTTATTGATTGTACAAATTTTATGATGGTTGGACAAACCATTTGGTAAATATTTACGATTAAGTGTTTTTAGTCTACCTGCTTAAAGGCCATTATTTCCGAAGGGGGGCTCTTTTTCAAAAAACGTTTTTTACTAGGTGTCTTGTTTTTTTCCCAGCTATTCCGCATTAAAAAAAAGCACCTTGATCGCGGACACTCTGCATATTATATAATTATTATTTTTAGAAGAATCTGACGCTGTGTCTACAGAGAACGTCTCCACTTCGAACGATCACGTAAAAATGGAAGTTGAGCAATGCTACCCAAGCCAAGTAAAAATAGAAACCGAAAAAGTCAACTTTAAATCAAGCAGTGTTACTCCAAATATAGACGGGCACAATCAAGACTTAACCCCGAGTATTAAGGTAGGACAACAGCAATCACAAAAAAATATAAAAAATAGTGCAATAGTACATTTTTATACTCTTCGCAAGACTAGGTCCGAAGAGTATACATATTGCAATCGATCAGAAAATCCAAAAATCGTCAATTATCATCGTAGAACAAAAATTCTTGCAGTCACGTTTCTGTTAAACACGCTATCTTAAGAACCAAAACTCCAATCCAATTCAAATTTTAGGGAAAAATCGATCCATGTAAGAGGAAGAACCCTATTGTTTTTCACAAGAATCCGAGTACTATAAAGCCCCCTTTTCAGCCCCCCAAATGAAAAAAAAAATCGTTGCTCGACTGTTACTAAAATTAAAAAAAAAACAATCGCCATAAAATATAAATAATTTAATTCTTCACCAAAAAGTATCAATTAATTTTTTTGTCCGACCCCCCAATTACCCCCCAGCACAAAAAATCCTCCTATCTCCGTTATTATTCAATCTACAAAAAAAATATTTACAAAATTAATGAAAATTTAATTTTCTATTAAAAATGTGGATTTATTTTTTGTGAAGTTAGTCAGTAATGTTAAAAAAACATAAAATAAACGATTTTAGTAGCAAAAAACTTCCGAATCGCGTCACGAGTCGGTCAAAAAGGCCATGCAAAAATATTTCAACTAAAGAAACAAAAGCAGCTGTCAGAACAAATAACAAACGTGTTTTTTTATTCGATCGGATAAATTTTACTAAAAACAATTGACAGAAATATCTGACGTTAATCAGATCGAATAAAAAAACACGTCTATTCTTAAATATGTTAAACGTCTGATGTTTATCCTCTTCGTTAATGAAATTCTTCGTGTTTTCTGTTAATAGTTTCGCAGATTTTTTTAAACAAATTTTAGTTTTTTTGCGAAGAGTATATTTTAGAAAGTGTAGCAATTATATAAAATATTGATTTAGCTTTGATTTAAAAAATTTAAAATTACACTTCTACCGAATTCGAATTCTACTTAAGCTACTCATTTATTTGCGTTTCGACTTCTACCCATTCCGACTTCTGCCCATTCTAGTTTAATCCCGCAGTAGAAGTTTATGATAATAATTCTCCTAATTGATTTAAAACCCACTTTACTTGCATGTTGTATTTTCTAAATGTCTTTATAACTACTAAAGATACAACATTTTGGCACATTTACTCCCTCAATCAAAACATTCAAAACATAATAATTTTTAAATTTTTAGGCTTCTCTACCTGTTAATGCAAGAAATGGCAAATTGAAATACTTCAAAAAAGATCATAATGGAAACACTGCGCTTCACAAAGCTGCTAGGCATGGTCACAAGGATATGGTGGTCTCCCTGCTAACACATGTACAAAATAATGATCCTGGCACATTGGAATCCTTTATTAATCAAAAGAATAGGACTGGTGACACTGCTCTTCTCCTAGCTGCTAGGAAGGGTCACACGGATGTAGTGGTCTTCTTGCTAACACATGTACAAAATAATAATCCTGGCATATTGGAACGCGTTATTAATGAAAAGGAAACTCATGGTTATACTGCTCTTCACGAAGCTGTTAGGCATGGTCACAAGGATATGGTGGTCTCCCTGCTAACACATGTACAAAATAATAATCCTGGCATATTGGAACGCGTTATTAATGAAAAGGAAACTCATGGTTATACTGCTCTTCACAAAGCTGCTAGGCATGGTCACAAGGATATAGTGGTCTTCTTGCTAACACATGTACAAAATAATAATCCTGGCATATTGGAACGCGTTATTAATGAAAAGAATAATAATGGTTACACTGCTCTTCTACTAGCTTCTAGTAATGGTCACAATGATATAGTGGTCTCCCTGCTAACACATGTACAAAATAATAATCCTGGCATATTGGAACGCGTTATTAATGAAAAGAATAATAATGGTTACACTGCTCTTCTACTAGCTTCTAGTAATGGTCACAATGATATAGTGGTCTTCTTGTTAACACATGTACAAAATAATAATCCTGGCATATTGGAACGCGTTATTAATGAAAAGAATAAGAATGGTTACACTGCTCTTCTACTAGCTTCTAGTAATGGTCACAATGATATAGTGGTCTCCCTGCTAACACATGTACAAAATAATAATCCTGGCATATTGGAACGCGTTATTAATGAAAAGAATAATAATGGTGACACTGCTCTTCTACTAGCTTCTAGTAATGGTCACAATGATATAGTGGTCTCCCTGCTAACACATGTACAAAAAAGTAATCCTGGCATATTGAAACGCTATATTAATGAAAACAATAAGAATGGTGACACTGCTCTTCTACTAGCTTCTAGTAATGGTCACAATGATATAGTGGTCTCCCTGCTAACACATGTACAAAATAATAATCCTGGCATATTGGAACGCTTTATTAAAGAAAAGGATACTTATGGTTATACTGCTCTTCACAAAGCTGCTAGGCATGGTCACAAGGATATAGTGGTCTTCCTGCTAACACATGTACAAAATAATAATCCTGGCATATTGGAACGCGTTATTAATGAAAAGAATAAGAATGGTGACACTGCTCTTCTACTAGCTTCTAGTTATGGTCACAATGATATAGTGGTCTTCTTGTTAACACATGTACAAAATAATAATCCTGGCATATTGGAACGCGTTATTAATGAAAAGAATAAGAATGGTTACACTGCTCTTCTACTAGCTTCTAGTAATGGTCACAATGATATAGTGGTCTCCCTGCTAACACATGTACAAAATAATAATCCTGGCATATTGGAACGCGTTATTAATGAAAAGAATACGAGTGGTTACACTGCTCTTCACTATGCTGCTAGTAATGGTTACAAGAATATAGTGGTCTCTTTGCTAACACATGTACAAAATAATAATCCTGGCACATTGCGACGCCTTATTAATGAAAAGGATAATGATGGTAATACTGTTCTTCACGTAGCTGCTAGAAGGTGTCACAAGGATGTAGTGGTCTTCCTGCTAACACATGTACAAAATAATAATCCTAATATATTGGAAAGCTTTATTAATGAAAAGAATATTTGTGGTTATACTGCTCTTCACAAAGCTGCCAGTAGTGGTAACAATGATATAGTGGTCTCCCTGCTAACACATGTACAAAATAATAATCCTGCCATATTGGAATGCTTCATTAATGAAAAGAATAATGTTGGTAACACTGCTCTTCATTTAGCTGTGGAGAATAGTCACACGAATGTCATAGTCTCCTTGATAACACATGTACAAAATAATAATCCTAACATATTAGAACGCTTCATCAATGAAAAGAATATGAATGGTAACACTCCTCTCTATCTAGCTGTGGAGAATCATCATAAGACTATTTTATCCAAAATTAACCACAAGTGACCGGTTATATTATACAAAGATAGATACATCCTATTGATAACTAAGAGAAGGTTCATTATTTGCATCTCTTGTTAAATTGACTTTTAGTTAAAGTTCCTGTTAACGTCGATTTAAGCTATCGTGATTGGCTAAAATTGTCTTTAACAGGAACTTTAACTAAAAGTCAGTTTAACAAGAGATGAAAATAATGGACCTTAGGTATATAACCGGTAATTTGTGCCTTGTGGTATACTCGCTAAAAATAGACTAAAGTAAAGACACTTCTGTGGTAGGGAGGCAAGAGGGGATAAGTATAGAAATGTCATTTGTGCATGTCACTCTAAAAATGGTTTTCTCACTTATATTAAACAATATTAATGCAATAATGAGAAGCTACATAAAAAAATTGATTCCACTGTACGTATATGGCTGATCCAATTTGTAAATATTTAAATGTTTCTATTAAAATTCGGTGTCCGAAAAATACATTTTTTTAAATGTCAAAGATACTTATCCCGTTCTGCCTCCCCAACACAGACTTGTGTCTCACGAATAAAGTATGTAGTAAAATTTCAATTATTTTCTTTTATGGATGCATATGCTCTCAATCTTTTCAGAAAACCTACCATTAAAAGAGTTAAATCAAGCAATAAGTTTGTATTGTATTCTCAAAAAATGTAAACATTTAATTTTTTAAATAAATTTTTTTTAAAAATAATCTGCTATGTGATTTATTTTCTTGCAATCCGCGAAGTCTTTAATCTACAAACTGAAACTTTTAAATTAGGCAATTCTTGAGGTTCCACTTAAATTGTCTTCAAAGTTAAATTAATCCATCGAATCATGATTCCTGATAAGAAACAAAGAGTTGGAAATATTCCCTTGCATATATTGATTTGCAGACTTAAATCAAGGAAGCCCATATGGCAAGAGTATTTTTTTCACTACTAGGAGCAAAGAGTGTCATTATTGACTTTTTAAGAACCCTTCAAAATCATTTTTTACTACCTATACTAGGTTAACAATTTTTATTTGTCTCCCTAGGGAGACAAAATCCTATGTCAAAACATATGTCAAGTTTTTTTCATAAATAGAACGGTACTTACAGCAGTTTTTGTGAGTTTTTTACGAAGATTTTATTATTTTGAAAACATAAGTACTTTTTTATATTTGCGTTCTATAATATGCACATTATGAAACCCGAAATTTGGTTTTTTAAAGTTTCTGAATTGCTTCATTATTAAACCCAAAATTTTATTTTATTGGTTGGTTATCCTGATGCTAAAAAATAAATTCTTTTCTTGCAAGGTACTTTTTATTTACAAATTTTACTATTATAATCAATCGGGGGACATAGTTTTGTTGTAGAGGGAATAACTAGAAGAATTGGAGAAACGATATCAATGGTTACATTTATTCAAAAACGCCTATTCTTTCAGTATTTAATGAGTAAAGTTTGCAAATGTCATTATTCAATATGTCTATCTTTAATTTATTTTTTACTTCAAAATGTCAATGTTATGCTATAAGGTTGGTCATAAAAAACAAAATTTCATCTTAAGTTTTTAATTCAAATTAAAAATGCTTTTTAATGAATTAAATGAAGCAAATATAAAAAATAGTATAAAAAACTCGTTTTATAAGGCGTTTTTTATCACTTGTCCATTAAAAAACTCGCCGCTGCGCGGCTCTTTTTTCAAACCTGGACGCGTGCTAAAAAACGTTCCTTATAAAACTCTATGTTTTAATATACTATTATCTACTACCGTTAGGTAACAGCTACTTTATCTTACTCATTTAAGTTACCTAATGACTTACTTTATTTCACGGAAATAAAATGAGTTAGGTAATGAAATCATAACCTAACGGAAATTAAATAAGTTAGGAAATGAGATCATTTTTTCACGCAAATTTGACATGTTGTCATGATGACAATTAGGTCTACAGGATGTACCACAAGAATTTTTTTAAAATTTTTCTTATTTTTTAAGTTATTAAGCGGTCGTAGATAAAATATTGTATGCAACACGTTAGGAAACAGTCATTATTTGTTAGGATCTGTTTTTATATTCTGGCGCTCTTTTACTTTAGTTCACAATATAGCAGTGCGCATGTGCAGTAGTAGAGTAGTTCATATGATCACTATCTGTCAGAGCGTGCCGCTTTACGATGTAGTAGTTACTCTCTAGTTTTACTCAAGTTGTTCCCTTTTGTTTGTTAGTTTATTTACATAATAAACAAGTTAAGTTATCACACGGCTTTATTTACTTTAATAAACCATAACAGGTTATGGGCCCAGGCCACATAAAATAAGGATCCGTTCCACTGTGTCGAAGTAAAGCAAAGCAAGTGAAAAACGATAGTCGCGATGGCAGACGGATTGCAGCTAACCACCTTTGGGAAATTCGATGGTAAAAACTATCACCAATGGAAATTTCAAATGAAATGTGCTTTAAGAGCAAAAGGTGTATACGATGTCGCGTCAGGCATTACGGTGAAGCCGACTGCAGACAAAATTGAAGAAGTTGCTGCATGGACCAAAGGGGATGCGTTAGCAATGTGTCTCATAACGACAACGATGGAATTGTCACAAATAACTTTGGTTAAGAACTGTGACACGGCGAAAGAAATCCTCACGAAACTTGATGGAATTTACGCAGTAAAAAGTGAAACAAACAAAATGCTAGTACACGAGCAGTTTCACCAGTATATCTCAAAAGTAGAGAACCTAGCCAGACAGATAAAGGAAGCGGGCGACCAAATAAGTGACACAGCTGTTTTAACGAAAATTTTGGGAACCTTACCTATGAAGTATCGCAACTTTAGGCAAGCGTGGCTGTCACTGGATGAAACAAAGCAAACGATTCAAAACTTAACGACAAGATTAATTGATGAAGAAGCCAACTTGACATCAATGGAATCGTCCGACAACGCACTGTTTGCGTACTGCACCGCCAAAGAAATCCTTCTCGAAATCACGCATTACCTGCTACAACTGCAACAGAAAGGGACATTTTTCTCGAGAATGTCGCGCACCACGTAAGAACGAGGGGCATACTCAGCCGAATACGTATTCTTCGCGTAAAAATCAGCCAAAACGCGAAGGCTCAGCATTTTACGTCGAAAATGAAAGCATCATTTCTGCGAGCATTCAAAATGAAAGTGCATGGATACTAGATAGCGGAGCGTCGGCCCACATGACTTCGAATAAAGGAGCATTTTCAAAACTACAAGAAGTAGACGAGTTCTTAGTTAAATTGGGCAACGGTGGCGAATTAGCAGTGAAGGGTATTGGCGAAATCAACGTTGTTTGCTGGATAAACGGTATCTGGTCAGAAAGTGTAATGAAAAACGTATGGTTTATACCTGGTCTGAAAAAGAACTTATTTTCGGAAGGCGCAGTAACGAAGAACGGCATGAAAGTCATAAAAGAGAGAGACAGCGCAAAAATATATGAAAATGGAGTTCTACGAGCATGCGCAGTACGTGAGTCGAACAACCTGTACAAATTGTTAGTACATACAAAAATTTCTGAAGTGAATTCGACTGTAACTGGAAGTTTAAAGCAATGGCACGAACGCCTAGGGCATGCAAATGTGAAAACAATCCGAGAAATGGTATCAAAAGGGTTGATTGAAGGTATCAATTTGTCAGACATGGACAACTTTGTGTGTGAGGGATGCAAATATGGCAAGCAACACAAATTAGCATTCAAGAAAACGCAGCCAAGAAACACAAAGCCAGGCGAGCTAATCCACAGCGATTTATGCGGACCCATGCACTACCATCTAGACTATAAGGCCTCAAAGGTTATAAAAAATGGTGGACAATAAAGTTTGACAACTTCCGACAGTTTATAAAAAGTTTGAAAGAATTTTAAAGGAAAATGAAAAAAGTTTGAAAGGAGTTTGAAATTTTGCCAAAAAATAATTTATTTTCATTTTGTGTGTTAAAACAAACAAAAACTGTATTGGTATGGCTAATTATTTTAAATTTCCATGATTGTTAATAAAATTCAGGGGTAAGTATTGATATTTTATTAAAATATCACACAAATTATAAATTAAACATTATTTTAGGAATGTAACGATGAAATAGTTTTAAAATAACATCAAAAAGAAGCAGAACTTTCCCATTATAATAGAAACAATGCATAGGAATGCAGTGCCCAATAATATTCTTAAAAAATATCATCATTCTTTCGACATCCTGCAGTTTAGCAGAGGTGATATATAAAATCAGTTTTATTTTAATGTTATGGACGATTGGACGAAGTGGACATGGAAAATTACACGTACACAGGTTCATGGGGTATTTACGAGGAAACAAAGATTGAAACTGCGTTCTACGACAAAAATAACTTTATATAAAGTATACCTACATAAGTGAAAACAAGATCTGATAGTGTTGTGAAATGTCCGCCTAGAGAGAGACTCTTTCGGTTAGTTTGATTGGTTATTTTAAAATATAACTTCGCGCCATCGTCGCGCGCTGCCCCCACCTGTTGACGGCGTTTGCTTCTTTGCTTGTTAACGCCGCCATATTTATTTTACTTCATGCAGCTGCAGCCAAATATATTTTAAAAGAATTTTGTGAATGAAGAAAGAGAGGTTGGGGCCAGAAAGGTGAAAGGTACCTCTCATACCGAATTAAGAAAAGCGCATGATCACTCCCACCATCTACCAGACTGACGACCCGGATTGGCCGAATATACGATTTATATACATGCGGATGAACAACATTGTACACCTTCAGTCTATCTCTTTTTTTTTGCATGCAGATTATAAATTTGACTATTTCACTTTGTTAGCTCGCCCGTCTGCTCTCCTGTGGGTCGGTGGTTCGACGAAGGACTTCTTCTTAGACGATGATGGCTTCTTTATGGGTAGTTCGACGTATTGGAAAGTAGGCGACGTACAAGATAATAACTCTGCGAAGGTCCGATCCGAACTAATCGAAGAAACCTTGAACAAAGACTGGGTATGGTGCTTAGGGCGTAGTTATTAAATCCTTTTGCGTAGCTTCCTGGAAGTGCGAGTCTCCTTGTAAGCAGCTTTGGCGAGGTTCGATGGGGTGTAAAGGACGAAGTACGTTAATGTCCACTTCGTCCAATCGTCCATAACATTAAAATAAAACTGATTTTATATAGCACCTCTGCTAAACTGCAGGATGTCGAAAGAATGATGATATTTTTTAAGAATATTATTGGGCACTGCATTCCTATGCATTGTTTCTATTATAATGGGAAAGTTCTGCTTCTTTTTGATGTTATTTTAAAACTATTTCATCGTTACATTCCTAAAATAATGTTTAATTTATAATTTGTGTGATATTTTAATAAAATATCAATACTTACCCCTGAATTTTATTAACAATCATGGAAATTTAAAATAATTAGCCATACCAATACAGTTTTTGTTTGTTTTAACACACAAAATGAAAATAAATTATTTTTTGGCAAAATTTCAAACTCCTTTCAAACTTTTTTCATTTTCCTTCAAACTTTTTATAAACTGTCGGAAGTTGTCAAACTTTATTGTCCACCATTTTTTTTAACCTTTGAGGTCTTATAGTCTAGATGGTAGTGACCCATGTCAGAGCCATCTGTGAGTGGTAGTCGGTACTTTGTTCTTTTCAAAGACGACTGCACAAGCTACAACAACGTGTATTTTGTAAAACACAAATCTGATACGCTACAATGTTTTAAAGAGTTCTACAACTTGTGCCGAAATAAATTCGATTTTTCAATAAAAACATTGCGAACCGACAACGGAACGGAGTACGTGAATAAAGACTTTCGAAAATTCTTATCCGATAAAGGCGTACAACTGGAAAATAGTGCACCGTATTGTCATGAGCAAAATGGTAAAATAGAACGCGAAAATCGTACAATAGTCGAAAGCGCAAGATCTATGTTATATACGAAAGCTCTTCCATTGTACTTATGGGCGGAGGCAGTGAACACAGCTACGTATATACTGAACAGGACACTGAACGTACATACTCCAAATTCTACACCATTTGAGAAGTGGACGAAGCGCAAACCCGTTTTAAACCATTTAAAAGTCTTTGGTAGCGAAGCATTCATGCTTGTACCCACAGAAATTAGGAGAAAGCTGGAACCTAAGTGCAAGAAACTAATACTAGTTGGTTATGAAAGTGAATCGACCAATTATCGACTATTTGATCCTGTTACAAAGAAAATAAAAATATCACGCGATGTAACATTTAACGAAAACAACGAGATTTTGCAAACGAGGCAAAATACGATTTTAACACCTGTCATTACTGAAGAAGAAGAAGAAGATAAAGCAGAAGAAAAGGTAATAGAAGAAGAAGAGAATGTAGAAAACTCAATAGATGAAGACCGAAACGAAGAACAAGAAACTTCGATTGAAAGTTTGTACGAAGATTCGATTACTCTAGGGGAGAGTGGGCCTAGAAGTCCACAAACGTACCAACTACGAACGCGTAACGAAATAAGACAACCAAAATATCTTCAAGAGTACGACACGAACTATGAAGTAAATTTAGTTGAATTGGACCTACCTCTTACGTACCAGGAAGCAATCCAGAGCAAAGATGCTAAAAAGTGGAAATTAGCAATCGCAGAAGAGATCAGTGCTCTAAAAAGAAACGAAACGTGGGAGCTAGTAAATCTTCCTGAAGGAAAAAGGGCAATCGATTCTAAGTGGGTTTTTAAAGTGAAGAGAAAACCAAGCGGCGAAATCTACCGCTACAAGGCAAGACTGTGTGCCAGGGGATTCTCTCAAATCAAAAACATCGACTATACCGAAACTTTTGCACCAACCACACGTTATGACACCATAAGAATACTATTAGCATTGGCAGCTAAGCATAGTTTCTCGATTATTCAATTCGACATCAAAACAGCGTTTCTTTATGGTGAATTGGATGAGGAAATATACATGAAAACACCGAGCGGTATAACCTCGAATCCTGAACTGGTGTGTAAACTCAACAAGTCGCTTTACGGACTAAAACAGGCACCTCGTTGCTGGAATAAAAAGTTTAGCAGCTTTTTAACATCATTCGGTTTTAAACAATGCGAAAGTGACAAATGTGTTTACGTCGGGGACTTTCACGGAAAAATAGTTCTGCTGGCATTATTCGTTGACGACGGCTTAATTATTTCGGAAAGTAGCGACTTATTAAACGAAGTCGTAAGTGAAATGAAACGCGTATTCGAAATCAGCGTAGGCGAACCGGATTATTTTGTCGGGCTACAAATCGAGATTGACAAGAAAAACGAATCAATCTTTGTGCACGTAAGCAGCTTTATTCAGCGAGTTTTGGACAAATTTAACCTGAGTGATGCTTCAACGAAGAAAGTACCAGCTGATCCGCATGTTGACCTTACCTTATCAACAGAGGATGTAACCGAACCTACGACCAATGTGCCTTACCGCGAGGCTGTGGGATCTCTGATGTTTGCAGCCATAACTGCAAGACCTGATATCATGTACGCTGTAAACCAAGTGAGCAGATTCCAAAACAATCCGAAGCAAGTCCATTGGAATGCGGTAAAACATATTTTTAAATACCTAAAACTTACCCAGAATTATGGTATTCTCTACAAGAAAAATAGTGAAATGTTGATTGGCTATTCAGACGCAGATTTTGCTAATGACAAGGAAACACGAAGATCAACGACCGGGTATGTCTTTAAAATGTGTGGAGGAGCAGTTACTTGGTCAAGTAGAAAGCAACAATCTGTCTCATTGTCAACCACTGAAGCAGAATTCGTAGCCGCATCAGAAGCAACAAAAGAAGCAATGTGGCTAAGACATCTCTTGAGTGAAGTGCGCGAAAAATTCGACCATGATTTCTTTTTGTGCATCGATAATCAAAGTGCTTTAAAGCTAATCAAAAACCCTGTTTTTCATCGCCGTACTAAACATATAGACGTTAGATATAATTTTGTTAGAGAAAAGTATGAGGCTAAAGAAATAAATGTAAAATATGTTTCAACTAATGAGCAAGTTGCTGACATATTTACCAAGGCCTTACCTACTGTTAAATTTGAGCAATTTAGAAGTTGTTTGGGTATGTTTAACTTAGTTTAAGATTTAGAATAAAATAAAATAGCTTAGAATACGTGGGAGTGTTAGGATCTGTTTTTATATTCTGGCGCTCTTTTACTTTAGTTCACAATATAGCAGTGCGCATGTGCAGTAGTAGAGTAGTTCATATGATCACTATCTGTCAGAGCGTGCCGCTTTACGATGTAGTAGTTACTCTCTAGTTTTACTCAAGTTGTTCCCTTTTGTTTGTTAGTTTATTTACATAATAAACAAGTTAAGTTATCACACGGCTTTATTTACTTTAATAAACCATAACATTATTTCACCTATGCTCTTACAAAACTCGGCTAAAGCCTCGTTTTACAAACTTCGCATTCGTGAAATAATGACCATCGTTTCCTTACTTGTTGTATAAATAGATATAAACTACTTGAAAACATTTTATTGCACAAATATTTTATCGAAAAAAAAAATTGTACAGTTATAAACATTTCGCACTTTTTTCTGTAGCTGTGTCAGTGTTCTATCATTATTACTATTTTTACAAATTCCTTATCAGTGACCATCATATTATTTAAACCATTTACGTGCAAATTATGAGTTATTTTGAAAAAAACACCCATTTGAAGAACTTTTTATTGTTTTGATTTATGTAACGTCATTGTCATTTCCATAGAAATTTCGATTAATTTTTTGTAAAAATCATATACAGGGTTTTAACGGCAGATATCGTAAGCACAGAAACGAAAGAAATTCATCGCATTCTATGATAAAATGTATTGTTGGCTGCCTAAATTTCAGGAAAAACAGCACTTCTTTAAAAAAATATTCCCAAGAGTACAGGACACATTTCTATTTGTAAATTGTATTAACTAGCAAGAAAAAAGATTAGAGTACAAGATGAAATACTTTTAAAATACATAATAATGCATTTTCATATAAAATTTAAGTAAATAAAAAGTTTTTTTTTTTTTTGCAAATTGTGACTACTTTTCTTTGCTTATATTTAACCATTTAGAAAGAAACTTACGTGACAAAAAAGTATTCATCTAGTTTTTCAGTTTATTGAGAATAATTATTTGGTGCAAGAAATACATTTCCTCTTAAACTTTAGTAGTGAATGATGCTACAATTTTTCTTAACATAAAATGACAAAAATTTGATAAAAAATGTAAATTTGGCAGATTTAAAACGTATTCTGCATTATCGGCATTTAAAAAAAAATGAATGTTGACAATCAACAAAGTGACATTTTTATTAAAAATTTTTCGAAATTTTTGAGCTGTTGTTAAAATGTAAGTATACAAACACTTTCCACAAAAACGTTACGTAATCCACCTGAAAATTATGTTGTAGCATGGTGAAACTATATAATTATAAACGGAATAGGCGAAGTAAGGCACAAAAGTTCGCTTGGAAATCATTCAAAAAATCTCCCGGGATGAGAGACTTTGGAATGACAAGATGATTCCCAGTTTGGAAAGTTTTTATATGGAGGGTATTTTACAAGAATTAATACATAGGAACATACAAAACGGAAAAGAATGGATTGACCCACAATTCATTTTAGAGGCACAACAAAAGAAAACATCAAGGAAACGAAAAAATGATAATTAAACGAGTAAGTATCTGAGTTATTTAAACAATCAACTTAACTGCAAAGAGTTACTTCTAACCCACTCTTGTTCTATTTAATATTAATATAATTTTATGTATTTTTTTACAGGTGCATACCTATATTTTAAGTTAGACACACACGCCAGTGCTCCCGCTTTTACAACCTTTTCGGTTTAATGAGGAATATCATTTAAATAAACACGGACACACAACCTGGAACCACCTTAAGAGCCAGTCCCCTCTCATCAGTGGCAGTGAGATTCGAACTCACTACTGCAGTATAAATTTAAGTTAAAAATATCAGCGAATGGGTAAGTTTTTTTAAGTAAGTTTTTTTTTTCAGGTACAAAAATGCATTTAAACCATAAACATAATAAAATTTTTTTAGAAAGTCTTGTTTTTTTAAATAAATCCTACAACCTTATCTTTGAAATTCCTGCATTCCCTAATCAAAAATCCTTGCAAAAATCCCAGAAATATAATTTTTACTTCAGAGTACCACTTAGTAAATTTGGATACCACATCATGCTGTATCTACAAAAGTTACAAATCAGTAAGTAAGTACTATAACCATTAATAAAATAGTGTTATAATGATACTGCACACACGAATTAAAGAAAACCTGGAAGAATAACCCAAAAGAAAAACATCTAGTAGTAAACAACCTAAAAAAGAAAATAAAAGATAAGAATTTGGTTATCACAAAAAGTGATAAAGGTGCTTGTGTGGTAATTTTAGATTTAAACGATTATGTTAGTAGGGTCGAACGTTTTTTAACTGAAAACAACTTCATTACTTTACAAAATTTTAATTTTAATAGATTTAACTTGAGGGTAAAAGATACTATTAAAACCTGTAACTTTTTGCTAGATGATCATTTAAAAAGTAAACTAATTACGAGTAATTTTCTAGTTCCAAGACTATATGGCTTGCTAAAATTGCATAAAACAGAGGTAATAGCAGACATTCCAATACGACCGGTTGTTTCCTCAAATAACTCTAGTACTTATAAATTAGCAAAGTGGCTGAATACAAATTTAAGAAACACAATTGAGTTTGCACCTAAATATACGGTTAAAAATTCCTTAGACCTAGTTAACAAAATAAAAAACGTTAAAATAGAAAACCATTACATGTTAGCATCTTTCGATGTTAAAAATCTGTTCACAAACATACCAACGTTAGAGGTAAAGGAAATTGTAAAGAATAAATTGTTTGATAGTGAGGCGGCAGATTTTGTGATCACGGAATATTTAGACCTGTTAAACATTTGTCTAGAAAACAACTTATTTGTTTTTAATGATAAAATAATTCAACCAGCAGATGGTCTTGCAATGGGTGACTGTCTAAGTCCGTTCTTAGCTGATTTATACATGGACAATTTTGAAACCGATTTATTCAAAAATAACTCCGCAAAACGCTTTACAGATAATATAGAATATTACTTTAGGTACGTTGATGATATAGTACTTTTATGGAAAGCCGACCTTGTTCTTCTAAATGATTTTCTAAATTTTATAAATACTATTAATCCTAAGCTCCAATTTACCATGGAGGTTCAAAATAGGGATAGGGAATTAAATTTTCTAGATCTTACTATTAAACTCATTGATGATAAACACGATTTTAGTATTTACCGGAAAACATCGTTTACTGGTGTGGTGATAAATAACGATTCTAACTCACCTTGGAACCACAAAATAGCTGCGTTTGGTTCTTTTATAGAAAGATTACTCAGTATTCCTATGTCTGAAATAAATTTTAACAAGGAACTAGCTACAATTAAACAAATTGCTAAAAGTAATGGATACGATGAGAAACTTATAAATAAATTACTAGAAAAAAGAAAAACAAGAAGGTTTCAGAGAAATGTCACGGTCTTAGATAATATAAATAATAAAAACATAGATAATTATTTCTCGTTAAGTTATATAGGTAAGCCCTCGGTAATAGTTAAAAACATTTTGCAACAAAACAACCCAAATGCCCAGTTTGCTTTTAAATCGATCAATAGCAATAATCTTTTATTTGTTAATAACAAGGATAGGCGCAATAACCTTGATTTGTGTGGTATCTATTATCTTCAATGTTTAGATTGTCCTTCAGGATACGTCGGAAGGACCTTTAGGTCATTTAGACAACGTTTGTCAGAACACAGTAGATCTTACCGTAAACAGAATGACAATACTTCTCATTTTTCTAATCATCTTAAAGAAAAAGGTCATAACTTCAATTTTAACTCTGATTTTAAAATTTTACACAAACAAAATAAAGGTTTAACTTTAAATAATCTAGAAAGTTTAGAAATCTACAAATTAAATAAGAATAAAAATGTAACTATTTTAAACCAACAAATCAATTTACAAAATACGGTCCTGTATTCAGTTAAAAACTAAATTAAAAAGAGTTCTGTAATAACTGACAGTATAATGACATCATATTTTTGACTTGTGTCAGTGTGTCAACATAACCTTAAAACTAAAATGTAACACGCCAACTTTTATTGCATTTTCTCATAAAAACTAGGATTTATGTATAAAATACTATTGAATTATGACTCGATTTCTCCATTAGTAATATTATTGGTAAGTTTATGACTTTATTAGTGTATTGTTTACTTGTTTAAAAAACTGTTTGTTTTTGAGGGGCTAATCTCATATTCAATGCCTTTTTTACTCGATATTAAGTGATTTTAGTATTGTACTGTTTGTTATTCACAATTAGTTGGTTTTAAGGGGTTGTTTTTTAATTCATACGTACTTTTTACTTATTGTTTAGTTCTTTAATTAACTTAACAATTTTATACTGCTGTTTTACGTTTTTAATTTGTGAATTGTTTTTAATACTTTAAGCTAATATAACTTCATTGTATTTTAGATTTTAATAGTACCTGATGATGGCTAAAGTTTAAATTGGTTGAAACCCGGTTGTACAAAGATTTAGATTCAATAAATTGAGAGATATAGTGACCAAGTATTTCATTTAATTGTTATAATGATATTTTATAGGAGTTTTCCAAGGAATTTATCTTATTTACCGAAAATAGAAGCCTAGTTCTTTAATTCCTGGTGCTTTTCCTAATCTATATATACTTTTTTTTCTGAAATAGAATTTGATGGATTTACAATTTACTCAAGAATCTTCGAGTTGAATGTTAAACTTAAAATCTTGAATATTTGTTTCATCCACAAAGCTAAGGTTAATATTTTTAGCATCATTTTTAAACATGCCATAATCCCTATATTTTTTAGAAAAGTTTTGCCTTTTTGTATTTCCAAAAAATAGTAATCATTTGCAATAATTACTCATAAGATGCGAAAAATATTACTACAAAGCGTTGGACTTTACATGATTATTATTATTATTTAATATTTCCTGGAGGCAAAGTAATGATGATGTTATTTATACAGCGTGAGTAGAAAGTAACGCATATCGCTTCTAACGCCGTTAATACTTTTCTTAGAGCCTTAATTTTTTCTAGGTCAATTTCTAACTTTTTCTTCCGCATTTAATAAAACTAAATTTAAATATACAGGTTGTGCCAGTTATGAGTAATAAAACGCAACTTTGTTATTTTAAATGGAACACCCCATTTTTTAATTTTTTTTCCAAATCTATGATAAATTTAAAGTTTAATGATGTAGGTTATGCTACTACCCCTTACTCGCAAGAAGGTTGTCAACCGCAAAAATATACATTAATTATTTTAAGGTATTCAACACTTATGGGCCACTTTCTTTGTTGGTTTTGACACAAAGCATTTATTTCATGAATTCCAAGATATTTTCGAAAAATTAGTGGTATTTTTTGAAAATTAAAGATATTTTTAAGAATTTAAAGGGATTTTCGGGAAATTAAAAGTATTTTTGGGGAAATGAAGGTATTTTCGAATAATTAAAAGTATTTTTGAGAAATGAAAAGTAATTAAAAAAAAATAAAAATTTTTAAGTCATTATCAAAAGTGTAAGACATTTTTTTTTTTGAAAGTGGAGGTGTTTTTTGTAAAATTTTGAGTATATTTTTTTTCTTTCAAGAAATATTATTTAACTATCAAATCCAACCAAAAAAGAAGCACAAAATCGTTGGATATCTTAAAATAATTTAAGTGTTTTTTTGATGTTTGAGAACCTTTTTGCGAACAAGGGGTAGTAACAAAACCTGTATCATTGAACTCCAAATTCATCGTAGATTTGACAAAAAAATAAAAAAATGGGGTGTCCCATTTAAAATAACAAAGTTGCATTTCATTAGTTAAAACTGGGACAACCTGTATATTTAAATTTAGTTTCATCAAATGCGCAAGAATAAGTTAGGAATCGACCTGAAAAAAATTAGGACTCTAGGAAATGTATTTACGCCGTTAGAAGCGATATGCGTTACTTTCTACTCACCCTGTATTTGGTTCCACATATCTTGTAAATGGGTAAATATAAAAATGCATTTACAAAAATGGTCATAATAAATATTGTCTTTTTTAGTTTGACCATCTTTCATAATTTCTTGAAACTAATTATACTCTTAGTTTTTCAGTTCTTCTGATACCTATACGTACTTATTAAGTTAATTTAAATTTGTTTCTTATAAAAAGGTAATGCATGAATGTTTAAAAATCAAAGTTTAAAAATCTTTAAAATAATCTACCAACATCAATACTTTTTTGTGTACAAATTTCTGATTTCAATATTATATAATAGTAATAAATAAAAGAATTAAAAAAAACATAATACATTTTTTCCCTTTTTAAAATGTCTATTTTTACTTTATGATTATAATTATTAGTGTAATGGATAATCGTATCTTTAAACCCCCAAATACAACAACTATATTACATGCTATGTTGAATATTTGCTTAAAGCATTTTAATTTGTTTGATAGATATTGAAAAAGCAAAAAATTTATTGATTTCTAAAAAAAATTATTAATTTTTATCAACTTTTAGCTTAGAAGACTGAAAATAAAATATAATAAAAAAAACACGGATAGAGCCGTTTTTGTGCTTTATCCTGTATATGACCTAGATAATTTGACATTTTCTGACAACGACATAACCTCAAATTAAAATAGTGCCATCTCGTGGGATTTATTCAAGGCTTTAAGTTCTTAAAAGTACCAAAAGGTGGCTTGCTTAAATCATTTCGCTTAAGGCAACTACATTTGCTAGAAACTACGTTTCTAGCAAATGTAGTTGCCTTAATTCCGCTTAGGGCACTTAAAATCTAAATACTTCGTATTTATGGGTAGAGCGGATACCGTATCCAAGCATTTGCTGGTCAATTTGTGGAAAAAGTCAAATGTAACCTTTTGATCTTGACGAGGATCTTGAATAAATTTTAGGTTATGAATTATGTCAATTTGATTAAAGAACTAGAGACAAGTTCATACTCCAGTCACTAGTCTACTATTTTCTAGTTAAAGAATTAAAAATATTTTGAATTTCTATGTTTCT
Source organism: Cartodere bifasciata (assembly GCA_963920755.1). NCBI lineage: Eukaryota > Metazoa > Arthropoda > Insecta > Coleoptera > Latridiidae > Cartodere > Cartodere bifasciata. The sequence continues at coordinate 2,865,216 of OY987198.1, forward strand.
GACAAATATCTAAAAACTTCAAGTACGTCAAATTTTGAAAAATATAGCAAATTACAGGGTGTCCGCGATCAATGTGCTTTTTTTTTAATGGGAGATAGCTGGGAAAAATTCAAGACATTTGGTAAAAACAGTTTTTTGAAAAAGTGCCCCCCTTCAGAAATAACGGCCTTCAAACATGTAGACTAAAAACCCTTAATCGTAAATATTTACCAAACGATTTTACCAACCATCATGAAAGTTGTACTATCAATAAATGTAATAAAAAGGGTCATTTTAAACCCATTTTGAAATTTGGGGCCCCCTTTAAAATGGGTTAAACACTAGTAGTGTAGATAAAAACTGCATGTAATTTCTTTACCTTTAAGAATTTTGTAATTTTATGTATTTTTTTAAATACCCCAATTTAATTAAGTAACAACTTTTTTACCACTTGAAATTTCTGAGAAAGTGTACCTTTTACGAATAAACTACCAAAAACACCTTTGATGTACCCCATATTTTTGCATAAGACTAGACTTTCTTTTGAAATTTGTATGTCACTTACCACTGTCACTACATTGAAGTAAGTTTTTTGTCAAATCAACGAAAAAAATGGGGTACATCAAAGGTGTTTTTGGTAGTTTATTCATAAACGGTACAGTTTCTCAGAAATTTCAAGTGGAAAAAATGTTTTTACTTAAATTGGGGTATTTAAAAAAATACATAAAATTACAAAATTCTTAAAGGTAAAGAAATTACATGCAGTTTTTATCTACACTACTAGTGTTTAACCCATTTTAAAGGGGGCCCCAAATTTCACAATGGGTTTAAAATGACCCTTTTTATTACATTTATTGATAGTACAACTTTCATGATGGTTGGTGAAATCATTTGGTAAATATTTACGATTAAGGGTTTTTAGTCTACATGTTTGAAGGCCGTTATTTCCGAAGGGTTGCACTTTTTCAAAAAACTGTTTTTACCAAATGTCTTAAATTTTTTCCAGCTATCTCCCATTAAAAAAAAAGCACATTGATCGCGGACACCCTGTATATTAAAATTAACCTTATAAAATGTAATATTATGTAAATAATAATAGAATAATTAATTATTTATTGATGAAGAAAATTATACAAATAACATACGACCGAAGTTTTTCAGACTTAAAATGTAATAAAATATTTAGAATTGAGTTTTGGTACGGTGTAGGTGAAATGAAAATGTAATTTAAAAAATATTTACTCACATAAACTTGTGGCCAATAGATTAAAAACGTATGTATTTAAATAACACATTATTTGTTCTTGTATGGTTAGATTGATTATCTAAAATTTTGGATAGACAAATTGTTTTTTAAATTTGCATTTTACCACAGTCACAATGTTAAAACTTTGAAAAAAACGTTTTTCTCAAATTTTCATGTTTCATTATTCTATCTTGCTTTTATTTCCAATGATCCAAATCATTATCTTCTTTAAAAATATTGTATTTTATATAAATATTAAAATACTGTAAAATGGGGATAAAATTTCCAATCAAGACGTTCTTTTGTCAACAATATCTACATGCGATTGTTAATAAAATACAGGGTGTTATTTTGTAGACTTTACTAGCGTTTTGCTCAGCTATGTGCAATTTGATTTCCATGAAAATTTCTGGAGTGACCATTTAAGACCTTTGCTTGCGATTGGTAAACACACAATTTTAATTGGTTTATTAGTTTTGCAGAAAACGACAGTCATTCGGTGCTATTCTCAGTTGTCAATAAAACGTTAGAAACATTTTTGTCAACCGAGTCGGGTTAGTTTAGGAAAGAAGTCATTTAATCTATCAAAGTGATGTAAATGATCTACCTACTATAAAATGTCAAAATAACAATTTAGTAAATTTGCAAAAATTAAACGCTATTACCCATCTAAGTAAAATATTATTTAAATAAAACACATACAATGCAATAGAAACGTCATCCGCACTAAAAATCAACGTTTTTCTTGGCGGAAATAGTGTTAAAAAATGGGGTCGCAACCAAAACTGTAGAATCTCTTCGATAGCTAAGGAAAAGACGGAAAAGTACATCGATAACTATTCTGTAAAAGGCGTAAGTAAGTACAAGACTTTGCTAAAAGAATTATGTTAAAAAATCGTTTGTAATTTTAGTGAACAAAAACATAACCTGACTAAACGAGAAACATTTTACGATTAAAATTGCATCCAAAAATAAGCTACATCTCCACAAAGGGCATAAGGTAAGTTTGTTTCTACAACAGCAACTAAAACTTTATTAAAAACATGAATTTTAGGTAACCAAATCCAAATATAAGCCCGATGTTAATTACTGTTACCAACAAAAATTACAACTTAACTCTGTTTATATAATGAAACCAAGAAGGAAAGCCATTCTTTACATCGTGCAAAGTCTAACGGTAGTGATTTGTTTATCTTTTTTTTTCTAAAAACTATAAAAACATTCATTTTTAGATGATGCTAGGCCGATATTTGAGGGGTCTCAAAACTTATGTCTCTGTTAAACAACAACAACTTAAAACAATCTTAAAAAGTAAAATTTAAAAACTTTTGCGGCATGATAGACTGGGATCGGTTTTCTGCATTGTATTTTGTATTTTGAAAGTAGAAAGAACGTTGCTTGACTAATAGCTTTCTTTTTGTGTAGATTTAATGTGGAACGTTGAATTAATTCAACACATTCAGTAATTCCTCTAAACCCTGAGTAAACTGAAATTGGAAGGCTTTCTTGGTTTTCTTGTAATGCATGAAAAAGCGTCGATGACATGTTATTATACAATAGTGTAGAATAAAAATGAACTTTTCTCCTATATGCTTCTTTATTTTAGTACAGAGTTCTTACATGTAAATTGTGGTCACCGGTATCAAAGGATAAAACGCATTCGTCTTCTGCTCAAGAGTGAAGCAAGTCAACCAAGCCAAGTTAATAGCAATAAAATATATAAAAGAGCCTCTAAAAGCCATCAAACATAAAAAATCAAATACAACAAAGCCGACAAAAAAGCTGACGAAACTTTGCAAATGGTAGTTTTTTATTGTAGTTTCCTACCACCTGCAAAAGAATCTTCAGATTTAGGAAGGAATATCCACCAAAATGCACACATTTGGGGCCCCTTCAATTCTAGCATAGGATGACGATGCATTTACATCAAGTTTTACAAATAAGTCCCAATTAATGTTTAAAAGAAATTTTCTGAAAAAAATGTTTTCTAAAAATTCTTTCACCCCCTAAATAACACCCAAAGAGTCATGTTCAATCGTTTGATTTACATCAAACTTTGCAAATAGATGTAAAATAAGGTTCTAATAAACTTTTTTTTCTAAATTTTTAATTTTTCAAGAACTTTATTTTACATTTATTTGCAAAGTTGGGAGTAAATCCAACAGGATTAAACATAAACCTTGTAGGGTCTTTAGGGGATAAAGAAAAACTTTTAAAGAACATTTTTTTTAAATCTTTTTAAAACTTATATAACTTGAGTTAGATCCATCGTCATCTAACGTTAGTAAGGGGGCAAAATCGAACAAATGTTTATTATACAGTACGAGACAAAACATTGACCTTCAAAAGAGGGAATTTTTTTTTTTTAATATTTTTTTAACAAAAAAAAATACAATAGGGGTTTCTATTCATACGGATTTTGTAATCCAACGCGTTTGGATTGGATGTCGATGTCCTGGATGACATCTAATCAAATCGAAACGCGATTGGATCACAAAATCCGTATGAATAGAAACGCCCTATTGTTGTAAATTTGTTTTAAATTTTTTTTTTAATTACAAGTTTCTGTCTTATTTTTTTAAAAAATTTTAACGGAAAAACGAATAATTTTATTTTAGGTTTTTCTTCGCCATTGCATGGAGAATAAAAATACCTTTAAAAAGGTGTCACATGACCCCCCTTTACATTTAAAAAAATTAGGTATGGTAAATGGTGTAATTTTTTTTTTCGGATATTTTTCTGTTTAAAACTTACTTTGTACTTTGTTGCAAATTAGTTTAAAAAAAATTTAGTAAAAAATATGAATACGTTTGGTTAAGCAGGGGGCGGGTCTTTTGCCTCGCACGATTTTTCTTATTTTAGTGCAAGGAATTTGTCATCTCAGTTTGTCGATCTTCTTATGGGACACCGTGTATTTTTTTTTTCAAGGTTCAAATCTAACTATCTATTTGACCTGTCGTGATCTTGGTAACAGTCGGTTGTTTTTTTAAACGTCACCTGAATTGGAATTTCAATTTAAGCGAATTCGTTAATTGTTTGTGAACTGTTCCTTAAAATGAACGCCTTTATTTATCTTAATATTATGCAAAATGCAGCAGAAAGGTAAGTGCAAAGCATAGAATAGGGATACTGGGTGTCTCGGAATAGTATGCATATACGGGAGTCCCAAAATTGGCGCACCAACTATAATTTCCATTCCATACTATATAGAATTGAATTAAGCATGTTTAGTTTAAGTGCATTATTTTAAGGTCTTTTATATTCTGCCATTTAAATATTTGCAAACTATTTTGAAACCTCTTATATGCATGTCCTTATGGGTTTTTAATTTTTTTTTAATTTTATTGTTTATGTTTAGGGAGGCTCTTAATCAAAATCGAAGGTTATTAAGGGATGTGAGTAACCCCTTGTCTATTCCTGATATGTCTTTTAAAGGCATATTTGGAATAGACAAGGAATTGGCTCACTGGCTTTTGGGAGATCTAGTGCCCCACTTGCCAACAGGCACGGAAGCCACATTTCTTCCACCAGCATTAAAGGTTAGACATTGACAAAATGGATATACACACCGACGCGACATTCTAAGAAACTCGAACCAAACAATCTAATATATTTTAGGTTTTTGTAACTCTCCACTTTCTGAGACAGGGCTCATACCAAAAGGCTGTGGGCCAAGATTTTTTTGGTAGTATGAGCCAGTCCTCAGTAAGCCGTTGTATCAAGGTTGTGGTGGACGCCATAGTGGAGCACTTGGCTTACGTGATTGAATTTCCCACGACCGAGGAAAATATAACCCGCACAAAACAACAGTAAGTACTTCAGATATTTTTGGTAAGTTAGTTAAATGTTTATATTTATTTTGTAGATTTGCTGCCATGAACCATGGTTTTCCGGGGATTGTAGGCTGTATAGATGGCACACATGTAGCCATTGTTGGCCCAAAACATGATGACCCCATCCAGCCAGGGGTCATTTTTTATAATAGAAAAGGCTATTACAGCCTTAATGTGCAAATTGTTAGTTTTTAAAGAAAAAAAAATTGATGGCTTCGTTAATAATGTTTGTTATTCTATTTCCTTCAGATATGTGATGCCCATTTAAAAATATTAAATATGAATGCCAGATTTCCTGGGTCTGCGCATGACGCAGCCATTTGGCAAACTTCAGTGGTAAGGGGGCATCTGCAAAGAAATTTCAATAATGGCGATCAGGATACATATTTACTTGGTACGTATTTTATTTGCAAATCTATACAGGGTGTTACCAAATAAGTAGGAAAAAATTCAGGGGGTAATTCCTTAACCCATTTTAAGAAAAAAAGTTCCTATAAACATATGTCCGATTTTGATTTTTTTTTTCTTACAGCCCCCTAAGGGCCCCCAATATTAACCCGTTTTTTTAAATTTTACAAAGGGGAAAATATTTCTATTATTTAGATAAATCAAATAGGTCCTAAAAAATTTTTTGAAAAAATTATTCTTTTCGAAATTATTGCGAAAAAACTGATTTTTTAGGGGTTTTTGGAGGAGCTCTATCTCAAAAACGAAGGATTTTCGGACACATGTTCATATGAACTTTTTTTCTTAAAATGGGTTCAGGAATTACCCCCTGAATTTTTTCCTACTTATTTGGTAACACCCATTATTAGCTAACGTTAAGTAAAAATAGGAAGTGCTTTTACAATAACTGTCCTGTGTTCGCCTCGTCTGAATACTACGGAGGCGTCGAAAAATTATTTGATATTTTTTTCGATGCATAATAAGTCACAATTTGCCGAATTAGTGCAACATCACTCAGGCAAATACAACCAATCATTTTCATCGTTTTGACGCTTTGACCGGTTTTGACAATTACCTCGTAGTCATCATAACCATGGAAATAGCTTCAGATGATCGGTCAAAAAGTCAAAACGATGAACATGATTGGCTGCTTTTGCTTCAGTGAATGGGGTCTCATCAAAAATTTACTTAGTTTAACATGCTAACATGCTTAATAAATCCCCAAAGTGGAAGTATGAAGCAGTTTTTATCCCACAAGTCACTAAGTTTATAAGTTATGTGTAATTCTATTTAAGTAATAATTGTATTTTATTTTAGGAGATGCCGGATATGCCCTAGAACCATTTCTGCTTACACCAATAAGACCAGCGGTGACTAATGCCGAACAAAATTTTAATGAGGCACACAAGTCCATTAGAAATTGTGTCGAGCGGTGTAATGGTGTGTTGAAGCAGCGATTTCAATGTTTACTTAAGCATAGGGTATTACATTACAAACCTGAGAGGGCATCTAAAATTATTTACGCATGTGGGATTCTTCACAATTTGTGCATCACTCGTAATGAGAATTTAGATGATTTACCTGGTAAAAATATATTTTTTTTAATATATTTTTAAACTACCTTACAATAATTTTAGGCAACGATAATTATAACGACGATGCTAATGATGATGACGACAATAACAACGTCCAAAATTTAAATAACGGGAGGGATGTACGAAATCATGTGTTAAGGCAGTATTTCTAATTTTTTTTGTATTGTCATGTGTTCTTGTTTTTATGATTTCTTTGCTTTATTATTATATAAAGAATGTCCAAAAATTAGCGGATAATCTCGATGGTACGTTGTTGGTGCATGCCCAGGGATCCATCAACCATTTTTTGGTGAGGCAAAAATGACCTTTCATAGAATGCAGTGTACAAACCAACTGAGAGTTCGGAAAACAGAATCAGATATACAATCAATCTGTAACTTGATAAGAGATCCCCTTTTTAACATGAGATCAGATTACATGATTCCGGAGTTCCACATACAAAAAAACTACGGGATAATTATAGATCGAGAGTACTGGAAAAATTATGCACATACAGGTTCTTCAGACACCTTAATCTGGTATACGGTCGGATCTAAGCAGAAAAAAGGTGCTGGTGCAGGTGTATATGGTGAAAGACCGAGGGTGAACTGCATTATCGCCTTAGGGAATTATGCAACCGTATTTGACACCGAAATATATGCCATAATATGGTGTATACAGGAAAATATTAGAAGGAACTACACAAATAAACGGATTCTAATAATAACAGACAGCCAGGTCGCACCTCTGGCACTGCAAGTCAAACGGCTAACATCAAGACTGGTTCTCGAATGCATACAGCCCCTTTCTAACGTGGCAGAACATAATCAGGTAAAACTGATATGGGTACCAAGTCACAATGGAATTTTGGGAAATAAAAAAGCTGATACACTTGCAAAGCAAGGGATTTAGCCAATAATAGAACCAGAGCCATCTTTCGGGATATCTAAGAGTACTGTTAGAAAAACTCTAGGGGAGTGGACTAAAAAGAAACAGACAGAACATTGGAATAAATGTCCAGGAAACAAACATGGCAAACAAGCTATCGTAAGACCTAACAAAATAAGAACAGAAGAACTGCTTTAACGCAGCAGGGATCAACTTAGGAACGTAACAGGGTTATTAACTGGGCATGCACCGGTAAAACAGCACCTACACACCATGCGAGTACTGGACGACGATGACTTGGACTGCAGACTATGCAGGAAAGACGTCGAAACAGTAGAACATATCATATGTCGGTGCGAACCACTAGCTCAAAGACGACAAAAATATACGGGAAATCTGTGATAGACCTGAAGGAAATTAGTTACAAACCAATCAAGGACCTAGACGGCCTGGTAAAGGATACTGTGATAGGGGAATGGTGTGACTGAAACACATGGGGATAGTACAATAAGCCCACGGTTTCAGTGCTACCGAAGCATCTGCAGACGGAACCCAGGAATAAAAAATCAACCATTTTCGATTTCTGATTCATGGAAAGCAAATTGGCAAAATTGTGATGTAGCCAATAAATATTTGGTTGTTGATCCTACTAAGAAGGTTCCAGGGTTTGATCAACCTAGAAAAATCTGGAGTAAGATCAATCGTATTAGAACATGTCATGGGCGTTGCAATGATATGTTGTACAAGTGGAACACAATACCTAGTTCACTATGCCATTATACATATTGTGGAGAAATGTACGAACACAAAATTTGAGAATGGATTCGTTGCTCTTCATCAATTAACTCCTGGGGCTATAAATTGGATATCGACCCTTAAACCATTGTAAAATGACAAATATGACATGAACTGATGTGCCACATAGTTTTTCTCCATATTGGCCTCCGAAGTTAATACTTTACCAGGTTCGCACACCGTCCATGGGCTTCACGCCAAGAAAATCACTTTTTAATTCTGCTTTAATAAATATTTGTCACGTATTATTTTTCAATCATACGATAACATATATAAACATGAATAATGCAAAACTTATGGCTTACTTATTTTGCACTAAGTTACTAAGTAAATTGGCGGGAACCAATTGGGGGCGGATGCTCATACTTTGAGAACAGCAGGACTGGCACTTGTTTATTCTACAGCGGAGTACTGTTGCCCTGTTTGGATGAATAGTTGTCATGTGAACAAAATTGACACACAATTAAATCAAACTATAAGAGTAATCACTGGTACAATCAAATCTACACCAACGCCTTGGTTGCCTGGTCTTTCGAACATAGCTCCACATGACCTTAGAAGAAGACATGCAGCTAAAAGGGAATGGGATAAGGTTCAATTTGAGTTGGAAAAATTCCCCTTACATATTGACTTGCAGATGTTTCCATCTAACAGACTTAAATCAAGGAAGCCCATGGCAAGAGGAGTTTATTCATCAGCCCTTTCCCGTTACTGATATATGGAAAAATAAGTGGCAAGAAATTGATGATTTAACCAACAAAGAATTGATTGAAGATCCAACAAAGGTAGTTCCAGGGTTTGATCAGCCCAGAAAAGTTTGGAGTATGGTTAATCGCCTTAGGACGTGTCACGGACGTTGTAATGATATGCTTTATAAATGGAATGCATTACCAAGCCCGCTTTGTGAATGTAGTGCATTGCCAGAAACGATTAAACATATTGTAGAAGAATGTCCAAACACTAAATTTGAGGGTGGTTTTCAAGAAATACACCAATTAACTCCAGAAAATTTGAATTGGATATCAACCCTGAAACAGCGGTAACTTTTTAGCTGTGATTTATTGTACCACCACAATTTTGAAAACACTGGTATGTGTCTTTCCATGGTTTTCCTCGGCCGCGAAGTAAATGCTTTACCAGAAGAATAAAAATGGACGTGAAAAAATGAACATCACTTAAACCTTTTGGAATTTAACCATCTTCTATTTTATAATGTTCATTTGTACCTATTTTTGACATGTATTTATAATATCATACGAATATATATATACTAAGTTAGCGTTAAAGAAAGAGAATGCAAAATTTTATATCTCTGGCGTTTTCAGGAAGATGTCTTATACCACAAGGGTGGTCACGAAATTCCATTTACGTTCCTCAGTTTCGGTTTTATAATGTAACGATGTCCATTTACATAAAGAGAAGGCAGTCATATTTTAACTCCAAGGAACGTGAACGGAATTTCATGAGTAGCTACTCAGTCGATCCGGTACTTGTCAACACAACGTTTTCATACTTTTATTAAGAACTAGCAGAGTGAATTTGACCAAAAATTCAAACCAAGATGCTGGCTTTAGACTCTTTTTGCATATGCGTTAAACTTGATTTTTAGATGCTTAAGAAAAAGAAAACTTTTATTATCCGTCAATTTTACTATACGGTACCTAATTTTAAACTTAATTATAATAAAATACGAATATATATTTCATGATTTAAAAGTAAAAAGAAATTTATTGATTAAAAGACGAAAAAAAAAAGAGATGTTACAAATTCCGAGAATTAGCAAATTGCGTTTTTAGCAAAGTAGGTACTATGAGAAACTTAAAGCATTACGTGTTAAAATAAAAGTATGAAGTATTTTTATTTGAATATTTTTAATTGAATGTAGTTTGTCAAATAAAATGATTTTCATAACATATATAGTGTTTAATTTAAATATGAAATGTTACACCCTGTATAGTGTACTTATTTTAATACTTCATTAAATTTTTTAAAGGCCATTTCCAAAGCTAACAAACTTGCCAATACTTTGTTATAACTATCGTTAACAATTTTTTTACATAGGGGTGGAACATCATTTGACAGATATAAGAAATGTTGAGCATAAATAAACCTCCTTTTTACTTCATCGGGCATAGGCATTTTGTTCTTAATTTTTGGAATGAAAGCTAGCTCTGGTATGTTTGGCAATCCAAAAACAAGAATTTTGGTAAATACATTTAGCAGCCTCTGCTCTAGGTCATCTAGAAATTCCATACCACCAACACCTCCACCAGTTAATTCTCTTTGGAAATTAATCCTTTGAGCTTTACGCTTTACATCCCATTCCCATTTTTGAAAAACTAATAATAAATTATTGTACCTAAAATTTAAGTTAAATAATTTAATTGGTAGGTATTTTACCTGCTTCCATTCTTCGCTAGTTTTTTTTGCTCCCTCGTATGAATTTAATTCACTAGCAAGCAAATTAAAATTGATTTCTTCTTTTAATTTTTTGTAAATTAGGTATACTTCAAATTGAAGATCAGAAACACTGACTAGAAAAACACCATATAATTCATGTAAATAGAAATATACATATTTATACAAGGTGATTCCAAAAGTCGTTTTAATAATTTAACGCGAGATTTATTACCTAGAAATAATTTAATTAAGCCCCATTTACCTATTTTCAAAAATGTCCGAGATACAGGCTGTTTTTCAAAATTTTTAAAATCACATTTTTTTATATAACTTAACTAGAAAAACAAAATGTGACATGATAACATTTCATATGTACCACCTTTTTGGTAAGAAATCTCACGTTAATTTATTGAAACGATTTTCGGAAATAATTAGACCAAAAGATTTCGAAACTACATAGGGAATTCAAGGGACTACTCAAAGAATACAAGGATAAAAAAAAATACTAATACATGGATAACACATAGAGAATACATGGGAAATTCATAAGAATACATAGAGAACTCATGGAAATACAGAATACACGATACTACAAAATATGCCTGTACAAGAAATACACAGAGCTACGAACCCCATACACTGTCTTCAGTTGTCTGCTAAATATTGTGAAAACTAAAATGAAAGTGTAGAAAATTATATATATATTATACTAACCTGTTAAACTTTATTTAATAAGCAAACAAATAAATTATTTAATTTTTATCGCGATATATATCGGCTGCCTTGCTAATCGCCTCAGCTAAGGCAAAAATCGAATCGGCCATTCTTAAATTAGAATTTGCCGATGCCGCTGCATATTCCAGCATTAATTCTGCAAAATATTTAGTTTAGCAGTAGGTATTTAATTTTGTTATGCGACTAATGTGGATTTTAAGTACAAGTAAATTAATTGATTTTTTTTTATCCTAGAACTTACCATTCCAGGATTTATTTTTTTGTGCTGGTGTTGGTCTTGAAGCACGTCCAGCTTTTGCTAAAAATTCGTAAAAATTTATATCTAAAAGTATTAAAAAAAAAAACACTACAATTTAGGAAAAAATTTACCATTTACAAATTCTCGGGGTGCGGAATAATTGGAGGATGTGGAGGCCACAGGCTCTGATGGTGGAGCGGTTGCTATAAATTTGTTAAAATAATAAAAAATATATGCAATGTAAAGATTCAGCAGACATGTAGACTTGAACGAATTCATTTTGGCGACAAATTTATTAATAAAAAAAATTTACCATTTGGAAATTCTTGGGGTGCAGAAATAAAGGATGTAGAGGCCTCAGGCTCTGATGGAAGAACGGATAAAATTTGTTAGAATAATAAAAAATATAGAGGGTGTTTCCAAAACTCTGTTCAATAATTTAATTTTAAAATAGATCGAATAAGCCCCAGGGTAGGTATTTTCTAATTCATACACTAACTATTGCATGCATTAGCCGTTCGCTACCAAAGCAACGATCAGTTTTTTATGGAAAAGTGCAATTTAGAATATTGTTTGTCATAAAAACGGACCATATGTCAGGTTAATGCATGCATTTGGTTATGGTATGAATTGGAAAATACGACCCCAGGTTGTTTTAAGAAATTAAAAAAAGTATAAAATTTTCAATACGGTTCATTAAAAAAAATATGCTATAATTGTAAAAAAGAACTACCACAAGAATAGTTATTTCCCCCAAAAGAGTTGCAGGTGCCCCATTTTAGGGTAATATTTAATAACTTTATGATTTTTTTTGATATGCCCATTGGGTTTGACACAAAAAGCAAAGCCTTCATGTCCAATTGCATTATTCTGTGTTGTATGGTTCAAACGCTATAAAAAAATAAATTTTTTTAAATATCTTAAAATCAGAGATAAGGTATATAACTAGATTGAGGTTAAATTTGCGCGAATTGGCTAAAAAGACTCGCTACCATGTTGCCTCTTATTTTGTTTACATTCGGCACGCTATCGTGTCAGACACACATATTTCATTATTCTTTCTCTCTCATACAATTTAAATTGTGGAAAATCTGTTTTCAGAGTTGGCACGCCTGCCTTCATAGGTTTATGGTTAAAACACAACAAAGTAAGCTGTCAATGGCAGCTTCAGTAGTGTCCCCATTGTTTTAGGTTGCGCATTAGTACAATACGCAATCTAGTTATATACCTTATCTTGCTTAAAATAATCTGTATTTTTAATACGGTGCACTTTAAAATATAAGTAAATGGGGCTTAATCGATCCACTCCAAATTAATTCAGCATACAAAAACGTTTGAGCGACGCGTTTAGGGCATTTATGATCTGTCACTTTAAAATAACTCGTTTACTGGGCTAAGATTCTTGAAGCGTACCAAAATAGTTTAGTATGCTAAATCGTTTGAACGGCAAGCTTTGGGGCATCTGTCACGCATCTAATGACTGTTTGTCTTAATTTAGTATGCTAAATAATTTAGAGTTGTTCGAGAATCTTAGCCCTGGGTTAAGATTCTTGAAGCGTATCAAAATAATTTAGTATGCTAAATCGTTTGAACGACAAGCTTTGGGGCATCTGTCACGCATCTAATGACTGTTCGTCATAATTTAGTATGCTAAATAATTTAGAATTGTTCGAGAATCTTCGCCCTGACTGCTCGTCACAATTTAGTGCACTAAATATTTAGAGCAATTTGGACCGCAGGAATCTTGGGTTAAATTATTGAACATACTTTCGGAAACACCCCTTATAGGTATCTGGACGGTATATGTGCGGTTTAAAAACTTACCATTTGCAAGTTCTTGAGATGCGGCATAATTAAAAATTAAACTGGGCGCCTCAAACTCTACGTCTGATGTTTCCACTTCGGTTTCCACCGTTGCTACAAATTCGTAACGATTTAAAAAATTTACTAATTAATAAATAAATATGGTTTTTATTGAAGATCACACCATGATTACTACCGATTAAGTAATATAGCCAATGCTTTTACTATGCGTTAAGGTTATTAAACAATTTCTTAAAATGTAATCCTGCCGGTTGGTACTGTGACACCATATGTGGTAGGAGCCTCCAAAGAAAATGTATCAAAACACAGTGTCCTTTATAATAGATCTTTGATTCCTAAACCGCTATGTGGATTTTTTTTAATAACCTCAACGCATGGTAAAAAAATTGGCCATATAACTTAATCCGTAGTAATCATGGTATGATGTCTTAGTCCATAAAGAATGTGAAGGACATAGACTCTGATGGTGCAACGATTGCTATAAATTTAAAATGTATTTTTAACACGGCAGCCAGGTCTGGAAACCCTGTATAAGAAATCTCCATACGACCCGCCTTTTTTTGTAGAAATTGTTAAGTTTTATACAGAATGTCCAAGAATTTACGCATAATCGCGATGGTACGTTGTTGGTGCATGTCAAGCAATCCTTAGAAAAATGTTAAAATAAATTTATCTTTTCTAATCTCTAAGAAAAATCCAGTTAAAGTTCGATAAATTTGGCAACACAGTTCAGGAAAATACACTTAAAAATATCATCTTTGGGTCTAGATTATACACTTTTGAATTGATTTTATTGACATAGTTGTCGGCTGTATTTCATAAATATTTTGTAAATTTAAATTACTTAAAAAAATGTAATTTGACCATTTAAACGATAAACAAATGGCGAAATGGTTTAAGGTAGACAGTACCTTGTCATTAAGCTAACTTTTTCGTTAATAAGGTACCGTTATCTTCAAGGAATTCTTCGTTCGAAGTTTTGCACTGGGGCCTCATATCTCGTATTTGAGATAATTTATTTTCAACATTTTTACAGGGATCGCTGGGCATGCCCCAACAACGTACCATCGAGATTATGCGCTAATTTTTTGACACTCTGTATTTCTGGTGGTATGGGCTACAAACCTGCATTATCAGATTATGGTCGGAATTTAATGATGGGCTATCGTTTTATAAGACGTTTTTAACATTCGTCCATTGCAAAATTGGCCCTTTTGGGGCTAATTTTTTAAACATGTTCTTGTGCTAAAATAGCGTATCTTATGACACTTGTTTCTTAAAATACTATTTAAATTTTTAAAGCCCCATATTTTAGAAATGCTTTGCTAATATGTATAGTTTAAATCCACATTGATCTAAATAAACGTAAAAGATTGTTGCGCTTAACAAACTAAATATTTGTATTGATTGATATAACCTTGTCGCCTAATATCGTAAATACTTTTAAAAAAACTTACCATTTGCAGCTTTATTTTGAAATATTAAGGCGGTTTTAGGCTCTGCTGATGGTCCAGTCTTTGCTATAAATTCGTCAGAATTAAAAAGTATTATTAGTAGTGCATGTGAAATAATCGACGAGAAAATATTTTTGACAATTTTACATGCAAGAGGAGTATTTTATCAGACTATTTTTCGACCGAGGTCAAATTGCCGCAATAATTTGAATAGCTTTTAAATTGTCTCCCTAATTCACAGAATATGACTTTTTATATCCTAGCGAATGCGTTTAAAATCTGAGGGAAATAGTCAAAGAAAACCATATTCATCCATTTCGTTCACATCCAGAGTTAATAATTTCCAGTTCGTTAATTGGACGCTATTCAAGTACGACGATCGCGAATCTGGATCTGAACGGAATGTCCTAGGTCCACTTACCAATTTTTTTTTTGGGTTCGCCTGTCGAATCTGGAAGACCCAATTCTTTGGTACCGGCTAGGCCTGTGGCAGCCACCTCCAGGCCCATCAACACTTTGCACCTTTCGTCTAATGAGGTTAAAAATTCACCATCTCTTAGCTTTTGGCGTATGTGTGATTTCCAAACTGTAAAGCACTATAAAAAATGTTCTATTAATAATATTATACAATTTTACAAGACCTTTTTAATTTATGTTAGCACTAGTAGGTAAATTAATTATTTTTGCCACTAGAAATATTTTTTTTTAGTAGCGTGCGGAAAGTTGGACTTTCGGCACTAATTTGCGTTTAGAAAGCACTAGAGGGGGAGAAATTTTGTCGCACGCAAATTCTTATACAGTAGGTTTTAAAAAAACCTTAAGTTATTTAAGAAGTTACTTTTTTTAGATTTCTTACGCTAGTAGAAAAAATATTGTTCCTAACTCGAGCGTAAAGTGTCTATTCCGCAACTTGAGTGCTTAACCGAACTTCGCTTCGCGTCGTTCGTTCAACGGCAACCGCATGCGTGAAAGTGCCACTTTCCGCACATGAAAAAATACTATTTTATTTGTAAAATTTAAAAAAAAGTGTTTGTTGGGGGCTGTAAATCCAAAAAAAGTCAAAATTGAACATGTATTAATGTATAAACTTTTTTGCTTATTTTGATTCAAGGAATTTGTCATTTCAGTTTGTTGGTCTATTTATGAGACATCTTGTATATAAAAAAACACAGTGGCGTAATTAGTGTTCCCGAATTCCCCGCGGTGCTGGTGGGGGCTGTTTTGAGATACTGAATTTATGTAGGTTTTTTTTGTAAATTATTAGGTTCCTCCAAACTAATTTAAGTGGGGGCCTCATTACATTTTTAACTTACCGTTTTCCACGCAGAACCGGTTTTTTTGGCCCCATCCATATTGTTCAGGTCATTTGCAATCCTGTCCCATGCCCTATTCTTTTCCTCAGCCATCCCCTTGCCAAAATGGATCGCCTTGTTTTTAATTATCAAATTTAATAATTCATTTAATTGCATTGGAGACGCCCTTTTCTTTTTTTCAGCCATCTAAATTAAAATAAATAATTCTTGCGAAATTTTAAGCTAAAGTAGTATAACTATTTTCTTACCTTTTTAAAATAAAATTTGACTAACCAACAAAACTGCATAAACACAAAACGATGGCAACGATGCTATTTTTTTTTTAATAAAAAAAAACAAGAATGCTTTTTTGCTTGGCGCATGCGCTGTACCAGTGCAGTTTGCAGGTATTAACACAGCTCACTATGTTTAAAAATAACAAATAATTTTTTATGATGAAAGTTAGAATGTACTTAAGTATGTTCTTTAATAAAATATTGGGTGAGCAAATAAAAACGGTCCATAAATAGGCTATAAACAATGTAAAATCCGACAATCAACAATGTTTTGACAATGCCCAAAGCATACTTATGGGTCGTTTTTATTTGCTCACTCGATACTTATTGTATATTAGCTTAGTGAATTACTGGATAAAAAGTGTCTAATACTTCTAAGGTTTAGAAAAAAAAACAACTATTCGCAACAGTCGCCATTTTGGACCCACATGACCGTCTTTATGACTTTTGTCTGCAATAGAAAAATCATGCCAAAAATCGCAAAGATGGTTTGATGCTCTTATAAGGGGGTAGGGGGTTCCACTCGCCATTACCAGCTGGGATTGCATCAAAAATTAACCTAGTTTAATATACTATATAAATCCCCAAAGGGATTTTGCTACTCAACAGTGGTATTAGGCAGTTTTTATCCCGTAAATCAGTAAGCTATATTATTTTGTAATAAAAGCAGGACAGTTGTTGTAATTGTAATAATGTTATCTAAAGGATGCTTCTTCTTAAAATGTTCATCTATTCATGCTTGATGGATGTTATAATAACCTAAACATAAGTTTTGAGACCCCTCAAATATCGGCCTAGCATCATCTAAAAATGAATGTTTTTATAGTTTTTAGAAAAAAAAAGATAAACAAATCACTACCGTTAGACTTTGCACGATGTAAAGAATGGCTTTCCTTCTTGGTTTCATTATATAAACAGAGTTAAGTTGTAATTTTTGTTGGTAATAGTAATTAACATCGGGCTTATATTTGGATTTGGTTACCTAAAATTCATGTTTTTAATAAAGTTTTAGTTGCTGTGCTGTTGTAGAAACAAACTTACCTTATGCCCTTTGTGGAGATGTAGCTTATTTTTGGATGCAATTTTAATCGTAAAATGTTTCTCGTTTAGTCAGGTTATGTTTTTGTTCACTAAAATTACAAACGATTTTTTATCATAATTCTTTTAGCAAAGTCTTGTACTTACTTACGCCTTTTACAGAATAGTTATCGATGTACTTTTCCGTCTTTTCCTTAGCTATCGAAGAGATTCTACAGTTTTGGTTGCGACCCCATTTTTTCACACTATTTCCGCCAAGAAAAACGTTGATTTTTAGTGCGGATGACGTTTCTATTGCATTGTATGTGTTTTATTTAAATAATATTTTACTTAGATGGGTAATAGCGTTTAATTTTTGCAAATTTACTATAATAAATTGTTATTTTGACATTTTATAGTAGGTAGATCATTTACATCACTTTGATAGATTAAATGACTTCTTTCCTAAACTAACCCGACTCGGTTGACAAAAATGTTTCTAACGTTTTATTGACAACTGAGAATAGCACCGATTAGCTTTTTTTTTCGTTTTTCTGGTAATATTTAGTTTTTTTCGAAAAATCTGGATTAATTTACATTTAAATCAGTTTTTGCATATTAATTAAGAATCTCCGTTGTTTTAAAACAAATTCATAAAATTTTCTAAAATACCTGGCTAAAATGGTTCTTTTTTTATTTAGGCAGGCGTTGAATTTGTTTTGCTCTTATGACACTGATTATTTTGACGTTATTAACAATAAATCACGATTGTCATAATTTGTCAATACAATAAGAACACAGTAAAGTTTTAAATCTGTAGCCCACTTATCTAAGATAATTTATAAAAAAAGACTGTGGTGAGCCACCACTTTCTCAACACATTGTTGAGGGCGGCTTTTTTTTTTAGTCAGTCAAACAAAAGCATAAATAACCTTTATCATATCCAGACATTGCCGAAACAAGAAAGTTAAACAATATCATTCTGGTAATCCAATATTACAAATGTAATAGATACAATAAAAACATTATAATGAAAGGTAATCAGTGCTAGACGGTGGGAAACGAAAGATAAGAAATCTCTTTCTCACCAAAATTGCTGACTAAGATTGCAGGTGCCGAATGCAAAGTCAATGTTTTAACCCCTCTTGTAATTAGATGATGTCATAACAATCGTCTGTGATTGGTGCCTCATCCTAATTAGTTTGTCTTTAGCATGTGTGTTTCTTTATCTTATAACCCCTCTTATTATTAGGTGGTAGAATATGCAAATCTCATTGGAGCAATTTCTAAGTGCCTTAAAGTTCATAATAGTACTAATGTTTTAATTGGTGAATCTTTTCCCTGGAGGGAATTGTCCGAAGGGAGAAAAGGTATATAAAGATTTTTACAGTCCGTCTTAAGAGACTCGTCCTCAGTTAGTCGTAAGAGAACTTGTGTTTTAAAAGATTAATCAAAAATGTCTATTTTTGATCCTTTTTGGAAGCTAAAGTAAAGTAAAATCAGTTGTTCAGAAAAGCTAATTAAAGTCCAAATTTATTAAGTACCAAAGTAAGAGCCGCGCTAAAAGTTAAGTAATATTGTCAAACTAGTAAATAAGTGATTTGTGCCACAAATGTGAAGATGCCTATTCCTGGAGAAAATACAATTTGTATTCCACATTTCCTGTAATATTTGGTGAGTTTGTTTCATTTTATTTTTATTCAATAATAATTTATTAAACTGTTTATTTGTGTTTAATTTCCAAAACCTGAGCTAATAAAACGATACTTCTAAGTCGAGGGGTCCATCAGTAACCCGCTTGAATACAACATACATAAAAATACAAAGTAACTTATTTTTGTTTCGAACCTACATTTAATTAAATTAGATGTTTTAAATTGGTTTATTTAAAATAGTAACAAAGTCAGTAAGTATTTTAAATCATTCGAGAACCAGAAGTTGCATTTTAAAGCAGAAGCATAATTTCCTTTGTTTAACTAGAACTTTTTAGGTAAACAAGTAAATTAAATTCAATTGCAAGAATTAATGTAATAATAAATTACATAAAAACATATCACCCTTCTAGCGCCTGCTCCCTTCTTAAGTATAAAACATCTTCATACTTAAGGGCGCCAGAGGAGGTTGTGATATTTTGGTGTCAGATGTAAAGGGTTGTTAAATTGTAAAAATTTAACGCTTAAAAAGTTACTTTGTTTATAAAGCTTCGCAGGTTTTGGAAATAAATTTAGTAGTGAATATTTTTTCAGAGCATTAAGTAGGTATATTACAATTTAAAGTACCTAAATATTTTTGTGCCAACTAGGAACATTTTTAGTAAGCAAAAATTGATTAAAATAATGTATTTATAACAACACAAAATAAATATTAAAACATAATTAACAATCATGTCGAGTTCAGGCATTTGTAATTTTAATCTGGATTCAGTCGCGTCGTTTGACATCCTAGATGACCCAATAGAATTTATAGAACGCATAGAATGGCTCGGTATTTTAGCAAATTGGTCAAATAAAGAAAAATTAACGGTTGCTAAATTAAAATTAACAGGCAAGGCCAAGGCATTTTTGGAAATAAATGACTATCAGGAAAGCGATTGGATTAAATTTTCAGAAAATTTTATTTTGCAGTTTAAGGAAAGAAACAGTTTATTTGAATCGATTAAAAAGTTTATGAGCTGTAAACAAGAAGAATTTGAATCTGCGCGACAATTTTGTTTTCGTTTAAAGGTACTGGGTTACAAAACAGTTAATTTTTCAGAAGATATAAATAGAAAAAAGGTACAATTAGATTTTTTGCAAGAAAGCTTACTTATACAGTTTACAGATAATTTAATGTCACCCATTCGAGAAAAAGTTTTATTTGCGGAGCCTTTAAACATAGATAGTGCGGTAAATATTGCGGAAAAGTTGGAAATAATTGAGAAAATAAGTGAATGTCAGAAAAATAATTTAAAAGACAGTGAAGCGTTGGGTAATTTAAAGCAAGTAGGTACTTTAAACAAACAAAAAACGGCCACGGCAGTCAAAGGCTGTCGACAACCGCCAATAAAACTAGGGATTCACAGCGTGTTTAGTAAAGTAGCACATAACATAATTTTTTGTATTATTCAAGGCGTTAATTGTAGTGCATTGATTGATTCGGGAAGTGTTGTATCCCTAATAAAACCAAGTATTGCAGACAAATTGCATTTGAGAGTTCAAGGTTCAGAAGATTTAATTTTAAGAGACGTTCAAGGAAATCAAATTCAAATAATAGGGGAGGTACAAATTCCCCTAAGTTTTTCAAACGGGCGAATATTCAAGCACAATTTTATAATAACGCCAGGTTGCGCGTTTCATACCGATTTGTTGATAGGGACAGATTTTTTGGAGAAATTTAATGTTGTAACCGATTGGAAGGAAATGTTTTTCAGAATTGGTAATTTTAACGTGGAAATGTTTAGCGAATTTGAAAAGGAGTTAAGAGTGGGCACGTGTAATTTGGTCGAGAAAAATTCAGAAAAATTGGGCGCAATCAATTTGGTCAAAGAAATGTTTAAAAAACCGGATGCATGTAAATTGGTCGCACAAAAGAAGATTAAAAAACCGGGCGCAAGTAATTTGGTCCAATCAAATTTTGAGAATTTAAATATGGGTCAAGAATTTGAAAAAGCGGAAACGAATAATTTTTGTACAAAAAGTAATGCAAATAGTGACTCACAGCTAAGGGATATTTTTAAGGAAATTCGAGAATTGCAAAAGTCGGTCAAGCAAGTTAATAATAAAGTTGAAGAAAATTTTCACCGGTTTCAAAATTTTTCGTCACTACCAATGGCGAACAATTTAGATTCTGAAGTATTTGGTAGATACTTTAGTCTCATCAGTAACACCCAAGAAACTTTGTTGGAAATTATTAAATCTAAAAACCAGGTAGACGTACCTGCAACTGCTTGTAATTGCAGCCATTTGCATTTAAATGAAAATTCTTGTGAAAATCAGCCGATTAAAGAAAATGAAAAAGTAAAAAGTAGTTTTAAAACTTTGCATGAGTTCGAATCGAAGACAGGAAGCGGGAATTTTAGAAATAAAATCACGGTTAATGCGTTAGTTCATAACAACCCAAGTCAAAGTCAAGAAGACAAAAAGGCAGCCCCTAAAGCAACTGGGTCTCATACTATGGGAATGTCAAGGTCAAAGGCTAGTACAGGGTCAGCGCCTAATTATTTGAATTCGGAAAATATGAGCGTCCATGGTAATAAATATAGCCCAAGCGTGGGGGAGGTGCGCAATAATGGTGCGCGTGCAAGTGTTACGCATTTAAGGGATCAAATGGGGACAGATAAGTGTCCAGGTATTAGGAATAGGGAATTTTTAGATTCCGGGAAACAAGACAAATTATTTGAATCCGAGACAACAGATTTTCAGAAACATTCATTTACCAATAACGTAAATTCAGATATTTCAGAGGAAAAACATTATGTAAGACTAAAGGAGGACACGAGAATTCCTGCCAGAAGTCAAGTTAATTTAATAGCAAAAATAAGTTCAGCATCTAGAATATCCTCAGAATTTTTAGTAATTGAAAACGAATACGTACAAGAAGGAATTTTGCCAGCTAGATGTTTGGTAAAAACGGGTAATGAAGTACCAGTGCGAATGATGAATATTGTTCAAGGTGACATTGTGTTAAGGAAAAATACAATAATAGGGCAAGCATTTGAAGTTGAAAATCTTGAAGCAAGTAATAGTAATGTCAACTTAGTAACTTCCGGTACAAATCGTGAAGACAAGGAAGCGATATTAAAGCAGTTAGGCTATTCAAATGAACAAATTTTTAACGCGGACGAGTACAAATTGGTCCAATTGTTAACAGAGTTCATAGACATTTTTAAATCACCAAATCAAAAGTTGACATGCGCTGCTAATGTTAAACATCGCATTATTTTAAACGAAGAAGTAATTATTTCGCGTAGACCATACAAGGTGCCATTTCAAAGGCGGGAAATTTTGAAGAAAGAAATACAAGGTTTATTAAATGACGGTATAATTGTTGAATCACAAAGTCCGTGGTCAGCACCATGTTTACTTGTAGAAAAACATACTGGTCCTAACGAGGAGCCACAATTTAGATTGGTAATTGATTTTAGAGAGTTAAATAAATACACAAAAATTGATTCATTTCCTTTGCCATTAATTCAAGATACAATAGATCAGTTAGGGAATGATTCAAAATTATTCAGTACATTAGATCTTCACTCAGGATACTTTCAAATAGAGTTACATCCTGATGACAGGGAGAAAACTGCCTTCAGTACTTTTAACAATCACTACGAGTTTACGCGCATGCCCATGGGTGCCACAAACTCAAGCGCGACATTTCAAAGGAATGTACAGGCAGTTTTAGGTAGTTTGGTCGGAACAGAAGCGTTGTGCTATTTAGACGACATCATTGTATTCAGTAACGAAAACGTAGATCAACATATTTTGCGTTTAAGGCACGTATTTGAAAAGCTTAGAGTTAGCAATTTAAAACTTAAACCGTCCAAATGTAAATTCATGAAGTCACAGGCAAAATTTTTGGGCCATCTCATAACTTCCAATGGCGTAACCACAGATCCAGCTAAGACAGAAGTCATTAGAAAATACCCTAGGCCTAAAAATGTAAAAGAAATTAGAGCATTTATAGGACTGTCATCGTTCTATAGGAAATTTGTTCCAAATTTTTCGGAGTTATCGCAGCCATTAACTAAATTAACTAAGAAAAATACACCTTTTGTGTGGACTGACGAACAGGAAAATGCGTTCGAAACGTTGAGATTGTATTTAATATCTCCAGAAATTTTAAAATATCCTGATTTTAACAAACAATTTATTTTGGTAACGGACGCTAGCAATACTGCGATTAGCGGAATTTTGTCTCAGAAATATGACGATCTTGAACATCCAATTTCATATGCGAGTAGAACTTTAAACGCTGCGGAGAGAAATTACAGTACGATAGAGAGAGAGTGTTTGGCAATAGTTCATTTTGTAAAGTATTATCGAGTTTATTTAACAGGAGTTCATTTTAAAATTTATACTGATCACCGACCTCTTAAATATTTGTTTAACATTACAGACCCATCAAGTCGTTTGAGTAAATGGGCAATGTTTTTAGCAGAGTTTAAATTTGACATTGAGTATCGTCCGGGAAAAATAAATGCAAACGCGGACGCTTTAACAAGGCTTAACCTTCCTGAAGATAACGAGAAAACACCAGTAGTCAACTTAATTTTGGGAAAAAATAAAAATACGCAAAATGACAATAATTCATTCGAACCAATTATTAATGCCGTGTGGACAAAAGATTTTATTAGACAAGCGCAAGATAGAGATTCAGAAGTAAGGAAAATTATTGAAACTTTAGAAGCAAAGGAAGAAAATTTAGAGTTTTATTTGGATGATGAAGGTATATTATACAAATACAAAGGCATAAATGAACGCCATGACAAAATAGTTGTTCCAAAATCCATGAGGTATGACCTCGTTCGTATTCATCATGATCTTCCTTCAGTATCGCATGCGGGATCTCACAAAACCATTGACTTAATACGCAGAGAATTTTGGTGGAAAGGCATGAATAATTTTATCAAACAATACATTAGTAAATGTCACTCTTGTAACACTAAAAAGAGGAGTTACATACCTCCTGCGGACATGATTAAAGTTGAAAGTCCAACAAGGATATTTGGGTTAACATCAATCGACATAGTAGGTCCTTTAAATCGTACTAGATCCGGTATGGTATATATTTTAAGTTTTATCGATCATTTATCTCGGTACGTGATTTGTGTACCTATGCCAGACCAAAAGGCCTCAACAGTGGCCCGTGCGTTTACGGAAAATATCATAACTAAGTTCGGTGTTCCCAGAAAATTATTATCAGATCGCGGGAAACAGTTTGTGTGCGAAATGTTTCAGGAAACATGCAAAATTTTGGGTATAAAGAAAATTCAAACAACACCGTATTATCCACAAGGAAATGCTGTATTAGAAAGAATCCACGGACCTCTTAAAACTATGATTTCACACTATGTAGACACTTATAACGACTCTTGGGACTTGCAGCTACCTTTTGCTGTAATGAGTTTAAATAATTCGGTTCATACGTCTACTAAAGAAACACCCCATTTCTTAATGTTTGGTACAGATTTAGAACTTCCATTTCATTGTACAGTTAGAACAGGACCAGTAAAATATTCGGTCGATGACGATTATTCAGCAGAAATGTTGCATAGATTACAGGTAGCACATGAATATGCAAGGCAAAATCTCAATAATGCAGCCGAAAATCGCGTTGCAAGGTTTAATAAAAAGTCTAAGAACCGCGAATTTAAATTGGGAGACAGAGTATATTATCGTTTAACAGCAATTCCGGGTAAAGGTAATTTAGCGAACAAATTAAAAGAAAAATATAGCGGTCCATACAGAATTATTAAAATATTAGGTCCGGTAGATGTAAAATTAAAAGAGATTCACGGAAAGAAAGAGATAGATACGCATGTTAACAAGTTGAAATATTGTTTAGCTTCGGACGAAGAAATAGAAAGACAAAGAAACGCAAATATAATAGACGAGAAAGGCAATCAAGAAGACGGGAATCATAACGATGATTTTTACTATGATAGACCAACAGACAATGACACTTTTGAGATAGTGGTAACTCAAAACCCAAGGAGAACTATACAAGAAAGAAACATGGGACGTGAAAGTCCGAGAAATGACAATTTACGAAACAATAGAGAAAACATTGAAGGGCAGGGGGTTAATTTAAAGGTCAGGGGGGATCATCAGCTACAAGTAGCTGACAATACTCAAAATTTAATTCGTAATAGCTCAAATATAAGCAGATCGAGTTCAGTAGAAAGTTTGGCTAACAGTAGCAGTGAATCTGAAGTTTCTTATTCAAAAGAGGAAATAGCAAATTCAAGTCATGTTCGCGATAACGAGTCAATGATAGATTTGAACAGTAGTAACTCGGATATCGAATCGGAAAGCGAGTACGCGACACCGTTTTTAACTTTAAAAAGCGAAACAGATGAAACCGTCATGAATTCAAGTACGGAAAGCGAAAATATAACCTTAGCCGAATTAGCAAGGTCAATAAGTCCTCCTACGGTACCCACTCCAGTTCCCTTAACCCCCAATCAAACTCCTCAACGGATAATGACAAGAAGCAGGGGACCAGCCACAGAGCATCCCTATGTTCTCGACAAAGCAATTTAAACAATTGAATTGAGTAGATGTTTAGTTAAGGAATTTATTATTTTTGTAATTTTATAGTGTGTGCCTAAATTAGTTTTCCAAAATAATTAAAATGTTAAAATTTGTGTTGTTTACTTAGACAGAAGAAGAATAGTTTTTGGTAAAGTTTATTGGTCTTTAGGAAAACTAATTTGGAAAAAGTACACGGATTTTAATTTAGTTTTTATGCATGTTTATAAAAATGTTTTTAAGAGATTTTAAGCAGATGCTTTTATGTTATAGATGATGTTATCACATGAATGCTCATGCTCAATGACAAAAAGGGACCAAATGGCCCTACCATATGCTCCAATCCGAGGACCGAACAGCTTTGCATAACCACAAGCAAGGTCCTCCAGTTACTCAAAATCACTAAGAAGTTGAAAACATGTTCCATCCCCAATGTTCCAAGGAGTATAACGACAAGTATCATGTAGTCGAGAAGTAAACGATGTTCTAAGAAATGAAAAGAACCTCTAGCAAATAAAGCTACAATGCCCAGGCCTGTATTTCAAGTGGTGTGTCCAGCAAATGAAGCCACAATGCCCAGGTCCATTTCCAAGCCAAGACGACAAGGTGCTACAAACTTTAATATCCCTACAATGGAAGGCCACACCAACTACACCAATACGTACTTCGGATGAACCAATCTATTCGTGCCCTTCAAACATTTCAATATGTCAAGAGGAAGGATGACCTAAACCCAAGAACTTTAAAAGGGGTTCAAAGTGCACGAAAATTCCATTTGATTATGTGGTGACGTTTTCACCATCCCAGGGCCTAGTCAACCAGATCGTTGTTTTTACAAGTAACCAGACAAACAGGTCGTCGCCTTAACCCTGAACAAGACAACCATATCGTCGTCTCCAACTGAAACCAGCACCGACGGTGTTGCGTTAGTGCCTTGGATGGAACGCCAGAAAAAGACAGTAAAGAGAAAGTAACTATTCTTATTTTGCAAATTAAAAATAATTTTAGCAATTTTTTGAGCATTTTAAAATTTTGTGTGTTAATTGAGCAGTTCGAATTTCATTTGAGCATTTCATTTTTATAATAGTTTTGTTATAGTTAGGATGTTAATTTTAGTTTTCCATTTTATTTGAGCTTTGAAATTTGTTCCATTTACGGATTCCATTTTTTATTGTTAATGATAATTAAGTTAAACTCCAGAATAGGGCATTACGTTTAATTTTAAGTAAAAGAAAAATTTTTTGAAAATATTCTTTGTTCAGAGTTTTTCACAAATTTTTCTTTCTGTGACATTGGAGGGATGTGGTGAGCCACCACTTTCTCAACACATTGTTGAGGGCGGCTTTTTTTTTAGTCAGTCAAACAAAAGCATAAATAACCTTTATCATATCCAGACATTGCCGAAACAAGAAAGTTAAACAATATCATTCTGGTAATCCAATATTACAAATGTAATAGATACAATAAAAACATTATAATGAAAGGTAATCAGTGCTAGACGGTGGGAAACGAAAGATAAGAAATCTCTTTCTCACCAAAATTGCTGACTAAGATTGCAGGTGCCGAATGCAAAGTCAATGTTTTAACCCCTCTTGTAATTAGATGATGTCATAACAATCGTCTGTGATTGGTGCCTCATCCTAATTAGTTTGTCTTTAGCATGTGTGTTTCTTTATCTTATAACCCCTCTTATTATTAGGTGGTAGAATATGCAAATCTCATTGGAGCAATTTCTAAGTGCCTTAAAGTTCATAATAGTACTAATGTTTTAATTGGTGAATCTTTTCCCTGGAGGGAATTGTCCGAAGGGAGAAAAGGTATATAAAGATTTTTACAGTCCGTCTTAAGAGACTCGTCCTCAGTTAGTCGTAAGAGAACTTGTGTTTTAAAAGATTAATCAAAAATGTCTATTTTTGATCCTTTTTGGAAGCTAAAGTAAAGTAAAATCAGTTGTTCAGAAAAGCTAATTAAAGTCCAAATTTATTAAGTACCAAAGTAAGAGCCGCGCTAAAAGTTAAGTAATATTGTCAAACTAGTAAATAAGTGATTTGTGCCACAAATGTGAAGATGCCTATTCCTGGAGAAAATACAATTTGTATTCCACATTTCCTGTAATATTTGGTGAGTTTGTTTCATTTTATTTTTATTCAATAATAATTTATTAAACTGTTTATTTGTGTTTAATTTCCAAAACCTGAGCTAATAAAACGATACTTCTAAGTCGAGGGGTCCATCAGTAACCCGCTTGAATACAACATACATAAAAATACAAAGTAACTTATTTTTGTTTCGAACCTACATTTAATTAAATTAGATGTTTTAAATTGGTTTATTTAAAATAGTAACAAAGTCAGTAAGTATTTTAAATCATTCGAGAACCAGAAGTTGCATTTTAAAGCAGAAGCATAATTTCCTTTGTTTAACTAGAACTTTTTAGGTAAACAAGTAAATTAAATTCAATTGCAAGAATTAATGTAATAATAAATTACATAAAAACATATCACCCTTCTAGCGCCTGCTCCCTTCTTAAGTATAAAACATATTCATACTTAAGGGCGCCAGAGGAGGTTGTGATAAGACTAAATCAGCCGACTATGTTAGGAAAACTTATTAAATTAATTAAATCGATTATGAGGCAATCGTAAGCATAATTAAAAATGTGAAAAATGATTTGTACGTAAAATAATCCAGATTTTCCGAAAAAAAATAATTATTTACATAAAAATCGATAAGTGTAATAGTTACTGTCATTTTCTGCAAAACCATTAGAGCAATTAAAATATTGTATTTACCAGTCACAAGCACAGTTCCTAAATGGTCATTCCAGAAATTTTCATGGAAATCGAATTGCACATAGCTGAGCAAAACGCTAGTAAAGTCTACAAAATAACACCCTGTATATACCAAAAGGTGTTTAGAGTAGTGGTCCTTTAAACTAAGATTAATCGACAAGAATAACACATTTTTTAGAACCATTTTTGACATTTTTACTAAAAGTGAAGTTTTAAAAGTTTTACTTTCAAATTTGACTTTTTCCACAAATTGACCAGCAAATGCTTGGATACGCATAAGTTTTATTACCCGTGTCCGCCATACCTATAGAAACGTAGTTTCTAGCAAATGTAGTTGCCTTAATTCCGCTTTAATAAAAATTGAACATATTTTTAAATTAACATTTTTCAAGAAAATGCTAGTAGTGAAAAAAATAATATATCATCCACCTAGGATGATAATATACTATTATTTATCATCCCTTTCTGTTACTGATATGTGGAAAAATAAGTGGCAAGAAATTGATGATTTAGGGCCGGTTGTACAAACCAAGTTTAAACTTCGGTTTAGCTAAACTGACATTTTATCACAAACAGACTTTGTCAACTACAACATGGATATTGTTTAAAATTGTTCTTTCTATTGTTATAAGTCAGTTTAGCTAAACCGAAGTTTAAACTTGTTTTGTACAACCGGCCCTTAACCAACAAAGAATTGATTGAAGATCCAACAAAGATAGTTCCAGGGTTTGATACATTGGTGGCCTGTTGTTCATTATGTTTCACGTTCAGATGGATGTTGAGTTGGAATTTTGAACCTGCTACCAGTACACAGATGGTTTCCAACTTTGTGTCCATTGCGCACGTGTGCTCTTAGAAGCTTGTTGGTGCTTTCGAAGTCGCATTCCTCGCATGGATATATTACGTTGGTGTGCTGTGTGTTGTGTGTGTAGAAATTCAAATCGTTCTTATCGCTTGGGAAATAGTCGCAAGTGGGGCATTTAAGCAGGATGTTGTGGTTTTTGCGCATGTGTGCTTGAACGTTGTACGGGTGACTTGCGCAGTTGCAGTGTTCGCATAAACATTAGATAAAAATGAACAATAGTAAATAAATCATTTTGCTTCGTCTTGATTTAAGGCTGTAATTTCAGGATGACTCCTACGTGTATGTGCCTTTAAATTGACAAGCGAAGAGCCGGTATAAGTGCACTGTTCACAAGAATGTAGCATAGCTGCTTCGCTATGTTTGCTTTTCATGTGCGTTTTCAAGCTAACCTTGAACGTAGTCTTAAAATCGCACTTAGCGCATTCATGCGTTACGTTGCATATTACGTATGTGCGCTAATACGTTGTTGCGTGTCCTACTAGCGTAATCGCACTGTTCGCAAGAAAACATATTACCGGTTAAGTTGTGTTCCCTACGGTCATGTGATTTCAGTTGAAGTTTTGAGTGAGTGCTAAATTCACACTTCGGACATTGATACGTAGCTCGTGCGTGTTTCACGCGTATGTGGTCTTTTAAATTCAGATAAGTGGCAGAGTAGTCGCACTTTTTGCAAGAAAACGTTTCTTCAATGTGCTCAGCCTCGATATGCGCTGTTAGGTCGCACTTTTGATCGGAACTAAACTCACATTTAGAACATTTGTTGCACTCGCTATGCATTCTACGCATGTGCTCTCTTAAATTAGGTGCTGAGCTCCCAGCGTACTCGCACAGCTGGCAACAGTGCGTGACGTTGTTGTCGCTGTGCTTACGTTGCATGTGGACGTCAAGCCCACTTCTGAAGTTGGTGGTGTATTCGCATTTGGGACACTGGATCATGGAAGAGGTGTGCGACCTGCGCACATGCTGCTTCAGATTGTAATTCGACGAATTGGTGTAGGAGCACTGCTCACACGAATACACTGTCCCGTCCTCATTGTGTTTGCGTTCAATATGAATGTTGAGTAGTGTCTTAGTCATGGACTTGTGTTCGCATTTAGGACATTGGTGGCCTGTGTCGCCGATTTGTTCGTTATGTTTCACGTTCAGATGGATGTTGAGCTGGAATTTTGAAGCTGCTAGATGACCGCAGTGAGTACACAGATGGGTTCCGACTTTGTGCACATTGCGCACGTGTGCTCTTAAAAGCTTGTTTGTGCCTTCGAAGTCGCATTCCTCGCATTGGTATATTACGTTGGTGTGCTGCGTGTTTATGTGAAAATTCAAATCGTTCTTATCGCTTGGGAAATAGTCGCAAGTGGGGCATTTAAACATGGTGTTGTGATTCTTGCGCATGTGTGCTCGAACGTTGTACGAAGAGGGACTTGTGTAGTCGCAATGTTCGCACGAGAACGTGGTGCCGTCTTCGTGCTTTCGCTCCATGTGTGCCTGAACGTTTCGCTTAAATTTGGAGGTGTATTCGCACTTAGGACACTTATGACCAGCCGACTTGTGAATTCGATTCCTGTGTTGTTTGAAGTTGTAGCGTGACGGGCTTTTGTAGTCGCACTGTGTGCAATAGTACATATTTTTATCATCCTTGTGTTTTCTTTCAAGGTGAACAGTTAGGTTGCTTCTCCGGGTTGTGGTAAAATCACATTTGGAGCACACGTGAACTGTTTTTGATTGTGATTCGGCTTGACACGCGGTCTTGTGGATTCGGTTCTTGTGGTTGAAATTGAAGCGCGAAGGGCTTTTGTAATCGCAAAGTTCGCATAAAAACATATTTGTGCGTTCCTTGTGTTTTCGCTCAGTGTGAACTGTTTGGTTGTTTTTGCGGGTTGTTGTGAAATCGCACTTTGTACAAAAATGTGCTTTTTTTAGTTGTGAATTTTTCGTCGGTTCGTCTTTTTCGTTTTTGACTGAAATAGCTTCATTTGCTAACGGATCTTCTAGACTGTGTTCTTCTTCATAATAATTATCACTATCAGCTTCTACATAATCCATGTTTTCCGTCTTTATGTTTTCTGTTAGGAGAAAATCATCGTCACCTTCATTTTCATACGTGCCAACTTTTGTTTCTTCTGTTTTGACAAATATTTCTTCAATTTGGACCAAATTTGCAGAGGCAATCGTTTCATTCACGTCTTCAGCTTCTATTTGCTCCACTTTAATTGAAATTTTGTTATTTTCAGCCATTTTTTTCTGCTTGTAAATGTGTTTTTCAGTAGGTAGGTAATTTCTAAAAAAATATGAACATTATTTCGTATTTGCCACACTTTATATATTGTCTTTACCTTAAACATATTTTTAATGAATACCCACAACTATTTTTATGTTTATTTACCTTGTTTTATGATTTTGTATTACGTAGCAACACAAAAAAAATTTCTTTTTTACGTCAGCTGTAGCTTTGTCGTTTGATATATTGGAACTACTTATTAGTTCAAATGGGCAATGGTGTTGTGGACGCTACATTCAGTTTCAAAGTTTCTCAACAAAATGAGTTCTTGGAACTACTATGCATTTTGTTGGACGCTACAAATATAAAACACTTTATTTTGCAAATACCTAATATTATTATGTGTTAGCATAAATATGTCTCTTAAGATAACTTGTTTCTGCGTGTGGCTTTTCACCAGTATATGTGGCCTTTCATGTGATCTTGTGTTTTTTTATATATAATGTGTGTACATTTTATTAAATACTCTTCGCAGTAATAATTTCAAAAAAAAACAGTTAAAAATAATAAAAAAAAGTTCCTCCGCTATTGGGAATCGAACCCGGGCGTTCCGGACCGAGTTATTTTAGTGTCTTTAGCCAGAGTCAGGCGCCTATCCAACTGAGCCACGAAGACTATGCGATAGAAGCTCATTTATACGCGTTAGGTAGTTAGGTTTGAATTGTTTAGATCATTTAAAAAATTACACTTTTCAGATCAGATTGGTCTTGTTTTATGACTATTTTTTTATTGTTATACATTCTATATGATACTCTTCGCAGTAGTTAATTAAAAAGGTGCATATTTTATTTTATTGAAAAAAACGTAAAGCTTATTTTTTTTGTAAACGGTTGGGGATAAAAAAAAATTACCAGTTGCTTTTTTATATGGAAAAATACAATCTTTAATTTTATTAAAAATATTTTTTTTCGTAAAGTTAATATTAACGAAAATAATAATTTTTTTCTACTTTGGGGATGTTTTTAACCCTCTATTTATTACTTGATTTTTTCCAACAACAATAGGGCTCTTCCTCTAAATGGAATTGATTTTTGTGTTAAATCTCAAGTCGATCCGATAAACCGTTCTTCAAATTTCGTTACAGACAAAAAATAAACGTCTTAAAAAGTCATGAAACGAACGAATCTGCAAAAAAAAATTTGCTCTAGGATGAATATTAACGATTTTAGAGAAGGTCCGACTAAGGTACTAGATAGATAGGAATGAGCACGGTCCGGCATTTTTGGTCCATAGCAAAGTAAGTTTTAGTAAAGTAGTAAACTTGTCCTTAAAAATGACATGGACGTAAACTAACGTCAATGTTATTTTGGGTCCATAGCAAAGTAAGTTTTTAGTAAAGTAGTAAACTTGTCCTTAAAAATGACATGGACGTAACGTCAATGTTAAAATATTCAAATAAAAATAATTTAAAAAATTAAAACAACATGAAACTAGACTTATTTTCGCTTTTTGAGTTGAGTTAAAATGGTGCAGATTGGATGTTCGCAGGAACTTAGTAAAAACTGATTAATTGACATTCTTTCAAACGAAAATGTTCCTACAGAAGGGGACAAGGTTGCAGTAAAAAAAAAATTAATTACTTGTTCGGAAATTACGAAAGTAGCTTTGTGGATGCGGACAGTAATTTACAAAAATTTTCGTTAAACGATGCCCTGATGGTTTTGTTAAAAAGCGAGCTGAAAAGTGTGAAATCCTTAAATAAACATTTGGAAACCCGCACTAAGAACCAGTTGGAACTCGTCTCCTTGCTTAAAAAGGTACAAATATTCGAAAAATTTGATGACCTGGAGAAGCATCTAAACAAGAATGGGCTAGAAGATACTCTTAGCAAATACATTAAAAAAAAAACATTTAACTTTTGTATGCACTTTTTTGAGATCTATTTTCATGCACCTTTCTAGCAGTTATCCATATTCGGGAGGAGCCCTAAATTTACAAATTGGTTTAAAATAACTGTTTTGATTACCTTCATTGATTGTGCACTTACTGGTCCAGTACTCTAGAGCCCGTTTGTTACTAAATTATTAGCTCATATCGTCGAAAAAGCATTATAATGGGGACTGTGGATATGTGTTAAAATTTTAAATAATATAAGCATTTTTAATCAACCTCACTTAAAAAGCTGTATTTTTGGAACGGTATACCCTTTCAAAATATTTTTTGAATAAAAGTAAGCCACTCACACTTTTTGAGTATAATATTTTCATCGTAAAATCTTTGCGCAACAATATAAAGCGAAAATAAGTCTAGTTTCATGTTGTTTTAATTTTTCAACTTATTTTTATTTGAATATTTTAACATTGACGTTACGTCCATGTCATTTTTAAGGACAAGTTTACTACTTTACTAAAAACTTACTTTGCTATGGACCCAAAATAACATTGACGTTAGTTTACGTCCATGTCATTTTTAAGGACAAGTTTACTACTTTACTAAAACTTACTTTGCTATGGACCAAAAATGCCGGACCGTGATCATTCCTATCTATCTAGTGTCTTAGTCCGACCAATCGCAATATACTCTTCGACTTTGTGTGCGAAGAGTATAATAATTATCATTTTGCCAATTTCTTGCAAGTGTAAAAAAAACACAATTTTTGAATTTTTTTATTTGTTAAGTATATTTAAAATTCACTATTCTTACAACATCACAGGTCAAAGCTTAGAACGACATACAATAGGTATTTTCATTGGTACGGGGGCCGTGGCCCCCAACCTTTTTCTATCTGCCTGGCGTCTATTATAGAACTAGGCATTTTTTTGTGCCTTAAAATAGTACATAATTTAAAATTATTTAAAAAAGCAAAAATTTAAAATTTGCCACATGGCGGCGGTCCTGCCGCCGCTGCTCGCCGAGCTTGATCAATAGCTTGACACTAATAAAAAATGTTGCTGAAGCTAAATAATGTTCTGTAATCTGTAACTACTATATTGATTAACTTTAAATCGTATGCTATTTTAAGTGAACTTTTGCAAATATAAACTGGGGACAAGTCTTCGATTCACGTTTACCTAAAACAATAAATGGTAAGATAACCGATCCTTTCTGGAAATATTAACACATACCTTGACGCCCATTACATGTTGTAAAGCACTAAGCACTAAGACTGACGAATTAGAACCCAACTCTTCATTTAACGGCAACATCTGATCAGTATTAGTTCGACATATTCTGCAGAGGTTCTGGCTTTAAACAATGTCATTGAACCCAACTCGAGAACCACTAACATGCTTCTTAATTTCAGGATTCATTTTAGAACTGTCCTGGCTGCTACATATACAAGTAGAGAAATTAAAACCAAACGCAAGTTAATTTATAAAAATGAAATAAATTAATAGGGATCGTTTAAATACGGAGCAATAGCGTAAGCTTTGCGAGTAAAAATACTTACATGTTTAAACAATGCGCATGCGCGCATTGTTTGCAACAGCATGAATCGTTTAAACTACTCATACGGGGGTGGTTGGACGCTACCTATAGTTTTCAATTTTCCGAAGGGAATTTTATCTGTTTGGGTGATTTAAGTGATCTAATAAAATAATGCAAACATAAAAATGTTCTTCTCTTACATAATTTCAAAAAAAATAGTCCGTCTTCACGTTTCAGCGGGTGGAGGAATTTATTCAGAGGAAATATTTGCATTTTAAAAAATCTTGTTTGACATGTGCCAAAAATGAAATGGGTAGATCCCATTTTACATAATAAAAATGCTTCCTTACAGAAATACATAGTCAACATTTTTGAAAAAAAAAATATAATATAATGAGTATGTTGATCCTAGAGTCTGTAGATAGTATCTTAGTATGCTACAGACCTTAGTTGATCCGATAGGGTACATTTGATAATATTATTTTTTTGTAACTTTTTTAATATAATTAGATTCTTCTCCATTTTGCCTACCAAATTTGTCTTGAATTTGTTTCATAATAAGTAATAATTATAAATAATTATTTTTAAAATGGAAATGTGTATTTTTTGAAAAAAAAAAATTACACAAAACATAAAAATTAAGCAAAAAATCATTAAAAACTTGTTTTTTTTTTATTCTAAGAATATTTTGTACCTTGGTGATTTAAAAGAAATGACGATACAGGGTAATTTTTTAACAAAAACAACAAAATTTTGACCCTCTGTATTTTCGTAAGGAAGCATTTTCGGACCTAGCTTTATATGAACTTTTTTTTCTTAGTATGCGCTCATATTTGGAAAACCCTGAATAACGAATTAAAGGGGGACTTATGGGGGGCCATAATCCAGTTTCCGATCTGATAGAAATACACCAATTTTAGATTTTAATGAAGAAAACACATAATATTGAAAAAATAGTTTATAAAACAAAAAGCTAATAAAATAAATTGATTACATACAAAACATTAAAAATACTTTAAAAATCGCCATCATCACCTCCGAATAACTCGACCATATATTCCTGATACATTGTCATAAACTTGCAGACAAAAGCTTCCAAATGAAAAATGGCTTTATTTCCCTTGACCAGTCTGTGTTCGTAAATAGCAGCCTGTTCCACTACTTTAGGAGTTAATCCTTGATCACATTTCTTAATTAGCTCCTCAAGAAGCGTTTTAAATATAATGTCATGCGGTATCCCATTAATTAAAAGCTCGTACATATTTTCTCGTACCATTGCAACACGTTCCACGTCCTGTTTAGCTAGGATTAATGCCGCTAGTTCCACGATGAATACACGCCAATCTGGTTCGGCTATTTTGGAATTTGGGGTTAATTTGGAGCCTTCGTTTTCAACTCTGCAAGCTTCGGACATGAGGAGTGCTCTGCGGAGATTGCGCTCGGATTTTACAGCGATTTTTTGTGCTAGTTCTTTGGGGAAGTCGATGTTTTCCTAAAAAGCAAATATTGGGTAAAACAATAAGATTTTAAAAGAAACACTGACAAGTGAGGTTTAATTTATATTTATAAAATTATTTGCATTGGTAAACCAATATACAGTGTGTTCAATTGAGGATTAGACACCCCTTATAATTTTCTTAATAAAGCAAATATATTTTTAAGAAAAAACAGGTCAATTTAGTTACGGAGGAGGATCTAAAAAATATAATTTTTTTTTTTTTCTCTAACCCTCTGTCACCCACCAACCCCAACCTGCAATTTTTAAATTACAACCCCTATCTTGCGATACCTCATTTGAAAGAGAAAAAAATAAGCTTTACGATGGCAGTAAAGAAACTAAAATCGGTTGACCCCTTTTTGAAATAATAAGAGGACCGTTTTCTGGCAATAACTTTTGATCGATTTGTGATATTTTTTTTTATTTTTTAACGTCACCGTAAAGCTTATTTTTTTCTCTTTCAAATGAGGTATCGCAAGATAGGGGTTGTAATTTAAAAATTGCAGGTTGGGGTTGGTGGATGACAGAGGGTTAAAGAAAAAAAAATTTTTTTATATTTTTTAGATGTCCCCCTCCCGAAACTAAATTGACCTGTTTTTGCTTAAAAATATATTTGCTGTATTAAGAAAGTTATAGGAGGTGTCTAATGCTCAAATGAACACACTGTATGTATTATTCTCTTTAAAAAATAACGAAAAACGAACGGCTATAATAATACATAATTCCTTATAGGCCAAGATAAAAAAAACATAGCAAATCTTGCAAATAGACAACAGCCAGATTTTTTATGTGTTAGAACATTTATTCAGGAAGCTAGTCCACAAAATGCACACTAATAAGTGTTTAGGGTTGCCGTGGATGCCACCCAGAAAGTTTCCTTTAATTTGCAACATTAGATCACGATGAATCTGCACCAAATTTTACAAATAGATGCTAAATAAGATTTTAAAATGATTTTTGAAAAAATTATTCTTCTAAAGTAATACCTTCTCCCCCTAAATGGTTCCCAAAGAGTAATATTTAATCATATTTGATTAACACCAAACTTTGCAAA
Source organism: Cartodere bifasciata (assembly GCA_963920755.1). Classification (NCBI taxonomy): domain Eukaryota; kingdom Metazoa; phylum Arthropoda; class Insecta; order Coleoptera; family Latridiidae; genus Cartodere; species Cartodere bifasciata. Next base: position 2,902,817 of record OY987198.1, read on the forward strand.
TAGATGCAAAATAAGGTTCCACAAAAATGTATACTTTCTCTTTGAAAAAATGTCTATATGCCTCTGTGGGTTTCCTTCTAAAATAGAATTAGTATTAATAGCCCCGTTAGAAGTATGCGAAACCATTTGAATGCATCATTTAGAACAAGGACTACTAATACCATTTACTAATAATCCCGTGTTTGCTTTATTTTTAATTTTTACACTTCTTCAATTTTCAGAAATTTTACACTTTTTTTTTAAACGCTATTGAAGAAAATTAATTAAACGCTTTTCTTTCTTGTGTATTATATCACAAAGGCTTTTAAGTTTAGTTTAAAGAAAATTTAATTTCTGTCAGGCAAACGCGAAAGTTTTTAAAGGGGGGGTGCAAGACTTTTGAAAGCCAATGTATTAGACTAGCACAAAAAAAAAGCTGCCGGTTCACGTTTAGTGGAGAGATATTTGTATCTCAGGACACCTTCGTTCGAAAGCGAAGTAAAGCCGGTGGTTCCGTGTGCGTATACTCGTGCACGTTAAAGATCCGAACCTGAGGCTGGAATTGTCTCGGGTCTCGTTGGAGGCATGTACAATGGACCCAATTAAGAGCCCTAAGTGCATCAACCTTGAGTTGACCTCTACTTAAATCCAGATGCAGATAGACTAGCACCTATTTCATTTTTATACATCAACAAAAAAAAATTCTTAAGTAAATACTTACCATAGAAGCAGTCTGCATAATAATTCGAGTAACATCTTCATGACTTGGGGCAGGCACTCGAATACAAACGCACCGAGATCTTATAGCAGGAATAACTCTAGAAATTGATGTAGCACACAAAATAATCCTACAGGACGCAACATACTTTTCCATTGTTCTTCTTAAAGCGTGTTGAGCATCCAAAGTCAGATCATCAACATCTGCTAATATTATCACCTTGAAGGGCCTTTGTCCGTGCATGTCTATCTGCTGGGTCTGCGCCATTTGTTTTATCAACTCCATTATCACGACTCTATCGTTTCTTCCAACATCAGACGGGTTAACTTCTATGTGAAAATTACTCTTTATAGTTGTGATTTCTATTTTCTTGTTTGATGGCGTAGTGAAGTGCATGTCTTCAAAAGATACTTTCTCTACTCCTGCTCCGAATAGTTCCCTAAGAAGGCAGTTGACGCGGGTTTTCTTTCCAGCCCCCATAGGTCCGTAAACAAGTAAGTGCGGAAAATCACCATCTTTTGTTAGGTTTTTAAAGTCGAGGGCTTGTTCCTTATGGTAGTCTAACTTAGAGATGTCCTTTGGACGATATTTATCGGCCCATAAACTCATTTTGATGATTAATACACAGCGTTTTAATAGAAGTAAAAAGTGGCGCGAATTATTTCACATTTGAGGTTATGTTTATAGTGGTAGTTTTAATTCCATTTGTTAAAAAATGTATCTTTGGGGCGCAATTTGCCAAGCAATAGGATTAATTGGAAGAAGAATAAACAGTGTTTTGTAAACAAGCGTAAAGAATTTGCAATATGCATAAATAATTGAGTTTAATTTGCTGATAGTTATGTAGCGTCCAATTACCGAAACTAGTAGTTCTAAACTCATTAGCTCTTAAACTCACCCTTAGATTTTATTTACTAATTTGACTATCATCGGTTTAAATGTAAAAAATCTTGCTATTAATGCAACAATGGACAAATGTAATAAAATAAACAGAATAATATGCAATCTATATCGAAAAAAACATCATTTTTGTACACCGAAAGTTGGAAAGTAGCGACCAAGCTAAATATTTTTACAGTAGATTAAATAAACACTAATGTTTTTACATTAGTAGAACAAATGCACCAAATGAAACCCTCCTGTGAGGTAGTAAACAAAAACAGGAATCAGTCGCGGCCGCCCTTTAATTTTTGATCCAAATCCATAGATCTGAATTTCTACTTTTTAGGATCTATAGTTTGACATTTAGTACTTTAATAATTTTGTATTTACGCATGATTCAGTATTTACCTTCATATAATTTGAGGTAACTGAAGTCATTTCTGATAAAATAAGAAATTTTATTTAAACTAAGTTGAATGGGGTGGAAAGAAATGCGGTGATTTTTTTAAATTCATAAATAAATCGATGCATGGTATTCATTCCAGGTAATTCGAGGTAGCCTAATCATTTGCGACATTGGTAAATGTGTTATTAATGTTTTTTTTAATATTTATTATTTGTTAAAGTAAAATAAAAATGGTACAGTTATTAATCATCTTCTTTGATTTTAGCTGCCACGATTAACCAGAAAAGCATACCATGCATGGATTTATTAGTAAATTTAAAAAAATCACCCCATTTCTCCCCACCCCATTTAACTTAGGTTAAATAAAATCTCTTATTATACTCTTCGCAAGACTAGGTCCGAAGAGTATATTGCAATCGATCAGAAAATCCTAAAATCGTCAATTTTCGTCGTAGAGCAAAAATTTTTGCAGATTCGTGCGTTTCATGACTTTTTAAGATTTTCATTTTTTGTCCGTCCGTCCGTCTGTCTGTCTGTCTGTCTGTCACGTTTCTTGTGGTCACGCTATCTCAAAAACCAAAAGTGATATCAAACTCAAATTTTAAGGAAAAATCGATCCCTATAAGAGGAAGAACCCTATTGTTTTTGGCAAAAATCGGATTACTACAAAGCCCCCTTTTAAGCCCCCCAAATGAAAAAAAAATTGTAGCGCGACTATTATTAAATTTACAAAAAAAATTATTCGACATAAAACATAGAAAATTTAATTCTTTACAAAAAAGTATTCGTTAGTTTATTTGTCCGACCCCCCAATTACCCCCCAACACAAAAAAACATCCTATCTCCGTTATTATTTAATCCACAAAAAAAATGTTCTCTACAAAATTAATGAAAATTTAATTTTCTATTTAAAACGTTGGTTTATTTTTTGTTAAAGTAAACCAGTAGGGTTAAAAAAACAAAAAATAAACGATTTCAGTAGCAAAAAACTTCTAAGTCCGAATGGCATCACGTGTCAGTCAAGAAGGCCATGCCAAAAATATTTCAAACAAAGAAACAAAACTAGCTGTCAGGATAAATAACCCCAAAATTTTTGAAACGTCAGAACTGACGTTTATTTTCTTCGTTAAGGAAATTCTTCGTGCATTCTGTTAATAGTGTGCACTCTTCGCAGATTTTTTATCAAAAAGATTGTTTTATTACTAAAGATCTTACTACTGCGAGGATCTGTCCATTTCTTGCGAGGAGTATACTATAGAATGTGTAGCAATTATATAAAACATTGATATAACTGTGATTTAAAAAATAAAAAATTATACTTCTACCGACTCCGAATTCTACCCGAGCTTCTCATCTGCGAAGAGTATTTTCTACGCGTTTCGACTTCTACCCATTCTAGTTTTTATCAGAAATGACTTCAGTTACCTGAAATTATATGACAAGCATACCATGGACGAATTTCTAACCCAAATAAAAAAAAAATTTCAACTTACCCCCACCCCGCACAAAAAAAAAACAAATATAATAACTAATTAATACCAAAAATGATTTTAGCTGCCACGATTTACCAGAAAAGCATACCATGCATGGATTTATTAATGAATTTCAAAAAATCAAGCTATGACTTCTAATATAAGCGTAAAAACACAGTTTCAGACAAATCTATTTTTTCCAAAGAGATTATATATTTACAATAGAGAAGGTATAAAAATTTATTGTTTGGGCCCAAGATGCTAATGTTATGATTATAAGCAATTCATTTCTAGTCATTCTATTTCTATGATTTTTTCAAATATTATACCGCATTTTGATCATATTATTATAATATTTTCAGTTTTTTTAATGTCATGATCTCACATTATGTTTATATCACCAACGAGTGCCATTAATTCAAGTATGTCCGAATATGGCACTTAAACAGTTCCAACGCTTTTATTAACGCGACACCCGAATTTATGCTCTAATATGCAACAAGATGTTTAAAAGAATCATTCAAATGCAATTCGTATTATACAGCCAATGAGTAGTCTACAAAATAAGTTTCATTCAAACCGGAGATAAAAATATTTTTTACAGAGCTTTGTTAAAATGTTATTAACATATGCTTAATGCAAAAAAACGAAAGCTCTTTATTTAAAAAAAAATATGAATTTCGTGTGTGTGTGTGTCTTTTAAATAACAAAGTTCACAGTAGTTTCCGGTATAACCGAAAGATGGTAAAAAGTGGACAATATGATAGGTAGCCATAATACCTCAAAACTTCCGTGTACTAAATTAAAAAAAATTAGCAATAAATGATTTTTAGATATAAAGGGATCACTTGCCAAAAAATTAAAAAAAAAAAAATTAACCATTTAAAACTAAAATAGGTGGGAGGCTAGAGACAATCGATGGACTGTAATAAGTAGGTGAAGTTTATTGTTTAGAGTTATTAACTATTTTATTTAATTCACTAACAAAAGCATTACCATATGCACCTTATACAGATGCCATTGGATAATAATGGTGCTTACACAGTTACACAGCAGAGAAAGTGAGCACAAATACCTACGAATGTATCACGATCATATGTATGTACATTGTGTTTTAATTGTAATTCAACAGCTTTATAGTTTATAAACAAAATAATAAATAATGTTTCTTTTGTTTTTGACTAAAATGTTCTGATTCTGAAAGATAATGCGTTTTGACGGTCTGTTCGACCTGAACCAGCAGATGGCTTCAAAAAGATAATTTCTAGCAATACAACGAGTAAAAAATATTAAGAAGTTCGGGCAAAAAAAACAGAAGCATTTTAAAAAAAATGAAATACTTACAGATTTGTTGGGGGCATTAAAAAAAAATACTAAAAGATAAGGGGGGTCGAGTGAACCCTTATTTTTATTGTCGTACTATTTTTTAAATTTTAAAAATATCGGATAAGTGAGATGATTGTCCTTTCTCCAAGGAGGGAAATACAGAAGAAAGGGAGCAGAAATCCTGATTCCTTGAAGAAGGCTTATCTCTGTTGTTAATTTAATTTAAAGTGAGTCGTTTGACTGTTGCGTGGAAAGGAAAAATAAACACAGAGTTTTATTTTTAAAGTTATTTACTAAAATGTAAGCAAAATAGATGACTACAAAAGCTAGATAATAAAACTTATAACTACTTACAGATTAGGATCAGTATCTTCATCACAAGTCAGAAAAGGCACAAAACTCTGATATTTATTCTAAGGTATTTTCTTAGAATAATTCTAACACTTTTAACACAGTTATTTTAGACTTTAGCTAATAAGGCACAACTTTTCACTACTTCGGAACAACTTGTTGATTTTTAAAGAATGGTGGTAAACTGATGCTGAGAGCTCCCTCTCCTAGGATTTTATAAACAAAATGATCGTAAACCATGTCAAAGTAATGTGTTTTTCCCCTTAGCAGTCTAAAATAAGTAGCAAAATACCCCCTACCTCTTGAGAGAGAAGCCCTCATAGGTTAGAACATAAATCTGAATAAACATAACCTAGACATTCATGGATAGGCTTCTTATGGGCTTAAGTAATAAAAACTATAAAACTGTCCTAGAAATAATAACTAACCCAGTTGAAAAAATCCCCCTTCTTATCCCCTCTTAATTTGCAAGTGAGCAGAAGAACTTTACTTTGGTAAAGTCTGATTGCATAAACTCCTCCCCTTAGACAAGCATATCTAGTCCCCACTTATTTTAAAGCTAGGAAATAGTAGGAGCTAGAAATTAGTAATTACTTTCATTAAGGAAAGATGTCGCTACTAGTTCTAAAACTTTACTTTTGCTTTAGTTTTGTGATTCTTCACAATACTCCCTCCCTCATTTAAAAATTTCTTGCATAAGAAATTTTTACAAACCCAAGAAGCTATCTATGAACCTTACAATTTTTCTTAACTTAGATTAAACATCCTAAACTTAATAATAATTGACTATAACTTGAATAAATTCTCAATATTAAAAGTGTAATAATGATAAATTTCCAATACATAAGTTTCCTATACTAAAATTTTGAATACATAATTTCCAATACATAATTTTCCTATATTAAAATTTTGAATACATAATTTCCAATACATAATTGCCAATAAATGAATTTCCAATACATAATTTTCCTATATTAAAATTTCCAATACATAATTTCCAATAAATATTATTTTAGAATCCCAACATTAATTTTAATTAATAATACCAGTTATTGCTTTAAAATAATTCCTAACTTAGCCTAATAATAAAAATAAAAATTTACCTAAAATTCTTAATTACTATTACAAAAATTTAATTACACTCGACAAATTCTGACATGCTCTAATAATACAAGTCCCGTTTAGTAATAATTGTCCCAATCCATACCCATTCCATTTTTGGCATAGTTACCCCCCATTTCAATTCCATAATAACATTCCCTTTGTGTCATGGTTCCCGGTCTGGATGCAGCAGTTCTAAGAGAGGAGCGTCTCATCTTAGATCGCGTTGCGTAATTATATCCGAATAATTTTCTCGAGTACTTAATTTACAAGTACATTTTTAAGAGTTCATTAACTTGGATTAATAAGTTTTTTGAAGATTCACTCACGATTTATGCTTGGTTTTGATAATCAATTTCACGAGTAGTTTAGTTTATTGTTCATGGAGCGGTTGTTCGAGCTCTACATGTCACTCGCGGCACGATTAACAATTGAACGTTCGATTTAAATTGGCTTATTAGGATTAGCCAATTGGTGAAATGTTCTCATGTTTTTCTTTTCTTCTTGGGTGGTTACTAGGGTCCCTTTCGCCACCCACCTACCATTGCAGGTATACTGGATCATGAGACACACTTGGTTTACAATCAGGGTTGATTTCATTTGCACAACGGAATGCCATCCGACCTTTTCTTGTTGACCTTGACACTTCAGGTGTAACCTTAGAGCCCCCCGAAAAGCCCCATAAAAATTAGTTATTTCACTGTATTTCCGAAATAATAATTTTTTCAAAAAATTGTATGGAACCTTTTTGATTTATTTAAGTACGAGAATCATTTCTGCGTTTGTAAAATTTTGAAAAAATTGATCATAGGGGGCTCTTTGGGGGGCTGTAAGTCCAGTGAAAGTCAAAATCGGACGTATGTTTATATGAACTATTTTTCTTATTTTGGTCCAAAGAATCTGTTATTTCAATATGTCGGTCTATACATATATTTGGCACCTTGTATACGAAGTACGAAGGGAAAGTGCTTTATTACAACCAAAGGCGACAATGGGCCCTAGGCTGGAATTAAGCATTTTACCTGAGGAATGTATACTATTTTAGTTACAAACAATCCTGTAAATATCCACCTTAAATTGGCTAAAATAATACAAGTTTAAAACAAAAAGCGTAAAAACAATTTTTTTTCACTAAGTATGCGGCAAAAACAAATGAATGTTTTACGTATATGATTGTGAATAAAGCATATTGCTTTTATTTACAACCTTACGGCTGAAGGACTACGGTCGATGACCTTATTGTAAGTATTTATTTTTTTTTCAATAAAATTATGTTTATTATTATTATTTTCACAATCTTATATGTAATGTTAACATTTATGACGTCTTATAAATTTGGAAGAAGCATATTACAGTACATTTTTTCATACACGAGTAATTGACAAGCTAATGTCAAAAACGCGCTAGTAATTTACAAATTAATGTCACATTACTTCCGCCACCTACTTAGTGAAAAATATGTATGTTTCCGCTTTTTGTTTTATTTTTTTAGGCAGTTTTAAGTGGATATTTGAGGCATGATTGTGAATAAAATAATATACATACCTCAGGAAAAATGCTTCATTTCAGAATCGGGCCCATTGCCGTCCCCGAGCTTCGCTCTCGGTCGGTCAAACTACCCTCGGCTGTAATGAAGCACTTTTCTTTCGGATATGTAATGTACTATTTTTTCGAATTTTTTATTTCTACTAAATTCATGTTCGAAAATATTCTATTCAAATAAATGGTGACAAAAATTTGGATAAAATATTTCTTTAACAGCAGTGCGGAATTTGGCACATTTTGCGCGTGTGTTAAAGCGACCGTCACTTTTTTAACTTTTTAGGGGGACTCACTAGAAAGCATTTTTTTTTAGGTCATTTCATAGCAGCGCGATGGAGCATAATTATTGTAAAGAAGCTGATGATCATGATCACACTTATTCCAGCCTGCAGCCTTCTCCCGCTGAGAAAAAGAATTTATTCATGTTTAAATGTAAGTATCCAAACTGCAATAATGCCTATCGTTCAGGACAAAAAAATGTTCGTTTTTTTACCTTTCCTAAAGACGTAATTAGAACGGCTATTTGGAAACATATGTGTAATATACCCGAGCACACAAATGCACGATTCTTTCGTATTTGTGAGGCTCACTTTGAAAAAAATGATTTTAAAAACGAATTCGGTATTGTTCTTCATTATTTAAATAACAATGCCTTTCCCAAACCTGCTAATGATTATACTAGTCCAGTAACTGCTGTTGCACCTTCTATTGTTTCTTCTGTTGATGCTTTACCAACAGTTAATACAGCGACTAGTGCAACAGCAGTTCCTCTTGATATATCACATTTACCTAGTACTTCTTGTAATTTAAATTCTATACCTGAAATAAATAATGCAGATTTATTGCCAAATAAAAGACCAAAACTTGAAATACCGCCCAAAAGTTCATGTAAAACTCCCAAGAAACCCATTCTTGCTAGAATAGGGATAAGAAAAGTCAAGCAATTAACTCCTCGAAAGCAGGTATTGTACAACGAATGTAGAAATCAATTAAGTAGGGCCACCAAATATAAAACTAAGTACTTGGAAAAGAATACATCCCTCAAGGAGTTGTCAAAGGAGTGCGAAACAGAGGAGTTCCAAACACAAATATTAGATCGACTGCAAAGAATACCAGCGCATTTCATTAAAACACAAGTTAAAAATTCCATAAAAAAAAAACATGGTCATAGATGGTCTCTGGAAGATAAAATATACGCCCTATCCATCTACAAGCGGGGTCCAAAATGTTACCGGTTTTTGGAACGATCAACCCCAATGCCCTCAAAACGCACCCTGCAACACTTACTTCAAGACATCCCCTTCGATACTGGTATAAATCCTGCCATCCTATCCCAACTTGAGAAAAGAGTGGAAAAAATGAATAAGATCGATCGCCACTGCTCCATTCTTTTTGACGAAATTAGTCTTACGGAAGGAGTCATCTACGATAAATGGCAACAAAAAGGATATGGATTTGAAGATTTTGGAGAATTAGGAAGAACAGACAGACATGCAAACCATGCATTGGTATTTATGGTAAGAGGTCTTAGTAAACGTTGGAAGCAGCCAATTGCCTACTACTTTAGTAGAGACACAGTTCCCGGGGTAGTACTTAAAGATCTGATTGTAAATGTTATAAGTGCTTTGCAGAAAATTGGCCTAAAAGTAATGTGCACTATTTGTGATCAAGGTTCCACTAACAGGTCAGCTATCAACGAGTTGCGAGGTAAGTACGCAACCAACAGTGAACCTTTTTTTTATGTAAATGATCAAAAAATATTTACGGTGTATGATACTCCCCATTTATTAAAAAACACAAGGAACTCTCTTCTTTCGCATAACATCAAATTCGAAGAAGATAAAGTGGCAAAGTGGCAACACATTAAAGACTTTTATAACATCGACCAAACCAGGACATATCCGCAAGCCCATCGATTGCGTAAAGAAGACATGGCTATGGGACCGAAAAGCGAGTCTTACCTGAAGATGAGGGTTGGTGTGGCAGCTCGACAACTCAGCAAGACAGTCGCTGCGGGAATTATGTCCAACATTGAAATTCCTACACCAGTAATGCCTCATGAAGCAAGACATACTGCGGAGTTTGCTTTCCTGATGGATCAGCTCTTTGACTCAGTCAACAGTAGCGCTCTCTACCCCGCCGAAGGAAAGCAATACCGATGTGCTTTGTCGGACAAGACGCCCCACTTGGAGCTATGGACAAAGATGCAACAAATGTTTTCAAGTTGGGAATTTTTAAATTTAGAAACTGGCAATAAGGTTAACACTCATTATCAATTTCATCATGGGTGGGTTTTAACTTTAGAAGCATTTAAACAATTGTGGGTGGTACTTAAAGATGCGGGTTTTAAATTCTTAAATATGAGGTCGTTAAACCAGGATGCTGTAGAAAATCTTTTTTGCGTTGTTCGACAACATGGGGCTTTTAACACTAAACCGACTTGTCAACAATTTGTTGCATCTTTAAAGACTGCAGTTTTAAATGGACTAATTTCACCACCAACACGAAACAAGAATTCGGAGGACGACGAAGACGAACTTTTGGATAACTTGATTACCCTAATTAAAGAGGGGAAACGAATCCGTGCGTCTTTAAAGCCTAACGCTAACGACACTACCTGTAGCGAAAATTCAGATAACGACAACACAGATTCTGATGAAGATGCCGTTGCAACTGAAGACTTTCTTGAAGATTTCACTCCCATTGATTGGGATGTACCGATTGAAGTAACCTTACCTGATTGTGACAACCCCGATTTTGAGGATTTAGCTGACTTAGATCCACAGCCTTCCACGCAGCTACCTCATACATCATCCTCTGACCCTATACATCATGAGGATGAAGCCTTACCAACTGATTGGGATGTACCGACTGAAGAAACCTTACCTGATTGTGACAACCCCGATTTTGACGATTTAGCTGACTTAGATCCACAGCCTTCCACGCAGCTACCTCATACATCATCCTCTGACCCTATACATCATAAGGATGAAGCCTTACCATCGGGCACCGAAGATGAAGTTCTTTTTATTGAAGAATTTCAAACGGAGACCGAAGTTTCAGTGGAAGAAAGCCAGGCATTATCTTTTATTTGTGGGTCTATTATAAGGCAATTAAATATTAATGATTGTGAAAATTGTGTCAATTCCTTTTTAGTAGATGAACATACAGAAGCTCATGTTTACACGGAGTTTAAGGAAAATAATCCTAATAAAACTGTTCTAAATTACCCTCACGGTAATGTTATTTTATTATTTAAAAATATTTATAATATTACTGTGAGTCACCTTCAAAGTCATGGCCATCGCGAATCTCTTAAAGATAATATTATTCAGATAATTTCCAGCTTACTTAATTTGGATTGGTTTACTTGTATTCATCACAAGAAAACCGTAGACTTGTTCATTGAAAAGAGTGTAAATTTTCATATTTTTAAGCACTTTAAAAAAACTCTTTGTGATACCAAAACCAAAAAGACAAAAGCCAAACAAAACCAAAAAGTCAAGGCACTCATGCACCGTTCTAGGTAGCTTTTAAGCTTTAATACGACTAGTCCTGTTTGCAATATTAAGGGCTTTCTTATGGTTACGGATCACAGGATCCATTGAATCATGATCCGTTCTCGACCAACCATTATGATTGGTCTAGAACGGAATATGATTCAATGGATCCTGTGATTTGTATCCAAAAATAAAGCCCTATTGTGTATATACTGTTTTTTTATTTAATATTTATCTTGTTTATTATAGTATTAAGATTTTATTCCTTTTAGTAATTTAAGCGTTGTTTTTGCTTTTTGAAGTTTTTTTTATTTAACTAATTTCAGGTTTATCTTGTTTATTAAAGTATTAAGATTTTGTTCCTTTTAGTAATGTAAGCGTTGTTTTTGCTTTTTAAAGTTTTTTTTATTTAACTAATTTCAGGTTTATCTTGTTTATTAAAGTATTAAGATTTTGTTCCTTTTAGTAATGTAAGCGTTGTTTTTGCTTTTTAAAGTTTTTTTTATTTAACTAATTTCAGGTTTATCTTGTTTATTAAAGTATTAAGATTTTGTTCCATTCAGTTTCAGAAATTTAAGCGATGTTTTTACTTTTAGAAGTTTTTCTTTCACTTAAACTAATCTTAGGCATCAATGTACATAAGGTAATAGAATAGGATTTTGTTTTATGGTGCCTTCACGAAGTCTTTATTTAAAAAATCAAACTAAATTAAGAATTAATTTAAGAATATTACGGCTTCTCATTGGCCCATCTGACATTGACAATTGAGAAACTACAATGCCAATGTCAGATGGGCCAATGAGAAGCCGTAATTTTCTTAAATATATTGTTAGTTTAGTTTAATTTTTAATATAAAGACTTCCTAAAAGCAGCATTACTGTTTTTACTTTTTAAGTTAGCGTTCTTGGAAAATTTTTATTTGTGTTATTTTTTTTCCAATAAAAATGTAAAGTTTAGTTTTAAGAATATGTATGTTTTGTTTTAATAAAGGGTTGGTATATATTTATATGCTTTAATACTCAATTTACATTTTACTCTGATATTTACTAAGTTTTAGTATTTCGACAATTACTGTGATATTTTTGTTTACTATTTTTTATAATTTAGTATTCCGACATTACTGTGATATGTATTTACTAAGTTTATAAAATTTAGTATTTCGACAATTACTGTGATATTTTTGTTTACTATTTTTTATAATTTAGTATTCCGACATTACTGTGATATGTATTTACTAAGTTTTATAATTTAGTATTTCGACAATTACTGTGATATTTGTTTACTATTTTTTTTAATTTAGTATTCAGACAATTACTGTGATATGTATTTACTAAGTTTTAATATTTAGTATTTCGACAATTACTGTGATATTTTTGTTTACTATTTTTTATAATTTAGTATTCAGACAATTCTGTGATATGTATTTACTAAGTTTTATAATTTAGTATTTCGACAATTAGTGTGATACAGGATAAGTAGAAAGTTACGCATATCGCTTCTAACGACGTATATACTTTTCTTAAAGCTTTATTATTTTAAGGATTCGAAGGTATTTTCGGAAAATAAAAAACATTTGGGAAATTAAAGGTATTTTTGGGAAATTAAAGGTATTAAAACAAAAATAAAAAACAATTTAAGAAGATTTTAAAAGTAGGACCCATTTTTTTTGAACGCGGAGGTGGTTTTCGATAAGGTTGGAGTACCTTTTTTTATATTAAAAATTATTACCGTTACCCCCTATATCATTAAACTTTAAATTTGTTATAAATTTGTAAATAAAAATGTAGTGTCAATTATAAAGTTGCATGTCAATAATCAGAATTGGCACAACCCACAAATTTAAATTTGGTTAAATCAAAAAAGTTAAAAATCGACCTAAAAAAATTATGGCTAGAAAAAGTATTTACGCCGTTAGAAGCGATATGCGTTACTTTCTACTTACCCTGTATACATATGTACAAGATTTATAATTTGTTGTTTTAACGATTACTGTGATATTTACTGACACCTTATAATTATTTAGATCTTTGATCTTTTTTTTTCTTTTGGTTTTGTTTGGCTTTAGTTATTTATTTTTGCCCCTATTGGCCTTGTTATTTTATTTATTTTGCCCTTTTTGGCACTGTTATTTATTTTTTTAATATATTTCTATACTTTGGCCCCTATTGGCCTCGTTTCTTTATTTATTTGGCTCCTATTGGCCTTGTTATTTTATTTATTTGGCCCCTATTGGCACTGTTATTATACTCTTCACAAGAGTATATTGCAATCGATCAGAAAATCCTAAAATCGTCAATTTTCGTCGTAGAGCAAAAATTTTTGCAGATTCGTGCGTTTCATGACTTTTTAAGATTTTCATTTTTTGTCCGTCCGTCGGTCGGTCTGGTGTATGTCACGTTTCTTGTAAACACGCTATCTTAAGAACCAAATCTCCAATCCAATTCAAATTTTAGGAAAAAATCGATCGCAATAAGAGGAAGAACCCTATTGTTTTTGACGAGAATCCGAGTACTGCAAAGTCCCCTTTTCAGCCCCCCAAATGAAAAAAAAATCGTAGCTCGACTATTATTAAATTTACAAAAAAAATTATTCAACATAAAATATAGACAATTTAATTCTTCAGTAAAAAGTATTTCTTAGTTTTTTTGTCCGACCCCCCAATTACCCCCCAACACAAAAAAATCTCCTATCTCTGTATTATTCAGTCAACAAAAAAAATGTTTACCACAAAATTAATGAAAATTTAATTTTCTATTAAACATGTTGGTTCATTCTTTGTAAAGTTAGCCAGTAAGGTTAAAAAAACAAAAAAACAAATTTTTAATAGCAAAAAACTTCTAAGTCCAAATCACGTCACGTGTCGGTCAAGAAGGCTATGCCGAAAATATTTTAAACAAAGAAACAAAACCACTTGTCAGAACAAATAACCTCAAATATTTTAAATGTCGGAAATGACGTTTATCCTCTTCGTTAATTTAATTCTTCGTGTTTTCTGTTAATAGTTTGCACTCTTCGCAGATTTTCTTTGCATAATTTTTTTTTTATATTAGACTATTAATTATCCTATAATAGTTTTCTTGCGAAGAGTATACCATAGAATGTGTAGCAATTATATAAAAAATAGACTAAGCTTTGATTTACAAAATTACACTTCTACCGATTCCGAATTCTACTCGAACTACTTATCTGTGAAGAGTAATTTCTACGCGTTTCGACTTCTACCCATTTCTAGTTTATTTTTTAAATATATATATACTTTGGCTCCTATTGGCCTTCTTATTTTATTTATTTGGCTCCTATTGGCCTTGTTATATTATTTATTTTGCCCCTATTGGCACTGTTATTTATTTTTAAAATATATTTATATTTATTTTGGCCTCTATTGGCCTTGTTATTTTATATATTTAGTTATACGCCTATTGGCACTGTTATATTTATATACTTTGGCCCCTATTGGCCTTGTTTCTTTATTTATTTGGCTCCTATTGGCCTTGTTATATTATTTATTTTGCCCCTATTGGCACTGTTATTTATTTTTTATATATATTTATTTACTTTTGCCCCTATTGGCCTTGTTATTTTATTTATTTGGCCCCTTTTGGCACTGTTAATTATTTTATAAATATATTTATTTATTTTGGCCCGTATTGGCTTTGTTGTTTTATTAATTTGGCCCCTTTTGGCAGTGTTTATTTATTTTTGCTTCTTTTGGCATTGTTGTTTATTTTTAATTTATTTTTTTATCTAATTGTTGCTTATATTATGGCTGCTTCCAACGGCTCGTCGACTATAGACCTTGGTGATATTTTTTTAAATCTTCTAATATATTTATTTATTTTGGCCCCTATTGGCACTGTTACTTATTTTTAAAATATATTTATTTATTTTGGCCCCTTTTGGCACTGTTATTTATTTTTAAAATATATTTATAATTTATTTTTGCTCCTATTGGCCTTGTTATTTTATATATTTAGTTATGCCCCTATTGGCACTGTTACTTTTTTTCCAATAAATTTATTTATTATGGCCCCTATTGGCACTGTTATTTTTTTTTAAATATATTTATAATTTATTTTGGCCCCTATTGGCCTTGTTATTTTATATATTTAGTTATGCCCCTATTGGCACTGTTATTTGTTTTTCTAATATATTTATTTATTATGGCTCCTATTGGCACTGTTATTTGTTTTTCTACTATATATTTATTTATTTTGGCCCCTTTTGGCACTGTTATTTGTTTTTCTACTATATATTTATTTATTTTGGCCCCTTTTGGCACTGTTATTTATTTTTAAAAAATATTTATTTTGGCCCCTATTGGCCTTGTTATTTTATATATTTAGTTATGCCCCTATTGGCACTGTTATTTGTTTTTCTAATATATTTATTTACTTGGCCCCTATTGGCACTGTTATTTATTTTTAAAATCTATTTATATTTATTTTGGCTCCTATTGGCCTTGTTATTTTATATATTTAGTTTTGCCCCTATTGGCATCAGATGTTTAAAGGTAAAAAAACGAACATGCCTTTAATATTTCCAACAGTTAAGCTATTTTTAAGGTTTAACGTTACATTTTTTTCCATATACTGCTGCTTTTTTTTGTTTTAGAATAGAAATAAGAAATAACTAAACTACTATTAATAAAATGGATTTTGTCTGCGATGGTACTATGGTCAACATGTTAAATATTTATAATGTGAAGGTGTAATTTACAGTTTGCTTTATTTTTTAGGTAAGTTTGAAAAAAAAAATATAAAACAACAAAAAAACATTTTTAGTAGTACTATCTCGAGTGCATGTGAAATTTGTCGTTTGTCTCCTAACAAATTATCAAATATTTTCTTACTATTTGTTTTGCCTGAAGCACATTTAATTTTATTTTATCTAATAAAATACATCTGACGCATTTGTTGTCAAAATAACATTTAAAAATTGACATAAAAAACCCCGTTCATACTAAAATTGTAAAAATCAAAAGTGGCTAATATAATCTCGATTTAAAAAATTCCATGTCCACGATAGTACATACCTCATTTTGCAATGTATTAACTTTTTTTTTTTTGGAACGAAACATTGAACCCTGGCAATCGTCGTCCTTTGGCTGCAGTACTACGTTTATGAGGTAATAAAGCTATCTGTGATTTTTATCTGTTGTATGCTGTTGTTTTTTTTTAGGAAAAAGGAAGAACTATGAACCGCAAGTTTGTAGTAGAACTAATGGATTATGGAATGTTTTTTGGATTCTAATGCGTTAACATTTAAAAAATATTAAGTGTTAATTTAAAAAAAATTGTCATTTGTGTATAACTTACTCACTTCATGGAAGAGGGATGCTTTTTTTTCAAGCCGCTATCTACATCAAGCCATACCGATAGTGCTTTTTTAATTTTAAAAATTTTTGTTGTGCAAATTCAATTCTTGTTAAGTGTATACATCCTGTTCCAGAATTGGCGCACCACCTGTATGGTACGTTGTTGGGGCATGTCTAGGGATCCCCAGAAAATTGTTAAAAAATTTATCCCATATACCCTTGTAGATATAAGACCCCAAAGTGCGAAACTTTAAATGCATTTACCTTGAAAACAATGGCATATTAACGAAAAATGGCTTAATACAAAGACATTGTCTGACTTACTCCATTTTATTAGTTGTTTATCTTTAAAAGGGTCGAATAACACTTTTATAATCAATTTAATTTTATACATTTTTCATGAAACAAAGCTGAAGACAATGTTAAGAAATCTGATGCAAAAAAGGCATTTTAAGAATTATAAATGGGTTTTAAAATATCCTTTCCTTAACAGAATTATTAAATTTAATAATAATAGTAACAATAACCACCCTAAGCGGTCTCCTTAAACAGGGAAAGGGCGGGCACAAACACAATCGTCTTAATTTTGGTAAATAATAAAATTAACAAAATCAAATTCTATCTAGGAAGCGAAGTCTAGCTATAAAGCTAATTATACCTAACTTCAAAACTAATAATAATTTATCGTACTAACTGCATTTGCCTCAAAAATTAGAAAAGATGGATATTTTTTTAACAATTTTCCAAGAATTCCCAGACATGCCATAACAGCGTAGCGTAACAGGGAACCATGTATTTTCATGACATTTGAACATTTAATTTTGGAAAAAAAAGGAAAAACCTATAAAGATTAATAAAACACCTTTTTTCTTTAGATCAATAGACGACCCATTGGTATTATAACCAAGGAATATATAAACATTAAAAAATATTGTTCATATTCTTTTTAATAACGACTTAACCACATATACAACTCTTTAAGCAAGGTGGACTAAACAAGTCATTAACGTAATTTAAAAAAAATGTTTTTGCACACTTAGTTAAAACTGAGATTTTTAAATGACTTTTAAAATGGTATAACCATTTGTAGTGAGAATAAAAACAACCTGTAACTTTTTGGTACGTTACAATTTTGTAATTTTATTTATTGTTAATAATAATCAAATTAATTTCTCTTCTTTGTTACGAGTAAGTAAAAAGTCAAATTTATTAATTTTGAGTTATTAATTTACAAAGTATTTTTTAACTTTAAATCGCTTCATACAAAGGAATATGGAAAATAATAGTGAAACTAAAATTATGCTTTTAATTATTTAACTGTTTTTGTATCGAGCGATTTAAAGTTAGAAAGAAGCTTTGCAAAATAATAACTCAAAATTAATAAATTCAACTTGTACCCCGTAAATTTATTAAATTACCCTTGCGATAAACACAAATTGTTTGCCTAAAAGACGCAAATGTTTTATTAAATGTTAAAACATTAAAATTCAAAAACATTAATGCAGCTAGGACATCCCGAAGGATACCTAGGTAATGCAAATTTATGAACAATACTATTTTAATAATATAACTTTATGTTTTAGGCACTTACTTACTTGGAGCAAGAAATTCAAAAGGATTTAACTGAATAGACTACCACCCTACTACAGTTTCTTATATTTTGTATCACCAACAGTATTTTAAATTTAAGTGAGTTCTTATATTTTTATACTTGTAAGCTTATTTGGGAAATAATGAATAGTATTTTTGCTTGTATGACCGAGTCACAAGTCTACCAGAAGATGGCAAAGAAATTTTTCTTTTGATTAAACGAATTCATTATTATTTTTTATATTGTATTTTAATCTGCAATAAATCTTTATTTATTATAATTATAATAAATAATGACGTAATGTCAAAAATTTTGGTTTTTATGTAATTAAATATATGGGATCATTTCAATACAAATAATGCTTTTAAAAAAGAGGATTTTATCTTAGGTTTTATCGTAACATTGCACAAAAGCATAAAAAATAGTATTTATTAAGATTAATTCAAAACAACAAAAATTTATCATACCTTTTGTTTTGTAGACTTAAACGTAAAAAGTATTTTTATAGTACTTTTATGCCTTTGTACAATGTTTACATAAAAGCTAAGATTACATTTCTCTTTCATGAAAACTATTTGTATTGAAATGATATATTCTTAATTATAAAACTAACATTTTTGGCATATGTCAGCTATGAGTCGAAGTGCATTCTTAAGCTTTAAACTAGTTTTTAATGAATTTTTGTTATTGTTATTTATTATTTTTAAATATTAACTACACATTTTCTAGATTTAATTCAGAAAACATTAAATTAATTTCAGAAAGAACCAATTTAATTTCGGAAAAATCCCTTGGTATTTAATTTTTTTTTATGAAATTAAACTGAAGGTTTCTGAATTACAATTGCTGTTTGCTGTAATTTAATTAATGGTTTCTGAAATTAAAATGATCTATCTTGAATTAAATTTAGAAAAGGTGTAGTAATATCAGATAGATATTTTTACTTTTAAGTTTTTATGAATATTATTGAATTATTTTCTTTAGTTTTATTATTACTATTAGAAGTGTTGTTGTTTAATTGTCTGTTATTTAATATATACAAATATTATAAAATTTAATTCTGTTTTATTTAAAAACTAATAAATAAATATTTAATTAATTTAAAAAGAAAAAGAAAAACGGTCGTTAGTTACTGAGCATAAGGCCAATAATAGTCAAGCTCAAGAAGAGCTCTTTCCCACTACTCAATAAATTACCCCCCCACTATAGTTCGTGCTTCTACCACTTAATATTTCAGTGGCGCTTCTTCTTGTTAAGTGTTCTTGGCCTTAGAGACAGGTTATCTGGGTAACTGGGCTAACTGGGCTTGGACAATAACGGGGTCCATATCAATTTGGGGATATGAGGTGTTTAGAGACCTCATCTTTGAGCTTCAGATGTCGAGTTTACAATCCTTGTAGATACTTATCTAAAACACAAACATTAATTAAGTAGCAACAGTAAAAATAAAAACATTATTATACTTAACATGCGTATAACCTCTTAATTTCTAACATGCATATATTTTTTTTTTCTATTCCTGAGTAAATTTGGCAACGTTTACTTATCTTATATCAATATGTATAGACTAGATTAAAAGTCTTGTTAAAGATTTGGTTTATAATCTAGCTTGGACTAGCACCATGCTCAGTTCAGTGTTTATGAAATTTCATGATAGGTTTCTAAGGTTAACATTTCCAATTAAAGAATTTAGTTTTATTTCTTAGCTTATTTACCCTTCACAAAATTTCATAGTTTTAATATTATTCCTTATTCTAACATGCAATTACATTATTTGTTTTTATAATTGCCTTAAAACTCGGCCATTTCTAAGTTGCATTATCTTAGGATCTCCAGGTCCTTCATCGGGAGATTGAATGCTACTCACTTCAGATTTTGGCCTTTCTAAGAGTTGTTCGGTATCTGTTGATTCAGACAAGGAAGATACTGCCGAACTTGTTGACTCATCAGTCATTCTGTCTGGCGATTCCCAGTTATTATTTAGGGAGACTTCCCGTAGTTCATTTGTGGGATTATTCGGAAAGAGGTTTGCTAATTCTTCTGGAGGGATTTGACTAATGGGTATTAAAGGAGGAGGCCCGTCCTCGGTATTATTAGTATTATTGGGTGCTACATCATTTAGACCTATGTGATCTACGTCGTGATTAGTTAACGCGTCCAAAATATTTTGAATATCCTCGGCGGATAGGTTCCACCACGGCCTTTGCTCTGTGGGAGCAGTAACTATATTGGTTACGTTATTTACTGTCGGAACCGTTTCCACGCTAGTGACACTTGTCCTATGATCATTTACTACCGGAGTAAAATAGTTATTCCTATAAACCGGATTAATTATGCCATGTTTATAAAAATAAAACGCGTATTTTCTTTCGGAAACTGCGGCAGCTTCTAAACCACGATCCGAATGATCGACGACCCCTAAAAGTGCAGCTTCATATCTTTCCCTAGCCATAACAATTTGCAGGTGAAAGTATTCAGCTTCTAGCCGATGTATATAATTAGGTGGTGCTCCACGCATGTAACACCTATGAGCATAAGATTGCTCTTCAATTTGCAATATATAATTTACAGAGTCGCTCGTAACTGGAAGTTGATATAGGTAATGAAGAATATTAGCAGCGTTATTCATGCTGATTGACTGATTGAGTAACTGGTTGATTATTCCTGGGGACTTGGTAATGAGCAATTAAACTATTCCTTAATCTGGGAAAACTCCAATTGAAATCTAACGGATTACTATCTTCGCGACCTTCTTCTGGATCTACTCTACGAATGAAAGGCCCGGATTTTGATTTATAAAGTAATAGTCCGACTATTAAGGCAAGAACAATGATAAGGATTCCAAGTACCGCGATAGCAATATATAATCCAAAATCTAATATTGGGTTATTCGTGCAGTTTATAACATTGAATTTATTTGTTTGGAATCTATAGATACCTAAATCAAAGTTTTCCCCCTTAAATCTTTCGATTACCTGAACTAAATAGGTCCTTTTGTCCTTTATCGTAATAAACACGTTTTGTTCATCGGTTTCTATTGTCCCCTTTTCGAATGAATTCTCGCTGCTCCACTGAACTATGTACGTATGATTTTTGGATCGATATAAAGAGTTATTCCAACTGATTTGGATCGTATCCTCTAAACTTAATTCGCCCTTGACGTCAAAGTCTTGAAGAGTTCTACTTCCTAAGCTGAAAACTATCTTTTATTACTTCCAATAGGATTATCTTAATTTTAACATGCTAATAATTTTTCTTATAATTAAATATAATTATATAAGATATATATTTTTTTTTTCGTTTTTGAATAGTCTGATTATATATTATTTAATTAAACGTAACTATTTTCCCTTTTCTTAAACTTGGGGTTTCATATCGCAATATAATTGCTCTTGCAAGTTTTTATACGTATTATCGGTTCGTTGCAAGCTGGCATATTTAATACCTTCGTCTTTATTAGTTTTCGGTACAGGTTGAGATACTACCGGTTCATAATCGTCCTCTTTTGGAATTGGGACGATAAAACCTTTGTTTTGATTTGCCGGCATTAATTGAATCTGTTCGGTTTCATTATTCCTTTGTTTCTTGTGGTGATTATGAATAAAGAATAAAGTAAGAGTATTCCAACAAGAACCTATTAGTTTAAAGGTACAACCTTCTAAGTTATGGAGTGTAATAGCATTTATGAGGGTCCCTATTATGAATTTAATGACCCGAAAAATAACAAGTATTGCTATAATGCCACTTGTCCATGTACCTAAGGTCGTAAATATTCCGAATATTTTTCCGAATAATGAAGAAGCCATTCTTTGCATTTCTTCAGGACTAAAAAGATTTAATACCGAAACTTGTTGATCATAAATCTTTTGACCTTCAATTTTCCTAATTATAATGTTAGAAATAGCTTTACTTTCTAGACCAAACATCATTGATTTCTGTGCGTTTTGCATTTCTTCGTAAGTATAAAGTCCCGAACGACCTAAATTCTTAATATTGGTAAACTTTAAAACTTCTTCTTTAACAACTGATAGCGTTTGAGGTTCTATTCCTTTTGTTGGTAGTGGCGTTAACCCTATCCATTCCCCGTTAATTTGGAATAATGGAGGAGTAATACTATTACAAGGAATTTCTTCCCCTTGTTTAGTTAAGATTTTAGTAAGTGGTGATAAAAACATGCTTCTATTTAAATAGCTAACAGGTAAATTATTGTAACACCTGTCAGTATTACGCCTTATAAACACTTGAATTACTTGGCATTTAACCACGTATGCTATTTCGCCCATAGTTGATAATAAATAACCGGGTTTTTTAATAAGCGTGCTTACAATATCAGGTAAAAGATGAGCCATTGCTAATCTATTTTTCAAGATTTCTCTTTCAAGCTCACATCTCCTATGTACACTATGCGCATAACTTTTATAAATATCCCTTTTTATTGCTTGTTCTACATACAAAAATTTGGTGTTAATATATTGCGTAAAATCAACATTTGCAGCTAAATAAGTTTTGTTCCATGCATAAATACTTGGGTTACCGTCCTCTAAAACAAGTAATTTTGGATGTTCTGTACTATACATTCGCGTATTACAAATATCTACAGGCTGTCCTAACTGTAAAGCGAAAACCTTATCGTCATTTTCTATTACAACATATTCTTTAATATATTGATCTGAATATCGTTCTTTAACAAATGTGGCATCTCCCTCGTAAATTAATGAATATTTTTCGCATTTGTCTGGGTTTTTAACATCCCAAGTTACTTCTCCGAATTGAAAATCAAGGCAATAGCCTTCAGTATAAGTACAAGTTATTCCGTTTTTCAACGAAACCTCATTATTATTTAGTTTAATTAAACTGGTATAGTCTTTAACAGAAAGGGTTATTTCTGCTAAAATAACCACATTTTCATAAGCTACGCCACTATCGGCATATCTTACTCCTTGGCAGTAACCGTCATTATCGACATAGCCTGCAAGGGTTGCCTCCATTTTAAGAGTTGAATTAGGTTTTATATCACCAATGGTAAGTCCATAGACTCCATGATATTCCCTAATTCTGTGAATATAATTGCATCCGTCTGCACCTACTGGAAAGATATTTGTGGATATAGCATGTTTTACCATAGCTGAATGACTAAAAGCTCCACAAAAGTATTTAAATTTGGTAATAGTTAATAAACAAGATTTTACATGTATTTCTTCATAGTCTTGCTTTTCAATGACCTTTACCCTTTTTGTAATGGTTTTATATTTAGTGTCTGGATCAGGACACTTAGCCACTTCCCTGAGGTTAATAGCTGTTATGTTGACTGATTTTGAACAGTCAAAACCAATCACTCCATTTTCTTCTGATTTTTCTTCTTCATTGTATTTTCCTGCCTTTACTAAATTTATCCATACCCATAAAACTGTAAATAAGGCTATTGTTAGCTCTTAATTATGTGATTAAAGAATTAAAAGCTTATATTATGGTATGGTTATTATAAAGAATTAAAGATTAAGGCGGTCTACCGGCTTTTTAACTCGAGTAGACTTACGCGATACTGGTGTATTTTCACCTTGTAAAGGGGGATCATTATCCTCTTTTGTGAAAAAGGATTTTAACCTACCCAAGGTAGACTTTTTCCCTTCTGAATGCTGACTTTCACTATCTGATGAAGAATTTACAAATGTTAATTTCCTTGCTGCTGTTCTTTTGTCAAGCGATAATGGCTCAGCTGGAGATGGGGTTCCTACCTTTCTCATTAATGGCTGATTTAATTGACTTGACGATGCAACAGGATTTCTCCTAGTACTCATTCTAAGAGAAGCTTGGTCATTATACCAGTCTTTTAAAATTTGTTCTCTAGCAAGACATTTTTCCGGCGTACAAATAACATGTGGTGATGTTATTTTTGCCCCTTCAGGGGATTTAGATTGATTTGACCCTTCTAAAGTGACTTCTAGGTCATCCTCACTAGCAACATTTGATCCCATTGTAGCATTAGCGCTATGGAAAGCATAATACTCCTCTAAATCAGATTCTTCGTTTTTATGACTGTCGTTGTCACTGGAAGAATTTTCCGCATTTTCTTTCCTTGATTTATTTAAATCTAAAGATTTTTCAGCATTTTCATTTTCAGAATGTTCATTTTCCGAAATTTCCTTATCAACATTTTCCGAGTTGTAGGACTCATTATTTGATTTATCATCGTTACTGTCACCGCTTTCCCTTTTCGAGCTTGATTTAGATTTTATATCCTGTGATAAACTTGAAAACTCATTGTTTTCCTCCTCATCTGAGCTAGTTATATAAATACATGATCCTTGGTATTTATTATAACTCCTAGCAATATCTCTCTCTAATCTAGTCTTGGTTTTCTTAACCCTTTGTTTAACTTCTACAGAAGGTTTATTAATCCTTTTATATAATTTTAACCTATCCGCATGTACTGTTTGTTCCTTTTTCCCATCTTTAATGACATAAGTAACTGGGCCTAATTTCTTTACAATAGAAAATGGACCGCTG
Organism: Cartodere bifasciata; assembly: GCA_963920755.1. Taxonomy (NCBI): domain Eukaryota; kingdom Metazoa; phylum Arthropoda; class Insecta; order Coleoptera; family Latridiidae; genus Cartodere; species Cartodere bifasciata. The sequence continues at coordinate 2,927,506 of OY987198.1, forward strand.
TACTTTTTATGCATTTTCCTAGCAATATTGGTTTTTGCTGGAATAGCAGGTGTATATAAATATACTTGGTCGCCTACTTCAAAATGCCTACCTTTTGTTTTTGAGTTAAATTTAGCCATTCTTTTAATGGCTGCTTTTGCAATATTACTTTTTGCGAATTCAAACACATTTTGCATTCTTAATGTCATTTCACTTGCATAATTGGAATCAATATCGTATTTAAAATTAATTGGTTCAGTAAAAGAGTCAAATGGCATTCTCATTTGTCTCCCATGAAGTACAAAGAATGGTGAAAGCTTTGTAGCATCATGTATGGTATTTCTTAGGGCAAAAAGGCTAAATTCCACCCATTGATCCCAAGAACTTGAATCTTCACTGACATAGTGACTTATAAAAGTTTTTAAAGGTTGATGCATTCTTTCAACAATACCGTTTGAGGATGCATGATAAGCCGTGGTTTGCAATTTCTTAATTTGTAAAATAGAACATATTTCTTTAAACAATTTACCTACGAACTGTGAACCTTGATCGCTTAAAATCTTCACAGGTACACCGTGCCTACATATTATTTGAGTTACAAAGGCTTTTGCGACGGTGCAAGCTTTTATATCTGGGAGAGGTATGGCTTCTGGATAACGCGATAAAAAGTCAACGCAAGTTAATAAATACATATTTCCGTTTTGAGTTCGCGGTAAAGGTCCGACTAGATCAATAGCAATCCTATCAAAAACTCCATTTGGAGTTGGTAAAGTCATCATAAATGGCGGAGGTGAATACGTTTTCTTCATTAAATTACACGAATGACATTCTTTTATGTAAGTTTTAATATCAGAATTCATTCCTGTCCAATAAAATTTGCGTTTAATTAATTCTATTGTTTTATTTTGACCCGCGTGGCAACAAAAAGGAGAGTTATGGTAGACCCTAATTAATTCACGCCTCATAATTTGTGGAACTACAAGTTGATCTTCGGCATATAAACTTGTCACTTTGCGGTACAAAATACCCTCAATATTTATATAATAACTTTTATTGCCTATTGTAAACACTTCATTTGGGACCGGTATTTGCGACAGTAGGGTGGCTACAAGTGCATCCTTCTGTTGGTATTCTTTTATGAGAGCCGGCTCCCAGATGGTATCGATTATCGGTTCCCTAATTTCTTCCTCATTGATTTGAATATTGGCAATAGGTAATTGAGGTTGATTTATTTGTGAATTTATTTGTTCTGACTTAATTGATGGTTCATTATCGCTTTCTGTTCGCAATCTCGTTAAAGCATCTGCTTGATTAGATTTACCTGGTCTATATTGAATAACAAAATCATATTCTTGCAGGTATAAAGCCCACTTAGTTAATCTTGAACTTGCATCCTTTAATGTTAGAAAATATTTAAGCGGTAAATGATCCGTAAAGATTGTAAATTTAGAACCTGCTAAGTATGTATTGAAATGTTTGACCCCATAATAAATACCTAAAGCTTCCCTCTCTATAGTTGAATAGTTTTGTTCGGCTTTTAACAATGAACGGCTAGCAAAACACAGAGGGTGTTCTCCATCTTCAAACTTTTGACTAAGAATAGCGCTAATTGCTTGCCCCGAAGCATCTGTTGTGAGAATAAAGGGTTTTGAAAAGTCCGGATATTTTAATAAAACCGGCGGTGTGATAAGCGCTGTTTTTAATTTTTGAAAAGCTATTTCTTGCTTGTCTGTCCAAATAAACTTTACGTTTTTTCTCGTTAATTGCGTTAAAGGCTGAGCAATATCTGCAAATTTATTTACAAATTTTCTATAAAATCCGCAAAGACCTAGAAATGCTCTAATTTCCTTTGGGTTTTTAGGCCTAGGGTAATTTTCTATGATTTTAGTTTTTGAAGGTTCCGTTTCTACCCCTTTGTCCGAAATAGTGTGTCCTAAATAAGTTGCTGATTTTTGCATAAATTGGCACTTTGTTGGCTTGAATGTTAAATTGTTTTCCCTCATTCTTATAAAGATTTTCCTCAATTTATCTATATGCTCATCAGTATTGTCCGCACTAAATACAATTATATCGTCTAAAAATATTAAACAATCGATTCCCGTTAAACCTGAAAAAATGGTTCCCATTAACCTTTGCCAGGTTAACGGTGAGTTCCGTAAACCCATAGGCATACGGTTAAATTGATAATGATTTTCCTCAGTTGAAAAGCTACATAATTCTTTTGCGCTTTCCTCTAGCTCTATTTGGAAAAATCCTGAAGTTAAATCTAAGGTAGAAAATAAACTTGAACCGGTCAATTTATCAATTGTATCTTGAATTCTAGGCAATGGAAAACTATCTGAAACAGTTATCTCATTTAAAGCTCTAAAATCGATACATAACCTATATTCTACATCCTCACCTGGATGTCGCTTTTTCTCTACCAAAAGACATGGGAAAGACCAAGGACTTTCACTCTCCTTGATTATTCCGTTATCTAAAAGCTTCTTAATTTCCTTGTTTAGAATTTCCTTTTTAAAATAGGGAATTCTAAAAGGTCTTTTATTAATCGGCATTGTTTCCTTTTCTAAGATAATTTTATGCTTAACCCGTTGTGTGCACGACAAGGGTTTATCTGGCGCATGAAAAATATCTATAAATTCTAAAACTAACTCTTTTAGTTTTATTTCCCGTTCGCTATTTACCTCATGTAAATTTAATTGCTTCAAAATCACATCTGCACTTCCGCATTTAACTTGTTTCACATTATTAACAAAACATTTTCCTTTCTTACTACTTTGTTTATTATCCATTTCTTCGGCTGCATAGGCGCGACCTAGCACCGCATTTTTCCTAATTACCTTCACCTCTTGAGAAACATTCATTATTCTCAAAGGTACCTTGGCTTCGGCTTTATTTAAGCTTCTCGCTAAAAATATTCCTGGCATTATTTCATCAGTTTGTTCAATTACAACATATTTACTTAACCTCGCGAATCCTTTAATCCTTCCCGGGCAGATTAATTGGGATCGCGGTGGAAGTATTATAATTTCTGATGCAAATACCTTCAGAGACTCCACTCTGTTAGAATTTTTAAAGTGCGTAACTTCACACACTTTGCGTGGGAATTTGGTGGTGTTTTTATTAGTTTTTAAAACACATGTTGGGTTTAATGTATTATTCTCAGGGGTAGCATCTTGGCCTAGATTGCTATTCCCATGCTTTTCTTCTAAACAGGCCAGTTTAAAAGAATCACATTCAGAATTAATTTTCCCACACTCATTAACACAAGTTTTATTGCTCAAATTCCTAACAATTTTATGAAGTTCGTCTAGTTTATTATTTATTGCTTCCAAAGTTAGGCCATCTGGTTTTCTTCCCTTGCTATTTTTACCGTTCTCAAGCTCAGATGCCTTTTTGGAACCCAATAAATCAACATTATGACTTATAAGACCACCTTTTTGAAAACTACTTTCTTGGGAATGACCTACGTCTGAGAAACCTGAATTATTTCCTTGAACATAACTTTCATTTTCTGTTTCAATCAACCCGTTTTCGTTTTCTAAAAACAATGAATACCCCATTATTTCTACGGTCGCCTGCTTCCAATTTATTATTACATTAAATTTTCTCAAAAAATCGACTCCTAGTAGAATATCCGCGTTAAAAACCGTTGTCGTCGTAACAAAGAAATCGTGCTCTATTTTAACTTTATTTGACAAAGTAATAGGTACTTTTGCCGTACCTTGGTTACTTATCGGTTTCCCTTGAACATCTAACAATTCCAAATTACTATGCATTGTCTTCGTAAACCCCTTCACCCTATTTGACTTTATTAAGGATACACTAGCCCCAGAATCACACAAAGCTGATACTATTGATTTACCTATTTTTAATTTAACAATATTATACGGGTGCACATTGACTTCGTAAATACTGTGTATCCTTAACTGCGTCTGAATTATTGGCGATTGTTGGCGGATCCATGGGATTTTGATGGACCCGCATGATCGTTTAAAGGAAGCGGCTGGCCACCAGCTGGTTGCCAATATCGCTTTTTAACCGCACCCGCTTCCTGATTGAATCTTGGACCTTGTTGCACAAATTTATTATCTCTGGGACGATCTCTGTTATTGCTTATTTGCTCGTAATTATTTCTATTCATTCTAATTGGCGCGTTATTTCCCACCAAACCTACGGGCCTTAACTTTCTATCTTGCACCCCCTGGGGACAAGATACCGTATGGTGACCGTTACTTTTGCAATAATCACAAATAATTAATGGCCCATTGTCTCGCTTATTCCAGCAATCTCTGCTGTAGTGCCCTAATTGTTTGCAATTATAGCACTGGATATTCGCAAATTTTAAACATTGTGCCCTCCGATGGCCTTTTTCTTTACACAGATAGCAAAATCCTTCAAATTGCCTAGGTGTTACAGCCGCAATTTGATAACTCGGAGGCTTATTACAAAATTCCAAAAAATCAATCCGTTCCTCTTTTTCCGCAACTTCTAGTGCTTCTTTTAAGGTTTCCGGCTCAGCTGAAAGAACTCGCTGCCTTAACGGTTTTCTAAGGTTAAACGTGAACTGCCTTAAAATTTCGGCGTCTAAGTGCTCTTTTTGGTAATTCCTTTTTCTATCGTCGTTAGAAAAAGTGATTGTTTCTAAACCGGCTAATTTTACTCGCGACATGAATGACCTTACCCCTTCGTTAAATAATTGTTTAACATTTAAAAAATTTTGCAATGAATGATCTTGTCTCTTTTGAGGGTTGAATTGTACCCTTAAAATTTTGCTAAAAATTTTCCACTCTTGAGTGGTTTTAAATTCTTCCTCCGTTGTTATTAAATTTTTGGCTTGGCCTGACAATTTGAACTTTGCTACCTGTATTTTTTGATGATCAGTCCAACCGGATAACTGACCCGCTTCGTTTATCTTGTCCAGGAACTCATTTGGAGATCCTTTCCCTTCAAACACCGGTATTTCGTTAATTAAGTTAGGAAAAATTACAGAGTCAGCAACAACAGGTTTTACTTCTACTTTTGGCTCAGTCATTTTGTTAAATTAAGATTTTTTTTTTTTTTTTTTTTTCAAAATTTCCAAATTTTATTTTTATTCGAATTTTTCAAAAATTTTCTGGTTTTTTAATTTATCCACAATTATTCTTCGAATTTTTAATTTTTCAGCAAAATTTTAATTTTTCAGAAAAATTAATTTTTCAGCAAAAATTTAATTTAAAAATTTTTGAATTTTAATTTAAAAAAAAAATTTGGATTTTTAATTTATTTGATGTTTTAAATTACCAAAAAGTTTCCCTATTTTTGAAACTTTTTCAAAAAGAAATTTAAAAATTTATTTTTGTTGGAATTTTTCAAATAATTTTTGGATTTTAAATTTTCTAAATTTTTAAATTCCCACTTTGTTTGAAAACTTTTCATGAATAAAATAATCTTTTTCCTTGGCCGCTTATTTTAAACCACAGAACACCACACCGCACATGCACCGTTTAGAAAATAAGACTCGTATTTAATTCTTTTCCACTTTTTGGCAACAAAATAATAATCAAACTAACCCAGCACTATCTGACACCATTTGAGATGATTGTCCTTTCTCCAAGGAGGGAAATACAGAAGAAAGGGAGCAGAAATCCTGATTCCTTGAAGAAGGCTTATCTCTGTTGTTAATTTAATTTAAAGTGAGTCGTTTGACTGTTGCGTGGAAAGGAAAAATAAACACAGAGTTTTATTTTTAAAGTTATTTACTAAAATGTAAGCAAAATAGATGACTACAAAAGCTAGATAATAAAACTTATAACTACTTACAGATTAGGATCAGTATCTTCATCACAAGTCAGAAAAGGCACAAAACTCTGATATTTATTCTAAGGTATTTTCTTAGAATAATTCTAACACTTTTAACACAGTTATTTTAGACTTTAGCTAATAAGGCACAACTTTTCACTACTTCGGAACAACTTGTTGATTTTTAAAGAATGGTGGTAAACTGATGCTGAGAGCTCCCTCTCCTAGGATTTTATAAACAAAATGATCGTAAACCATGTCAAAGTAATGTGTTTTTCCCCTTAGCAGTCTAAAATAAGTAGCAAAATACCCCCTACCTCTTGAGAGAGAAGCCCTCATAGGTTAGAACATAAATCTGAATAAACATAACCTAGACATTCATGGATAGGCTTCTTATGGGCTTAAGTAATAAAAACTATAAAACTGTCCTAGAAATAATAACTAACCCAGTTGAAAAAATCCCCCTTCTTATCCCCTCTTAATTTGCAAGTGAGCAGAAGAACTTTACTTTGGTAAAGTCTGATTGCATAAACTCCTCCCCTTAGACAAGCATATCTAGTCCCCACTTATTTTAAAGCTAGGAAATAGTAGGAGCTAGAAATTAGTAATTACTTTCATTAAGGAAAGATGTCGCTACTAGTTCTAAAACTTTACTTTTGCTTTAGTTTTGTGATTCTTCACATAAGAAATATGTTTCTCTATTTTTTGGTTCTTAACTTTAGCAAATTATTTGAAAAAGCAGAAAAATAAGTTTAAAGTCATTTTAATCGACTTGTTTTAAAATTCATCTATCGTATTTCAAAAAAATACGACAATAAACATGGAGGGTCACTCGACCCCTCTTGCAATTTAATATATACCTTTTAATGGTTCCCCAGCTAGATTTTTAACAATTTTTTTTCCATTAAACGTTACTTTACTTTTTAATGTGTATAAAATTTAAGTATGATAAATTTAAATAAAAAAGTTATAAACCGATTACCTATAGAAATTCGCCGCTTTTTATTGTTTTTGCATAATTTTTTAACTAATATATTTTATTTACACTAAAATCTAACTTTTAATTTAAAAAAAAAAAATAGAAATGTAGCTTGTGGGGGGGGGCATTTAGAAAAAAAAATTAAATGCCAAGGGGGTCGAGTGACCCATTTTTATTGTAGTATTTTTTTGAATATTCGTATCAAATTTAAAAAAAATCGGGTTAAAAATATGTTTTCCCATTTCTTGGTTTCTTTATGGCTCAACTTATTTCAGGAAGCTAAAAAATAAGTTTAATGTCATTTAAATCGGATTTTTTCAAAATTGGGCTATCATATTTAAAAAAATACGACAATATAAATAAATCAGGGGTCACTCGACCCCCCTTTAAACATTTTTTTATGGCCCTCTCCAGCTACATTTTTGGCATTTTTTTTTTATTTTAGTTTAAGTTTATGTTACTTAGGGCCGGTTGTACAAACCAAGTTTAAACTTCGGTTTAGCTAAACTGACTTATAACCATAGAAAGAACAATTTTAGACACTATCCATGTTGTAGTTGACAAAGTCTGTTTGTGATAAAATGTCATATAAAATGGTGGAATCTAAGATTCACTTTCGACCCTAAAGGCGGGACGCCAAGTTATAAAAGAAGTCCTTCTTTATTTCTTAAAGGTATGCACCTACCAAACCTGAAGTGATTGACAGCTGTTTCGCCCTATATTGGGGCTCATCAGAATCACGTATCAGGGATAGTCGATGCATAACTTCAAGAAACTAAGATACTTGTGTATTTCAACAAATATCGAAAGAAGGACTTGGAGATGTTACCGCCATCTGCCGAAACAGAAGTGACTCACACCAAGGCAGCCTAGTCATGTCCGGCTTGTGCAGGCACTATGAGTAGGTCAGCTTGGCGATAGGTGGCTAAGCCGCCAGTGTCCAAGGTAAACAACAGCCGCGTGAACGGTCAAGATCTGATATAAAATGGTGGAATCTAAGATTCACTTTCGACCCTAAAGGCGGGACGCCAAGTTATAAAAGAAGTCCTTCTTTATTTCTTAAAGGTATGCACCTACCAAACCTGAAGTGATTGACAGCTGTTTCGCCCTATATTGGGGCTCATCAGAATCACGTATCAGGGATAGTCGATGCATAACTTCAAGAAACTAAGATACTTGTGTATTTCAACAAATATCGAAAGAAGGACTTGGAGATGTTACCGCCATCTGCCGAAACAGAAGTGACTCACACCAAGGCAGCCTAGTCATGTCCGGCTTGTGCAGGCACTATGAGTAGGTCAGCTTGGCGATAGGTGGCTAAGCCGCCAGTGTCCAAGGTAAACAACAGCCGCGTGAACGGTCAAGATCTGATATAAAATGGTGGAATCTAAGATTCACTTTCGACCCTAAAGGCGGGACGCCAAGTTATAAAAGAAGTCCTTCTTTATTTCTTAAAGGTATGCACCTACCAAACCTGAAGTGATTGACAGCTGTTTCGCCCTATATTGGGGCTCATCAGAATCACGTATCAGGGATAGTCGATGCATAACTTCAAGAAACTAAGATACTTGTGTATTTCAACAAATATCGAAAGAAGGACTTGGAGATGTTACCGCCATCTGCCGAAACAGAAGTGACTCACACCAAGGCAGCCTAGTCATGTCCGGCTTGTGCAGGCACTATGAGTAGGTCAGCTTGGCGATAGGTGGCTAAGCCGCCAGTGTCCAAGGTAAACAACAGCCGCGTGAACGGTCAAGATCTGATATAAAATGGTGGAATCTAAGATTCACTTTCGACCCTAAAGGCGGGACGCCAAGTTATAAAGTTAATAAAATGTCAGTTTAGCTAAACCGAAGTTAAAACTTGGTTTGTACAACCGGCCCTTAATGTTACAGTTAAATTCACATAAAAGTGGTACACTGTCAAATACTGTCAAAGTTTCAATAGATTATTTTGCATTAATTTCCTAATTTCCAGTTATCTCTTCACTGTAGTCATAAAATATGTCAAAGCAACAAAACAACCATCATGAATACAATTAAGTTATGGCAAAATAAAGGCCAAATTTTATTAAACAAATTTGACGCAACTTTGACACTGTACCACTTTTATGTGCATTCAACTGTACTTATACTTTTGTCGGCCCGTATTTATGTCGGTACCTAGCTATTTTCGCTTTCTAGTGATGTCGAACTCTAGTTATGTCGATATGTAGTAGTGCGTTTCGTTTTTCGTGCACTTAGCGTTACGTTACGTAATAAACATAAATTTAGCTTTATTATTAAAGCTCCGCTAGATTTGTCTAATCGTAGAACTTCGGCAAAAATTGCCACACGCATGCGTGACGCAGTATCTGTGCAGTGAGCTCGATTAAAAATACCAAAATGGATGTATGAAATTCACTCCAATTTAAGCTCTTATAAAGATTATCAAGTGATAAATTATTATTGTTGAATAATTAATCTGTTAAAGATGTTCTAGTGATCAATATAGTTGATACCTAATATAATTTTGTTTAGTAAGTAGTGAACAATGTGTAAATCCGCTTACATTCGTGGCTTTAAAAATCCAACCCAAAAACGCCATATTTGTTATTTTGATGTAATGCAGTGGTAAAAGACAACAAAGCATTGTTTTTTGGGCCGTTTCACAATTAGGAAAGGCTTTAAACCTCCCTAATTAAACAAAATACATTTTTAGTGTAACCAATAACACTGCGTATGTACGATATAACTTATAACGCAATGTTTCTAGTTGTAATATAGCTGTACAAATTTGGATGTTTATCATGGCTAGGAACGCTGGGAAAAATCAAGTTATCATCATTGGTAAGTGTTTTAGTTGTAGTAAAGCACAATAAGAGCATTTGTTTGGGTTAAGTAATAGTTATTTGGGCCCATTACATTTTCAAAAATACAGATACAGTCAGTACTTTTTCAAGGCATTCTTAGACGCCTACATTTCTTGTTTACGTAGTCTCCACGAGTCTCGAGCTAAAATATTTTTTTTTGTTTTTTCAACACGAACGTAATAATTCAATTTACCAAAACAATTATAAGTTATGTTCTTAAAATTATAACTGCCGCGCTATTGCAAGTTAAGGGCTAATTTGTCTCAGTTTATATCATTTTTTTCTTTTATTTTTAGATGATGATAACTATGCCCCAGGTCTGCAAGTATGCCAATGGAGCAACAAAGTCCTACAAAAATTTTGTAGTTACTACGAAAGTGAAGAAGTGAAGCTTAAAATCCTCATGGAGTTCTATTACAAGTAAGTAGTGGCTTAATGTATGTAACATGATGCAACATTGATAGGGTTATTAGACAAATAGAGATTAAATAAATCAACCCTTTCATGGGGCAAGCAAAAAGTGTTCTTAAAAATTTTCAGCCAATCTTACACATACTATACTTTAGGTTTTTATCCTTAATATTTATTGGAGGCTCATGGTGTTTTAGAATATAAATATTCACTTTTGTATTATTATTCGGCAATTAAAATAAAATGCTGACTTCACGCCCCCTAGCAAAAGAGTCAAGTTATGGATCCACCTTTTTTAAAGATATCTTGGTTAGATACTATATTTTTCTTCTTTTAACAAAAAAAAAGTAGACATAGGATCATAATCATCAGTTAAATAGACTTATTACTACCATTATAAGCTATTATGTTTGCATTAAAACAGGACTAAAAGATTTTGTTATTTTTCATACGAAACTATCTATCAGTAAATTAAGGATCAACTGAATTTAAGGTTGAATTTAACCATTTCAGGAACCCTTTGTTATATTTCTGCCAGACAGAAACGTAGAACTTCATATTTTATTTTTTGACCTCAATAAACCACCTAAAAATAGTATTTTTTGATATGAGATGCGCTGTATTTACGAGTGTGGTAGATCCAATTTAAATTCAAAATTTTGGTTATTAAAATTCATTTGGGATACAGCCTAATAAGTTATGTTTTTTTATTTTTTTTTTATTGTTGATAAATGATGACCCTGGTATAACATAACAGTTATGCTTTTCAATTTTTATCCCATATAAGATTTAGCTTATTGGGCTATGTCGCGTTTGCAAATTATGAAAGATTATATAAAAATAATGAAAATTTTTAAAATTACTATTTTCTATTGTTCTTTTAGGCATTCATTGGGGATTTGGTATTATTATTCTTATTTTTTCAGATCGCTAAGAACTGAAGCAGTACATTTCGATGATTACTATGGTTTAAAAAACAAAATGTTGCAGCACATGCAATTTTTGTATAATTTGTACATGGATTTAACGTTTATGAAATCAAGTTTTACCGATACTTATTTGGAAAACATGGAAGACATATTAACATTTTTTTGTGAATCACAAATAAAGTATATTCTGCAAATAAAACGTTTCTCACAAAAAAATGACAAAGAGTCGGACAAACTTACCTCTCAAACCTATAAAGAAATAACTTATTCTTTGAAAGTATACTTGTTAAATAGGCTGGACCATATTTATCATGTTTTAATCCGACAAACTATGCATTCAAATCATAAGGCCTTTACTGCGATTTTTGGTAAAATTTTGAGGTAATTATTCTTTAAAGAAAAAGTATGCTTTTATTAGTTTTATTTAATTGCTTGTGTTTTTTTAGGAGGTTATTTTTCAAAGAGAGGCATGACGACTTTTCAGACGAAAAGTTCTGTCGAAGTTATCTTTTAATTCAACAGTTAAAGTCTCTTATGAAAAAACAAGAGAGTAAAGAGGAATGTGGGAAACTCTTTTTAACTCTATACAGACAATCTACCGAGTCCATCAAGAAGAACCCTACGTTATCATCTATTTTGTTACCGTCGTATAGTGTTGCAGACAAAGTTATGCAACTTTACGGACGTTTTGCAACTTTATCGAGAAACTACTTTGAACATATTAAGTCCATAAAATTCGACACTGATTCCTGCATAATTAATCTGGTAAGTTTTTAATTTGAAGACAGTTATTGTTATTTTTTGAGTACGAATTCTGTATTCATTATTATAAACTGCCCCAAGAAAGTTAAGGATATCGTTGTTTGTCAACTTTCCTAAAGTTTTAGAAGAAAAATTTTTCTTTTAAAATAACAAATAAAAAAAAAGAAATCTTACCATGAACTTTTTTTTTAAATTTCATTAGGGATTCAATAATTTTTTGGACAAAAATGTGAATATTTTGAATTTTATAATCGCATCAGCGGCAACCAAATGCCGCTGATGCTTCTGGAGCCGTTTTAACGGTAAAAAAACGTCTTCACAAAGTCAATGTAAGATCTAGGCAATTTTTCAGAAAAGTTCCGTCAACCCCAGATCTCAAACAAAAATCATTGGAAGGGAAAAAGAAAAGAGTATATCAGCATGAAAAGTGGCAATCTGTACTGCTTACTAATGATTCCAGATTTGGTAGATTTTCTGCTAGTCGTCATGTACGGGTTTGAAACCGTGATCATAGTTAAATCTGTTAATCATACTTCCACTATAATTCCACATACTTCCACTATACTTCCACATACTTCCACGTACTTCCACATACTTTCAATCATACTTCCACATTAAATTATAAATGACGCATGCGCAAAATATTATAACCTCAAATTTTAAGTGCAAATTGTCTAGTGATGTGAAAGATCGATCCTTATATTATGACTTAAGAATCGATTAATAAATACAAATTAATTTTTTAAAAAAATAAATGTTTAGCCATTTAAAAAAAAAGCATTAAGAATCGGTAAAAATATAAATTTTTAACTTTTATTTTAAATATTTTTTTAAATTTAGCGCCCATTTTATAATAATTCTGTAAAAAATTTAAAAAATCAAGAAACATAAATTTTGCTATTTAAATTTATTATGTTTTAAATTTCGCGCCAACTTTTTGAATAATTTTCTGTCAAAAATCGAAAATAGCAATTTTTTAAATTTGGCGCCAATTTTTCAAATAATAGTATGTCAAAAATGAAAAAAATGCATTATTTTTGAATTTCGCGCCAATTTTAAATCTTAAAACCTCCAAATACTTCCACTTTACTTCCACATATTTCCACCTTACTTTCACATACTTCCTCGTACTTCCACGTACTTCCACATACTTCCACATACTTCCACGTACTTCCCAATACTTCCACGTACTTCCACATACTACCACGTACTTCCACCTACTTGTACACTATACTTCCAAGGTGAATTGCCCCTCGCTTGCGTATTTTAATTTTGTTTTATATTTTAGGATGATTTAGATTTATCGAGTCCCTATTTCGATAATGATTCTTGTGACGATAATAACTTCAATTTGGCAAATTTGGATTTAGATAATGACTTCCTACTTAAATTAAGATTAGATTCGGTTAATGAAAATAATTCCGAAGAAGCAGATGATTCGGATGACGATATTATAATGATTATTGATGGAATTGAAACGGTCATTAGTGAGAAGTCTGATATTTCAATGGAATACAGCACAAATATAAGGGTAATTTTACTATAACTTCCATATAAGAATGATTATACGACTAATGTGTTTTTTTTACAGATGCCAAAGCCAATGCAACCAAAATCATTTCTGGAAAGCATCGAAGTGGGATTTTTTTTTTTGAAGAAATAAAATGATGTGCAAATATGAGCCTTAACACCGCCATACATTGATAAAGTAAAAATTTTTAATTTTTTGTAATCTGATAATAATGCGTAAAATAAGAAATTTTTATAGCAGGGTTTTTTGCCCTTGGAAAGTACATTTAAAAAGCAATTAACCAATCATAAAGGGTTGGCAGGGTTATAGCTCGGAGGTGCGAAAATCAATTTTGTTGTACGAAGAAAACGATCCCTTATGATGTTTTTACCTTTAAAAAAAAACGCCACCTGTTTAGCCTGCCATTTTGTTTGATTAAAAAAAGTAATATTAAATATTATTATGTAATATTAAAAAATCTTGACATCGTTAATGATGTGGATTTTTATGTTGATAGATCCTATACTAAAAAACTCTTTTAATAAAACTGGCAATACCGTATTTTTTATAAAAACCCTCGTGCATTAATTATATAAAACTTTCCATGCTTTTATTCGTGTAATCTTGTAGAAAAATTAAAATCATATCATTCATTTTCAGTTACTTTAAATAAAAGCTGGCCTATTCCATGTATAATCGACCAAAATTCGGTTTTCGAGTTGCTGCATGATTTTAAATTCTTTTGAGGTTTAGTCCAGTGCTTACTCCTGGTAAGTTCTTTCTATTAAAAAATTAGCAGCTGCATATTTGCACTCCTTCCCCATCAGTTAGCACCTTAAACTATGAAAAATGACCAAATTTAGGTCTAAAAAATGCTATGTGGGAGTGAGTAAATTTTTATTATTTTTATTTTAAAATGTTACCAAGGACATAGTATACAATAAAAAAAATAAACGATATTGTGATTTGATTTTTTGTAAAGGTAGCATATAAAAACCTTTGCTGTTTCTAAACGAGGTTAAATCACAAACATTTTTTTTTACTTAATGCGTCTCTATTATCACATCAACATTTTAAAATTATTAAAAAAAAAATTTACCCAGTCCCACATAACTTTTTGTAGTGCCATATTTGGTCCTTTTCCATAGCTGCCTGGTAGAGAAGGAGAGCAATTATGCGGTTCATATTTTTTTTGTAGAAACATATGTCTATTGTCAACTAAAAACTACTACTAATTTTATTCTTCCAAAAATTTAAAAAACGATTCGATCTTGTTTAAATTTAACGTAATCAGTAACATTTTACAATCAATGCTGTTTCTAAACGAAGTTAAATCACAAACAAAATTAATTTTACTATGAATCTTCACTAGCACAATAACATTTTAAAGTAATAAAAAAAAAAATTTACCCAGTCCCACAGAGCTTTTTTTGGACCTAAACTTGGTCATTTTCTATAGTTTGGGGTAATTAATAGTAGAGAAGTATTGCAAATATGCAGCTGGTGATTTTTTAATAAAAAGAAGTGTCCATTATCAACTTAAAATTACTACCAATTTTAATCTTCCAAAATCGTAAAATCGGAAAATTCGATTTTTTGTCTAAGACAAGAAAAATTATGAAAATTCAGAAAATTGTTTTTTTTACTACCTTTAAAATGGGTAAGGATTGTACCTACCAAATATAAAATAAATCAAATAATAGCAACTATGATTGGTCGATTTTACATGGAATGTCCCAGCTATATTAAGTAAATTACTTACGGAAAAGTGCCTATACTAGGAAAACTCAAAGATCTAACATTTCGACAGGGCAATAAAGTTGGATCGACTTGAACACATGAAGAGGGTACCAGAGAAGTAACCGCACTATATTCAGTGATTGTGCTTGTAAATGCTCGATTAAACCTGACAAATTTTAACTTTTTATCTACTTTGTGGTCCAAGAATGTTCATTATAGGCCAGTCAGTATAGGAACAATAAATTCGAAATAATTACACAGTTTTGGTTTTCAAATGTCTTGCACCCCCCTCCCCCATTTAAAAACTTTCGCGTTTGCTTAACAAAAATTAAATTTTCTTTAAAACAAACTTTGAAGCCGTGATACACATGATAAGAAATTCCCTTTTTTTTGGGTTTAATATTTTTTACTTTCCGAAAACATTTAGGGGTCATGTTTTTTAACATTTTATTAAAAACACTTTATAAGGTGCATAATGAATTTATAACCGAAATAATTTCTTGCAAATCATTATTTCTCAAAATATTGTCCATATTGAATTTTTACCAAAAAAATCCTTTTGAGTTCAATGTTTTTCACATTCCGAGAACATTTATGCTATTAAAAACAATTTATAAGGTGCTTAATGAATTTATAACCAAAATAATTTCTTGCAAATCATTATTTCTTAAAATATTTTCCTTTGAATTTTTACCAAAAGAACCCTTTTTGAGTTTGTTATTTTTTGCATTCCGAAATTATGGGTCGGCGTAATTTGCATACCAAGAGGAATTTTGCATACGGTAAAAATTATACCATATAAAAACAGAATCCAAAATGTTAAAACATCTTACGAGTAAGAAAGTTATTATTGGCTTGTGTGGGGAGAAATGGCCATTTCTCCCCACCCCATACAACTTAAGTTAAAAAAAATTACTTATTTTTATTAGAAATGACTTCAGTTACCTCAAATTATATGAAAAGCATACCATGGACCAATTTCTACCTCCCCCTAAAAAAAAAGTTGCACACTTACCCCCACCCCAAAAAAAAAAAAGTAACTATTATAACTTATTAATGACAAAAGTAACCATATCAGTCGCGAGTTATGTAAAAAACATGCTACAGACAATGATGAAATGAGGTCCATGTAATTTTTTCTTAAATAATTTTTTTTGGAAAAAGTATGGGACCAATGGGGTAGTGTTTCTAAAAATGGGTTTATATACGTATAATCATTTAGTAGAAAATGGTACCTTGTTCGGGTATATCGCTTAATGGGGCTTCCCAAAAGGATGCTCTATTTTTAGAAAAAGGGGGTTGGCTTTTAGCCCCCCAGGGATGAAACAAGTAGTTGTCCCCCTTATATGATTTATACAGTCCCAAAGAATAAATTTGTGAAAGGAAATTGTATAATTATTAAATGTCACCATTTTAGTGTCATTTGAAATATGGGGTAGTCGCTACGATATACCCCCTCTATCTGGATAAGGGCTGATGATAAAAATTTTAGCCAAAGTCCAATTTGTAGAAAAATTGATGCTCTATAATTTTGGTAATAACCCCAAATAGCATTGGACGCACAGGAAAAAAGTTATTGGCCAAAAACGGTTTTTCACGACCTTTGACCCCGCGTAAAAAGTTTAGCTCACACGGTATCAATGAGTTTCCTAAAATTCCGAGGTTTGGTGTTTATTTTAGCGTATATAACTGGGCTATTTAGACAAATTAGATATTGAGAATGCTGCCCCCAATATTTTTGTCGTAAAGTCCGAAACATCACCCAATTTGCTTTACACCGTACAAAAATTTCAAGAAAAATGCCAAATATAATGTGAGTTAGTTTGTATTGCGTGTAAAATTTGCGTTCATTGCTTCAAATGCACGTGTGAGGACAATTTGATCCGATTTAACATTTGTAAACACATTCATTTGTGCGTTTTGACTTATTATAAAGACGATGAAATCTTTGATGACCCTCTGCCGCAAATTTTAAATAATAATCCACCCGAAGAGGCTGTAGCAGAAAGAATATCTGAGGAAAAAGTCAGCGAATCTCCGCTATATAAAGAAATTTTGTCTAAATTGGAAACAGCTCAAGGACTTCTTTTAACTAGCAACTATGTGGACACTAATTTACCTACAATAAAAAAGCTTCTTGATATTGTAATAGAAAATTTGTCTTATACTAATTTTAAGCAAAAAAACAGGGTAAATGTTAAAAAAAAAAATTGCAAAGCAAACCTATTTTTAACTCAATTTCATTTCTTCTTGATGTGCAAGAACAAACCGAGGGGTATTCAAAAAAACATCTTTCTAAGAATTTAAGAATTTGTAAAAAATATAAAAAAAATGCTAAGCAAGCCTATTTTTCACTCAATAACTGATAAAATCTATAAATAGTGTTTTTTCACTACTACCTATAGAAAAGACAATTTTTGACCGATTTTCTACCAGAGAAATCACATTTCTCTCCCTTGGTCAATAATAATTTCCATGTCTATGTACACTGTACAATAATGAAATGTCAAAACATATGTCAAGGTTTTATCATAAAATCAGGCTTGTGCACGAATACTTTTTTTTGTACTCGAGACGAATACAAATACATTAAAGTTTCTGAAAATACTTTTCGAGTACGAATTCTCCAAAATTAAAAGGTATTCGAATACGAATACGAGTACTATTCGTACTCGTATTCGCGTTTAAGAACGAATACTCTTCATTTGTTTGAATACCATTAAACGAATACTTTCCTGCGTTTGCGCATGCGCTTTGTACGAATAGCATTAAACCGTTCTACTTTGTCGAGCGACCAACAAAAAACTAAGATGGCTGCCAGAAACAATGCGTTTGCGCATGCGCGGTGCGTGAATACGAGTACATAGTGGATTCGTAATAAAACACGAATACGAGTACAGAATAGCCTACTCAAGTATTCCCGAATACGAGTACAAATTCAAATATACAAAATAGTATTCGAATACGAGTACAGAATACTTTAAAATGTATTCGAATATGTATTCGAATACATTTCCATGTATTCGTGCACATTCCTGCATAAAATAGAACGCTACTTACAGCAGTTTTTGTGAGTTTTTGACGAAGATTTTTTTATTTTGAAAACATAACTACTTTATAATACTTCAAAACATTTTATTGCACAAATATTTTTACGAAAAAAAAATTGTACAGTTGTAAACATGTCGCCCTTTTTTCTGTAGCTGTGTCAGTGTTCTATCATTATCATTATATTTACAAATTTCTTATCAGTGACCATCATATTATTTAAATCATTTACGCCATTTACGTGCAAATTATGAGTTATTTTGGAAAAAACACCCATTTGAAGAACTTTTTATTGTTTTGATTGAAGTAACGTCATTGTCATTTCCATGGAAACTTCGATTAATTTTTTGTAAAAATCATATACAGGGTTTTGATAGAAATTGAACATATTTTTAAAATAACATTTTTCAAGAAAATGCTAGTAGTGAAAAAAAAAGTATATAAACCACGGTAGAGAAGGTCATTATTGACTACGCGCAATTGTGTCCCTTGCCGCTGCGCGGCTCGGGACACAATCTTTGCGCTAGGTCAATAATGACCCTTTTCTCTACCTTGGTTAATAATGTACTATTTTTATGTTTTAATGTATAAGTTTATTTAAGTGCAATAATAAAATATTAATAAATATTCTATTTTAAATTAGCGTTGCTCTTCTTTCTTTTCGTTCAAACATTCAAAATTCGCGCGCAAAACGAACATTTTCTCAACATCATAGACATAGGCAGGAAGTCTATGGATTTGGATCAAAAATCAAAGGGCGGCCGCGACTGATTCCTAACAAAAACAACAAATATGGAAGGTCCGTGACGCCAGCGACGCCACTTCAATTTTTTTCAAAAAAAACTATACTATTGTTTAGTGCTATATTTGTTCTAATTTGTTCCGTAAAAATTTTAATTTGTTCCGCCCCCCTTGACCCCCAAAAACGCAATTTTCAATTGGCGTCGCCAGCGTCACAAAAAAACGCCACTTTGTTCAAATTTAATTATTTATGTTTTAAATGATAGATTTTTATTTGTTCTGCTATTTGTGCTAATTTGTTCTGGCCCCCAAGTCAGAAAAAAAGTCCCCCAAAGATTGGCACTCCAGAACGCCACTTGCACCTATTTTTGTTTTTTTGGTATTTTTAAATAGATAAATATCGTAGTAAATTTGTTCCGTTAAAATTTTTAATTTTCTAACATTCTACGACCCCCAAAAAAATTAAAAAAGATCATTAATTTTTATCAAATGTCGGTGAAAGTATGAACTACTATTTGCAAAGTAGGCTAGATGCACACACGATGTCAAAACTCAGCTGTTTGTCAGTGGCTCACCTATAGGGGTCGGAGGTACTTTAGAATAAAGAACTGCATGTTCTTGATTATTATCAAAATTATTATAAGCATTTGGATTCTAGGTATTTTGTTTATACGAATAATATGTAAAGAGTCTTGTTTAAAAATAGGCACTACCTACAGTTAGTTCTTAGCCACATTATTTTCATCTCTTGTTTAAGTGCTTGAAAGCTAAAGTGGACTTTATTTAATATTTAGGTAAAGTCTGTTTCCTACTAGCCCCACTGCATAGCGAAAACATCGTTCCCGTTAAGTTGGTGCTTTAAAACTTGGACATGCACTTTGCTGACCTCATTTTTGAAATATAAAAAAATATTTTTTACACCCCTGACTAGGGTTTTAGCAAAACTTTGGTAGGCAGTCTGGCTACTAGTTATTATTTCTTTTTATTTATGAAAAAAAAAAATTATTTGGTATTGCGGTAAGTTACAAAGAAAGACACCAGTATGCAGGATGTTCTAGTGTTGGGAAGAACTAAAATCATCCTTTAAATACACCTTTATATTTTTTTATTGGATTTTTAATTGGATCTTTTTAAAATTTATTAATGAGCTTGGTGAGTATATGCAAAAAATAGGACAATGAAAATGAGACTTGAGTCATTTGACCCCCCTCCTCATAAGATATTTTTTTCAAAAATGCCGAAAAATGAAATTGTTTTCTTCAATTAAAAATATGAAACCGTTAGTAGGTATATTCGAAAGGTAATGTAAACAAAATCCTAAGTCCCAAAATTTATTTGGTTGTGAAGTAAAGATAATTTGCTTAGGTATTTTATTAAATAAGATTAAATGCTTTAAATGGGATCTAATAACCTTTAAAGGTATCAATACTTATTATACCTATTTGATATGAAGGTAAAGAATCCAAGAAGATATAGTCGTAAATTAATATATTATAATGGAAAATCCCAAAATTTAATTGTCATAAAAGTTCTGTATAAATAATGTTTTATGTACATTCTTTTCATTAATAATAATTAATAATCTAGTTTTGTAATACAAACTACAGGTCGTCTTTCTTCTGTAGTTCGTGTACAGGGTGAGTCTCTATGAATTTCCCCCCTACTTTTCTCAGTTATTAATAATATTTTTTTAAAATTCTTTTAACTTAGCAGATCCTAAGTTTTTGAATGCAAAGTCAAAATTTGTATACAGTATACAGGGGGTAAAAAAAATATTTTTTTTTTAAATGGAACACCCTATATTTTTTTATTTTTTCTTTAAGAACTTTTTACCCTTAATTAAAAAATATGTAACATGTTAACTTAGAAATGGAGTTATTAGCTGTCAAAGTTCATCGTTTTTTGTAATTTTTCCTAATATAAACCGAAAATTTAAAGAAAAAATCATTTTGAATTGATTAAAGTTATAGTTTTCTTGCTTAGAACATACTAATGAATAAAAATCAGGTTTTTCAGTGTTATTACAATATTATTCACAAAAAACTTCGATAAAATGATTAAAAAAAATAAGTTTTGAAAGTTAATAACTACGCCATTTTTAATTTTAGCGTAAACATGTTATATATTTTTGAATTTAGGGTAAAAAAGAAAAAAATATAGGTGTTCTATTTAAAAAAAAATATTTTTTTTACCCCCTATAGGCCCACCTAAAATGTTGACTTTGGATTCAAAAATTTTAGGTACGGCTGAGTTTTTAAATTTTTTAAAATATTATTAATAACTGAGAAAGGTAGGGGGGGGGGAATTCATAGAGACTCACCCTCTACCTTAGTTGGGTATTAAAAAACATTAAACATTTTTTAGGCATGTAGACTTATAATAAATCTCTTTTGTATTTTCTTTGCTTTGGTACAATCCTTTTCTTTCAGTTTTTAAAAGTCATCACTCCCATCATGTAAAAAGAAATTCTTTTACTTTTAAAACTATAAGAGTTAAATTTTTATTAACTATTTACCAATAATGAGCCCTATTTTTGAATCATTATAGTTAGCATTTTAAGTGGGGAATGGGAACCACGAATTTGTGTTCTAATTAGTGAAACTGGAAAAACCTAAAGCTATAAACCATCTTTATACACCCCTATAAGGGGGAGGTAATGTTTGTTAGTAGTATTAGTATACAGTAATCTTTTAAAGATCAAAGATCTTATTTAAAAATCACCTATTATTTTTATTGTGTTGTTACGTAAAATTGTGTGTTCTTGTGTATTTATTGAACAATAGGTAAGTGGAACATTATGTTTTTTATGTTTCTGTTTTGTGTATGTATAGTATTCATATATCTCAAATTTTACTCATATCAACAAAGTTTATAAATATACATCATCAACATTTTTTTTATCAGAAAAAAAGCATGGTAATAATAAACAAAATTATTTTTTTTTTTTAAAGAATAGTGAGTTGCCAAGTTTTTTAATTTATTGAATGCAAAGATGCGTTTTGTTCGGTACACGTGTTTTGCAAAAAAATAAAGAAATTATGTAGAAAACTATGTATTTAATACCTGAAGACGAAAAAATTTGCGTTGAAAATGTTGTTGTAATGCTACTGATGGTTACTTAAATTTTGCAGAAATTTTGAATGTTTCTTATCCTAATTAAAAAAAACTGTAAGTAAGTTAAATTCTGTCAGGAAATAATCTTTCGAATGCCACTCATGAATCGAGTATTGCACGATAATACTAATTTTTAATTTACTCAAACTTCGTTGCGTGAACGTGAAGCAATTTTGTACTCGTCAAATTGACATTGACAAAAAAACTCGTGCAAGGGCTGCTTCGCAGCCTAGGCACTCGTTATTATACTCTTCGCAAGACTAGGTCCGAAGAGTATATTGCAATCGATACGAAAATCCTAAAATCGTCAATTTTCATCGTAGAGCAAAAATTCTTGCAGATTCGTGCGTTTCATGACTTTTTAAGATTTTCATTTTTTGTCCGTCCGTCGGTCGGTCGGTCGGTCGGTCGGTCGGTGTGTATGTATGTCACGTTTCTTGTAAACACGCTATCTTAAGAACCAAAATTCCAATCCAATTCAAATTTTAAGGAAAAATCGATCCCTATAAAAGGAAGATCCCTATTGTTTTTGATAAGAATCCGAATACTACAAAGCCCCCTTTTCAGCCCCCCAAATAAAAAAAAAATCGTAGCTCGACTATTATTAAATTTACAAAAAAATTAATTCGACATAAAATATAGACAATTTAATTCTTCATCAAAAAGTATTCTTTAGTTTTTTTGTCCGACCCCCCAATTACCCCCCTGCACCAAAAAACCTCCTATCTCCGTTATTATTCAATCTACAAAAAAAAATATTTTTTACAAAATTAATAAAAATTTAATTTTCTATTAAAAATGTTGGTTTGTTTTTTATAAAGTTAACCAGTAAGGTTAAAAAAACAAAAACTAAAATATTTCAGTAGCAAAAAACATCTAAGTCCAAGACTCGTCACGCGTCGGTCAAGAAGGCCATGCCAAAAATATTTCAAACAAAGAAACAAAGCCAGCTGTCAGAACAAATAACCTCAAATATCTTAAACGTCAGAACTGACGTTTATCCTCTTCGTTAACTAAATTCTTCGTGTTTTCTGTTAATAGTTTGCACTCTTCGCAGATTTTATTTACATAATTTTTTTTTATAAGAAACTATTAAATATCCTGTAATAATTTTCTCGCGAAGAGTATCCCATAGAATGTGTAGCAATTATATAAAAAATTGATTTAGCTTTGATTTACAAAATATAAAACTACACTTCTACCGATTCCGAATTCTACTCGAGCTACTTATTTGCGAAGAGTAACTTCTACGCGTTTCGACTTCTACCCATTCTAGTTTTGTCATGGCAATTTGACTCGTAAAAATTGCTACGCAACGAAGTTTTCGTATAAAATTTAGTATTACCGGCAATCCTCTCATCATTCGTGGTATTACATTTGATAAAACAAACTGGAAAGTAGCATTTATTATCACTTTATTGCATAGAGCAATACGTTAGGAGATCTGTCATACCACCCGTCGTTCCTGATGCTAGCTGACATTACTTCTGAATTTTATATTTTTATCAAATATAAGGCTTATATACCAAAAAACCACAAACTGCCGGTTTAAAACATTCTTCTTACCAGCAAATTACGTTATATTTGATAAAAATATAAAATTCACAAGTAAGTTAGCATCTGGAACGACAGGTGGTATGACAGATCTCCTAGGAAACCCCAACCAATTTTTGTACAAATACGCTCCATTCTTGAAGTAATTGTTGAAACTGTTATTATTTTAAGAGATTATACAGTACCTATATGTATTACGTGTTTTATTTAGACCAAATAAATGCATTATTTACTTATGTTGTTTTTTGTTTATAGTTAAAAATTTCCCGGGACGCAAACGGCAAAAGTAAAGTTAAATGAATAATATTTTATTCGCCTTATAAGCCGTACGTACACATACATTATATCACAATGTAAAGTTATCTTACAATAAAATGTGGATTTTTTATTTTAAAATTTTATACTAACGTGTTCAAACAAAATATAATCGCATGCAAACGTTGTTGAAACTAAAATTAATTATTAAATACTTTCCGACCCCTTTTACATGCGCTACTGACAAACAGCTGAGTTTTGACATCGTGTGTGCATCTAGCCTACTTTGCAAATAGTAGTTCATACTTTCACCGACATTTGATAAAAATTAATGATCTTTTTTAATTTTTTTGGGGGTCGTAGAATGTTAGAAAATTAAAAATTTTAACGGAACAAATTTACTACGATATTTATCTATTTAAAAATACCAAAAAAACAAAAATAGATGCAAGTGGCGTTGGGGAGTGCCAATCTTTGGGGGACTTTTTTTCTGACTTGGGGGCCAGAACAAATTAGCACAAATAGCAGAACAAATAGAACAAATTAAAATCTATCATTTAAAACATAAATAATTAAATTTGAACAAAGTGGCGTTTTTTTGTGACGCTGGCGACGCCAATTGAAAATTGCGTTTTTGGGGGTCAAGGGGGGCGGAACAAATTAAAATTTTTACGGAACAAATTAGAACAAATATAGCACTAAACAATAGTATAGTTTTTTTTGAAAAAAATTAAAGTGGCGTCGCTGGCGTCACGGACCTAAATATGGAGGCTGAACAGCTTTTTGATAATCTGAAAATTCGCTCCAACCCGTTAGTTTAAATTATAATAACATAAATTTTAGTAACAGGACTGAATATAAATACATTTTTTTTTTATAAAAACGTACATAAAGTAAATCCAAAATTTACCATGTTCTGTTGCGTTCATTGTGAATTTCAAAGCAAATCAAGTAGATCCTTAGAAAGACATGTAAACTTTGCTCACACAACGAAGAAAGCTAAAAAAAACTGCGATATACTTGAGTCACCTTTAGATGAAACAAATTTCGAGCACACCAGTGATAACGTGTATGAATTTATAAACAAAAGTATAAATTTATTATGCGCAAATGAAAACAAGCCGCTTGATGAATTTGATAGTAAAGGAACTCTTAGCACAGATCCAGAAATAGAAGCACTTATTCGAGACTATAAACAAAAAGAAATTAAACAATTCGACGATGATGAAGAAACTCTTAGCACGGATTCAGAAATAGAAGCACTAGTTCGAAACTACGAACTAAAAGAAATGAAGAAACTAAGGTATAGCAGACCAATATATCTACCAAGAATACAAACGGAAAAAATAGGAAAAGAAATAATTATTGGAAGCGAGGCCAAGCCAAGCCAAACCCATTTTGAAATATGGCTATTAGATTGTTTGGAATGTTCTTATCATGCCGTTAATAAAAAGAAACTAAAGGCACATGTTTAAAAGATATTGTCTTTTATTATTTTAAGTAGCAAGCCTTTATTATATTAAAATAACTCGGGAAACACAACATGTATTATTCTAGAACATTCTTAAAGTCTACTGTCATTCTATAAGTATCTATTACAATTAACATACTTAAGTAATTGTTACAATGTAATAACTTAACGTAACTTAATACTAAACACCTTCCCCCTAGAATACTAACTAAAGGTTTAAACGTCTAGGTGGAACAATATTACGTTTTGAACGTCTTACACAATTAGGAGTAATATCACGCCTAGATCGTCTAGCAGTAACAAATGGAGTGTCATTATTTAACGGAGTCACATTTGTTGGAGTCTCAAGTTCGGGGTCGTTATTAATTATGGGACTATTATTTATGGGATTATTGTTTACATGATTGTCAATTTCGGGATTGTTATGATTTATGTAATTGTCGTTAATTACAGGATATTCATGTAAATAGTTAAAAGTTGATTCAGGTAGCAAATCAGGTTCAATGATTCTTTCAGATGCATTAAACTCTGTTTTTGATAATTTCATTTGGTGGGTGTTGCGACGAACTATTTTATTGTTTTTTTCTTGTTTTACCCAATAAGATCGTGGTTCCTTTGCTTTTTCTATTACTATCGCTTTATTCCAAATTTTATCTTTATTACTTTTAATCACTACCCTATCCCCTTTTATAAAACTAAATTCCCGTTTCTTACTTGTTTTGTCATAATGTTCTTTCATTTTATGTTTGTCGTTTGATAATTTGTTGTACACATTTTTTTGAATTAGTGGTTCTAAATTTTTAGATGTTATTGGAAGTTCGGTTCTTAGTGTTCTGCTTTGTAAAATTTGTGCGGGAGATGCATTTAGAGTAATTATTGGCGTATTATTATATTCTACCAAGAGATCTCGATAATCACATTTTTGCTCAAAACTTTTTCGCAACATTTGTTTACCTAAATGAACAGATTTTTCAGCTAAGCCGTTACTTTGATGGTGATGTGGTGTACATGTTAATACCGTTATATCTTTTTTCTTGTAATAATTTAAGCATTTTACTGAAATGAATGGTAAATTATCGGCAACTAACGTTTGCGGATAACCAAATCGGATAAATATATTTTGCATTGCGTCAATAACTGCGTCTGAAGTTTTATTACTAAGTGCAATAATTTCTAACCAATGAGAAAAATAATCTATTGCAACTAAATAGGGTTTTGCTCCAAACTCTAAAATATCGACACCAATTTTGTTAAATCTCAATTTTGGAACGTCGTGTGGTAATAAAGGTTCTTTAAAATTATTAGGCATATACTTCTCGCAAATTCTGCACTTCTTGATAAAATTAGCTATATCGTAACTTAAGGTAGGCCAGAAGAATAAACTTCTTGCTCTTTTTACTGTTTTACTGATACCAATGTGACCTTTATGTAAAATAATCATCATGCTAAGTTTTAACTTTTCAGGAACGATTATTTTATCTTCTAAGAATAGAATACCATTTTCAACGTAAATTTCGTTTCTTAAATTGTAAAATAGTTTAAGTTGCTGAGGAATAAGTTCTTTTTTCGGCCATCCGTTATAATAATACTCACAAACTTTAGCTAAAATTTTGTCTTCTGCAGTTTCTTTTCTAAACAAGTTCTTTTTCTCAGTGCTTAAAGGTAAGTATTTAGAAACTGTGTGAACCATTTCTAGCATCTCTTTGTCATTAGTAGTATTTTTTAAACTAGACCTAGATAACATATCAGCAAAATGAACATATTTACCAGGAACATAATAAATATTTAAAGAATATTTTAATAATTTGAGTCTTAACCTTTGTAATCTGACTGAACCAACTTTACAAATGGGTTTTTTCATAATTGCTATTATAGGTTTATGATCTGTTTGTACATCTACGTTTGCTCGATATATAAAATTGTGAAATTTCTGTACACTGAAATAAATAGCTAACAATTCTTTCTCGGTTTGGCTATAGTTAATTTCATGATCGTTCATCGTTCTTGATGCACAAGCTACAAGTTTTAAAATTTTATTTTCATATTCTTGAAATATACAACAACCTATACCGTTTTTTGATGCATCACATTGTATAATCATCTTTTTCTTAGGATTAAATGGTGCTAACGCGGGTGCTTTGCAAATAATGTCTTTTAATTTTTTAAGAGTCTCTTCGTGCTTTGGTAGCCACTGAAATTCTACATTTGATTTAAGCAATTCGCACAAAGGTTGCATATGATCGGACATTTGTGGTATATATCGTCTTATGTAGTTAAACGAACCTAATATTCTTTGTAATTCTGTTTTATCCCTAGGACTTTCTAATTTACACAACGATTCAACTCTGTCAGGATCTATTTCTATACCCTTTTCTGAAATTATTTGTCCTAAAAATTTCACTTGTTTTTGACAATATTGTAATTTACCCTTGTTAAATTTCGCGCCAACTTCACGTGCCTTTTCTACTATTTTTTGTACCGCTTCATCGTGTTCTTTCTTTGTTTCACCTACAGCTATCATGTCGTCATGACATATTTGAACGTTTTTAATACCGCCAAAATTATTCTCTACTACTTCTTGAAAGAGATCTTGCGAATTTGATAATCCGTACGGTAAAACAACAAACCTATAAATACCGAATAATGTACTAAAGCAACATTTCCATGAAGATGCCTCATCAATTTCTAGCTGATGATAACCTTCTGATAAATCAAATACTGTGAAAAATTTTTTAGTTTGTAATTTAGCGCATATTTCTTCGATAGTTTTACTTGCTCTGGGCATTCTTATGATTTGTTTATTTAAATCAACCGGGTCTAAGCACAATCTTAGCTTTCCAGAGGCTTTTTCAACTATTACTAATCTGTTAATACTTGCGCGTGGATCTATTTTGTCGACCTTTACTATCGCGTTTCGTTTGACAAGTCTATCGATCTCATTTTTTAGAGCATCTCGTACAGCTATCGGAATTTTTGTTGGTGGGTGACTAACAGCTTCAAAATTTTGTTGAGTTGTTATTTCACATTTACCAGGAAATCTACCTGAACCACTAAAAATATCATTGTTTTCTTTAATAAATTTCTCTTTTTCTAAATTTTCCGACTCAAAATTAATGTTATTTATTCGTTTTATTAAATTTAACCGTACACACGCTTGTCCACCAATCAGAATCTGATTTGCTCCTGTTACAATGACAAAATCATCATATATTTCTTTATTTTTGAATTTACAGTAAAGGTTGACAATCCCACATATTAAAAATCATAATATTAAAAAGAAACGGAATGAAAAAAGGTTTAATTATTCACACATACTTTTTAAAGAATGGCGACATCAAGATTATGTTAAGTATTTGTATCTTCTTAACATGTTTAACTGGAAATAGACAGACATTTCTGTGGTATACAGGGTGTTACCAAATAACTAGGAAAAAATTCAGGGGGTAATTACTGGACACATTTTTTAGTAAAAAAGTTCATATAAACATGTGTCCGAAAATACTTCTTTTCTAAGATACAGGGTGCTAAAGTTTCTAAAAAGATTACCAAGAAACTAAACCAGATATTTATTTAAAACTTAGCACGGGTAATTTTCTTACCTTTAGACATAAATTGCGGTAGAAAAAAAATAAAAATCATAATTGGAAGGGGCACATTTCGGGGTACCATGGGGGTTGTTCACCCCCAACTTTTTTTGTGTTACTTTTTTGGTATTTTCATAAAATAATTAGAAGCCCTAGAATATGATCTTTAAAATTAATGTCTTGTTCTTTTTTCATAAAACTAACCGATTTCGAGAAAAAAATTCATTGCCCAAAGGCAACAAAATTTCTTTTTTAAGTTTGGCTATTTTTTGTTAATGAAAATAAAACATAGTTAACAATGAAGGCTTAATGAATTTCTTTTTTTTATTATTATTTCAAATAAATATCTGGTTTAGCTTTTTAGTAATCTTAAGATTAAAATTTTTTTTGAGAAACTTTGACACCCTGTATCTTAGAAACGAAGGATTTTCGGACACATGTTTACATGAACTTTTTTTCTTAAAATGGGTTCAGGAATTACCCCATAAATTTTTTCCTAATTATTTGGTAACACCCTGTATGTATAGGCAAAAGGGGATAAGTATAAAACTGTTATTTGTACATGTCACTCCAAAAATTATTATACTCTTCGCAGACAAAGTCGAAGAGTATTTTGCGATTGGTCAGACCTTCTCTTAAATCGTTAATATTCGTCATAGAGCAAACATTTTACATACATACATATTCGTTCGATTCATGAGTTTTTAAGACTTTTATTTTTTGTCCGTCTGTCTGTAACGAAATTTGTGACCACCATAACTCAAGAACGGTTTATCGGATCGACTTGAGATTTAACACAAAAATCAATCCCATTTAGAGGAAGAGCCCTATTGTTTTTGAAAAAAATCAAGTAATAAATAGAGGGTTAAAAACACCCCCAAAGTAGAAAAGAATTCATATTTTCGTTAATATCAACTTTACGAAAAAAAAATTCTTAATAAAATTAAAGATTGTATTTTTCCTTATAAAAAAGCATCTTGTAATTTTTTTGTATCCCCACCCGTTTACAAAAAAAATAAGTTTTACGTTTCTTTCAATAAAATAAAAAATGCACCTTTTTAATCATCTACTGCGAATAGTATCATATAGAATGTGTAACAATTATATAAAAATAAAAAAATATTCATAAAAAATGAGCTATTTGCGAAGTTTATCTTTTTAAATGATCTATCCCTCTCACTGATCTAACCCGCTCTTGTTTTATTGCAAATATTAAGACGGGGCCGGTTGCTTAAGGTGGCAGGGCACTTAATTTATTTTAGATTTTAAGAATTCTGATTTTTTTTTTGTTCTAAAATGATTAAATTGTAAATTGTCATGCACCCCGACCTTAAGCAGCCGGCCCCGTCTTAAATATGTAAAAATATAGATGCCGCAAAATATGTATTCTGCATGTGTTCATTCATTCATTCAAAAAAGCTAAACCTGATCAATTTAGGCGTTGATTTTTAATACATGAGCGGTTATTAAATGTATTTACGGAATGAGTACTTTAAATTTAAGAAAAAAAAAATTTTGCGTTCAAAAAAAAATAAAGTAGGTTTTTGGTTTTTTCCTTATATTTTATATTTTTGATATTGTTTTAAAACCAAACTTTCTGACTCCAAAGAAGGAAATATGGTCAATCTAATCCTACCATTAGATTTTAAAAATTCCGCTTGGTTTGTGAATCTTGAATGATTGAAACGAATACTCTACTGCACAACAACCTGCCGGCCCCCTCTTAAACAATATTAATGCAATAGTGAGAAGCATGCTGAAAAAATAGGTTTCAAAGTACGTATATGGCTGATCCAAATTGTAAATATCTAAATGTTTCTATTCAAATTCAGTGTCCGAAAATCACATTTTTTTAAATGTCAAAAATACTTATCCCGTTTTGCCTCCCTACCACAGATTTGTCTTAACTTAGAAAATAAATACTCTTTATTGTGCCATTCGTAAACATTCAAAGGTAGACTTGCATTGTAATATTACATAGATAGTTAAGTGGTTCTGCCATTCGTTAATGTTTTTGTATATTTTTTTTTACTTTCTCTTTGTTTTTAAATAGGCTGAACCACCCATTGATGTGATAATAGTAAATAAAAATTATTTGCAAAAAAAAATACAAGAAATGTTTTTATTAAATAAGAGCGGATTAGATCAATGATTGTATTTATCATTTAAAAAGTTACCCTTTGCAGATAGGTATCTTTTTTATAACTATTTGTTTATTGTTATACAGGGTGTCTCAAAACGGGCGCCCACGGACCCCAAGGCGTGGTAGAGGAACACAAACGATTTACAAAATCAGTAACGAAAATTTTTTGTGCGGGCCCATTCCAAAGATAAGGTACAAACTTTGCACCCTTATAGCGACTTTTTTAAGTAATTATAAAACATAATTTACTTAATTATTGTAAGACAGGGACTAAAACTAATTATTTATTGCAAAATTTCGGTCCAATGATGTTTATTTCCTATAAAAAATCAATTTTAATTTTTAGAATATTACCCCAAAATCTATGCGGCAACATGTCTTACCTTTTGATTTTAATTAAAGTTGCCATGCTCGTAACTAAGGGAAACTGAGCATAAATTTTATTTATCAGTGATAAGTGTCATTAATTTATTGTTTGCGTCAATTTTTAATTCAAGTTTTTTTAAATGATTCGCTTTTACTAACAAGAAATATGGTGATACGAATCCACAGCATTAAGTGCCCCAATAAAGTTCCTGTGAGAATAGAGCCGATTTGATCCAAATGGTAAAAGTGTTTAGTTTGGAGCAGCATCAGAAATTTGTAATATTTGAATGAAATAAGTTCCAATGTTAGCCCCAATGCAGAATTACTATCATTCCCCAAATGAAGAACCTCGTGAAGAACAATAATAGATGTGTTACCAGAAAAGTCTAAACTTACTTTGTTATGGCCGTAATTTTTAACAGTTTTGTTGTTATTTCGAACATACACTAGTTTTTACCAATTACGATATGATTTTATTGATTTGTTACATTTTATAAGGAAAGAAGTATAAAATTCAGGTATTCAAACTATTTTGTATTTTTAAAATTAAAAATAAACATTAACCTATTTCCTAATGTCAAGTTGAAGTTTCATGTTTGCTCACCTACTAACTCGATTTTTTTTAAACTAAGCGGATTTAAACTAACAGTGTTGCCAAACTTTGCTAAGTTTGCAGCCCCATATTTTTGAAATGGGGCCCCCAATAAAATTTTTGTTTCTGATTTTGTATATCGTTTGTGTTCCTCAACCACGCCTCGGGGTCCGTGGGCGCCCATTTTGAGACACCCTGTATAATTGTAACACATTCTAAATGATACTTTTCGCAGTAAATGATTAAAAAAAAATTTATTTTATTAAAAAAAACGTAAAACTTATTTTTTTTTGTAAACTAGTGGAGATGCAAAAAAATTCCTAGATGCTTTTTTATAGGGAAAAATACAATTTTTAATTTTAATAAGAATATTTTCCTCGTTAAATTGATATTAATCGAAATGATTTAAAAAAAAATGGGGTTCTTCCCCCAGAAATTAATTATTGCACCAAATCTCAAGTCAATTGAATAAACCGTTCTTCAGTTATCGTGATAACAAATTTCGTTACAGATAGACAGAAAAAGTCATGAAACGAACGAATCTGCAATTTTTGCTCAAGGATGAATATTAACGATTTTATGGAAGGTCCGACCAAATGAATATACTCTTCGACTTTGTCTGCGAAGAGTATAATAATAATCGGTGAAGGGTAAATAGCTGGGATCCGACAAAAGTATAAAATTATTAGTCCCAAGCTATTTACCCTTTCCAGTAATGTCGGTTTATAGCCAAAATAAATTTATTTATTTACTGAAAAAAAAAAGTTACTTCCATAATTAATTATTTATTTTATTATTGTCAACTTCACAAACCTACAAAGTAGCGTCCAAAAATAAGTGCAGTAGTTACAAAATCCTAAGAGTATATTTGAACGCGCCCTTGTTGTGTTGATCATACGAACTACTGTCAAATTAAAATAACCCAACTTTCTCAATCATTCTTTACGTTTTTAAATTTTTACCAATATTTTCTTTTTTAACTTTGTATAATAATCTGAAGTTAAGCAAAACCAATCTATTTTATTTCAACGTTCAGTTGGTAAGCAAATACACTATTGTTTCCCGTTACGTATAAATTTAAACAAAAAAAAAATGTGTTTTAGGCAAATGTTATCATTATTAACAAAACTTTAATGCGAGCTGTGTGATTTTAAACCTTCAACAAACGTCTAGCAAAACCACACAGAACCTACGGAGCAATCTAAATATTTAATAATTATAATTAAAGAAGTTATGGACATGCAAAATAATAAATTAAAAATCATAGATTATTTACTAATTCAGTTAGAGCACAATTACTTTAAGAGGCTCTCTATTAAAAGTATACAAAATGAGGTTACCTCTACACAAAACCTGCAAAATAAGCAAGGACCCAGCACTAATATCTTACCTTTTACTTCACATGCATACATTAACACAAACTACAACATTCATGAGTGTAATAACACCAACAATCTTATGATTAACAACAATGAACCTAATATTAAGAAGGAAGTAGAGGACGACATTAATGAGCAACTACTTCAAAACGTTGGTGAAGATCTTTTGATCAAGAACGAAGAAATTGATATTAAGAAAGAAATCACCGAGACGCTTAATAAAAACTTGGAATATTCACTTGTAAATAAGGACATAATAGAACTAGAACACGATTATTGTAAAATGATATTTGGCAATGTTATAAGAAACCATGTTACCCCTACACATAACCTACAAAATGAGCAAATACCCAGCACGGATATTTTACCTTCTCCTTCACAGAAATCCATTAATAAAGTAGCAAAAATGTTACAATGCGAACTCTGTGACTTTAAGACAGCATTTAGACATGGAATGAAAAGACATGTAACTACTAAACATAACAAACTAAACAGGAAAGTACCCAGCACAGATATATTACCTTCTACTTCACATGGATTCATGAATAAGAAAGACAAAATGTTAAACTGCGACTTTTGTAAGTTTAAGAGCGCATCTAACAAAGGTATAAAGATACATATTACTATAAAACATAACGCCCAAAACAAAGAAGAACATGGCACAGATGTTTTACTTTCAAATGAATCTGTTACTACAAACGTTCATGAATATGATAACACCAACAAAACGGATAACAACGAAACTAGAGTTAAAGAGGAGGAGGAAATAGATGAAAACATAGATGCGCAATCAGAAAATGACTCAGAATTCTTAGTTTTAGAAGAAGAATCTACTGATGACGAAGAAATTAATACAGAGGAAGAAGTCACAGAAACGGATAACGAAGCAGATTGCAAACATGTTTGTGATAAATGTAGTTACAAGACTAACTTTAGACATTGTATTGTGCAACATATGGACAGAAGTCACAACGATGAAAGTGTCACATTTTCGTGTGATCACTGCGACTATTCAACCTATTCTAAATTTAATTTAAAGTCCCATTTAAATTATAAACATAAAAACTTATATTGTTGTGATAATTGTAACTACACAAGTGGTGAAAAACGAAATCTAACTCTTCACATAGACAGAAAGCACAATGATAAAAGTGTCACATATTGTTGTGAACATTGTGAATACACAAATCATTCTGAATATGCTTTAAATTTCCACATTCGCATGAAACATAATAAAAGGAATAACAAGAATGACTTAAGTAAACAGAATAATGGCAGTACAATATATTCATGTAATCAATGTGACTATACTGGTACCTCTAAGTTTTATGTTTTGAAACATCGACGAAAACATAAGGGTGCACATAACATGATAAACAAACAAAATAAAAAAGTATCCCAAGATAAGCTATTAAAAGCGTTAAAATGTGACTACTGTGACTTCAAGAGCTTCTTTTCCAGAGGCCTGAAGAGACATGTTACCAGGAAACATAACCTACAAGATAACTTAACTTCTACACCAGTTAAACTAGAGGAAATCGAAGGCGACATCAATGGACAATTATTTCCAAACGCAGTCAAAGATATATCGTTAGGAAGTGATGGTATTGTAGTAAAGGAAGCTCTAGATAATACTAAGTATTTAGACCTAAATCAGGATAAAATAAATGATGAGGACAAGTTCAGCTGGGTTTCACAAGTTAAAGAAATTTTCGAGACGCTCAATCTATCAAATCTATGGTTAAATATTGTTAATGATAACCAAGCTAGCCTTAAACGCAATATTCCTTTTATTTTAGACCGTTTTAAAAATCAACTCTTGCAGAACGATATTTCTAGGCTAAATACTTCGACGTACGTAAATCTTTATAAAAGCTTTAAAATCTCTGGTAATACTGCGAGTTATTTATTTTTAAAAGACAGTGTTGCAGTCACAAGAATAATTGCGCAACTACGAACATGCAACCCTAATTTTATTACTTTTTGCTATAGAGGTAGTTTTTACAAAATAAATTTCACAGAAAACTGTACGCTCTGTAACTTAAATGAGTTGGAGACGCTTACCCATCTTTTCTTTAGGTGTCCTATCTATGAAGCCCTTCGCAATACTTATGTAAGCAGCCTGCTTAATCTAGACGGCTTACTCTACGCATTGGATCATTGCACTTCAATTGTCTCAAAAAATATTTCAACATTCATTTTTAACGTCTTAAAACTTCGCTCATTTATTATTAACGAATAATTGTCTCTATACATACACATTATTTAGTTTTTATTAATAGTCAAATCACTACATTACTTACTTACTTTTTTCTTTTTTTATATTACTATGAACTTAGAGTTAATTTTATTTCATTTTGTTACATTCCAATTTCAAACCTCTTGTAATAATTAAGAATTATAATTCTTTTTTTAAATACAATAAATTAAATTGAATTGAAAATTGATGAGGACAACTCAAACCATACTCAAGATTCGACAAAACCATATAAATGCCCAAACTGTGACTTTAGCACCAAATATAGAGAGGGTTTAAACAGACATATAGAAACTATTCACAACGATGGTAGTGTGACTTATTCCTGCGACTATTGTGACTACAAAAACATCTCCATATACTATTTAAAACATCATGTACATCTACAACATGAAGGCACTATTTATGCTTGTAATAAATGCGACTATAAAAGTGGGCGAAAATTTGACGTTCAGCAACACATGACCAGAAGACATAACAACGGTAATGTCAAAGTTTATTGTGATAAATGCACCTATACAACTACTTGTCATGCAAACTTGTTTCAACATGTTTGGTCACAACATCGTAAACATACTATTCGTCGTTGTCGTAAATGTGATTACAAATCAGGCCATGCAATTAATTTAAAAAAACATAGAAAACATAATGACTCGAATGTCACATATTCCTGTGATAAATGCAAGTATACAAGTGGCTCAAAATACAATTTCCTAACACATAAACTACAAAAACATACAGGGATCATGCGTTCTTGTCAAGAATGTGAATATAAAAGCGCTGATTCTAGCAACTTCAAACACCACATGGATAGAGTGCATAATCACAGTGTAACTTATTCTTGTGACCATTGTGACTATACTAGTCACAATAAAATAAACGTTAGACAACACGATTTCAAACATCACGTTTCAAAAAAGGATGTTCATTGTTGCCATAAATGTCCGAAAAGGTTTGCAAGAAAATTGGAACTTCGGAAACACATAAATAAAAAACATGGAGAAAGTAGTGATACTAGTAGTGATAGTGATTCTAGTAGTGATGTCAACACTAAAACAGAAAATAAAGATGCCTCAACGAAAGAAAAAACGCTTAATAATGCTTCATAAAAAAATTAAATTTCTTTACCTGAGGGAGAAATTACTAGGGACACTATTAAGGAATACTTATCGAGATAAATATTGGGTATTTTTGGCAAATTTTCTGGTCATTTTAAGAATATTTGTAATACTTTTAACAACTTAAAAACAAAAAAACGCTTTAAAATAGCATAAAAATGAAATTATTAGGTAATATTTATTATTATCTTATTTATCTATGTAAAGACAAATTTTAAGTTTCAAAGAAATAAAATTAATTTTAATATCCAAGATTGCAAAATAAAAAGTTATAAATAAAACCGTTTTTAATTTATTTTTTGTAACGTTTGTTTGGTTTTTGTTAAATTAAGCAACTTTACAAACCTATAACATAGCGTCCAAAAATAAGTACAGTAGTTCAAATGTTACTTTTGCTCACAACTTTTACGCAAACCGGCGCAAGCTCCCGGCGAGAGTTGACAACTTGCAATAGACTTCATGCAACTTTAATCAAAGAATATTTACTTTTAAACAGAAGTAGCACTTGCCCGATTTCGTGGTCAAAAACCGATCTCACGCATACCCTCAAAGCTACTAACCTATAAACGTCAAAAACTAAAAATATTTGGTGCAAAAACTTTTATTATTTGCTAAATGAATAAAAAAAACAAACCGTAGCGACTGCAGAGATATTTATGCTCAATAGAAACTATTTCTGCCCTTTAATATTAAATATTTTATGGTTTTGAATGCAAATAACCCTTCTTTTTACCTGAAAATAAGCTCAGAAATTTAGCAGCTTTGTCTGAATTTCTAAATGGCAAATATAACAAACATTGTATCTTTTACTCAATTACGCCAACATTACAAGGTAAGGTAAGACAAGCTTAGGATAATAGTGCTCCAATTTACAAGAATCAGTATGGATTTTGCAAGTGTGAAATATAATAATAATAACGGAACAAAGAAGCAATGAAGCAGGTAAATTTTAACATAAACAAACCCTTCTTGTCCTTCTAAAAATAGATTACAGGTAGGTAAAGGCGTCTATTATTAATTAAGGGTGTCATTCTTTCGTAAACCTCCTTGGTAATAGAGTTCAATGCAAGTGTTTACAGATTAAGAAGTATTTTTTTGAGTTTAACATGGTGAATTATTGTTGTGTTAAAGACTGCAAAAACAATAGCAAAACAAGTGGAAGTTTTAGTTCCCGATTAAAGTTTTTTTCATTTCCAAATGATCCTGCAAGGTTTGTACTTAGTGTTATTAGTATTTTTTTGTGCGCATTTAGTAGAGTACTTAAATCTTAAATAAATATTTTTTTAATTTTAGGCGTTCTCAATGGTTAAACCTAATAGGAAGGGCAGAATTAATTCCTCAGAATGTGACTTCCAGCCGAAGAGTTTGCAGTGCGCACTTTCTTCCAGAAATGTTGGCAGGAAGTGGAACGCATCGTCTAAAATCTGATGCATATCCTTGCATTTTTAAGGATCAGGGACACACAGGACACACTTGAAATCTTGGTTGTTGCATCAAGCTTAGTATTTCATAATTTTTCTTTTTATAGAAACAAACATAAATGCATCTTCGTCGGAAGAGTTCACCCCCGCCGTTGGCCCCAGCACATTGCCACAGGATGAAAATATTCCTCCCAATTTTCAAAAAGACCCAAAGCAGCCATCCCCAATGTTAACAGACAGTAAGTGACCTATCCACTATTTTTTTGTACACAAAAAAAAATCTTATTAAATGTTAAACAAATTCATTAAAAATGAAAGACCACAAAAAACATTTCATTTTTTAATTTTGCAGATACAACACAAACTCCAAAGTCAAGCCAAACAACACCTAAAGAAAAAGCACTATATCCCACTCCTTTGCTATCTTTAAATGTGTCCCAAAGAAAAATTTTTTATATTTTTTTATTTAATATTATTTTTAACAATTTTATTTTATTTCCAAACTAATAAACTATTCAATTTAGAAATATACACGCTTTTTTTGCATAACTTGAATAAAATTTTATTAAAAAAATCTAAAGTCCATAATTTGAACAGGCCCGTAAACATGTGATCGAACGTAGCCCGCTTCAATTTTCGACAATTATAAGAAGTGAGGTTATGTGCTTTGAGGGGCGACGCGAGGTCAACTTTGTGACACCGACATCAAAGGTGCCGACAGAGAGTGCAACTTCTGTTTAGTAAATATTCTTTGCTTTAATTTTGTATAGGTCTATGATGCGCGCGGCCCAAGAACACTTAACGAGCGTGCGCGACGTTGTACAACTTTAACAAGTTACGGAACCATACATACACAGGGTATATGTTGACTGCATTTGTCGTTGGTTCAGAAATATGCTAAGAGATGTCTAACTAAGCTGCCTTTTGATTGGTCAGTTTGGCTGCCGTCAACGGTCAACCGTAATTAATTTTATGACGGTTACACTACCACTCATCTCCACCTCTAGAATTTTGTCACCAGACCCCCACTCTTTTTCCCCTCTCGAGTCTTGCATGTTGTGCTACTGGACGCTACTCAATGCTATTTATATGCATTTTTATGATTATTCAACAATGTATTGCTTTATTTTTAATAAATTAATATAAATTTGAGTCTTAACTTGTTTAAGTTTAATTCAAAATACCTAAAAACACTTATTTTTATAAATGTAATAAAGAAAATCTAGTTTAATGGTTTCCCTTTTTACTTAAACAAGTTCACAGGTATTAGATGGATATGTAAAATATAAATTTACAATTGTGCATTTTTTTAACTGACTCTATAAGGTAGGTAATACAAAATCTATGGAGAGGAACAATTTCTGGTTTGGTTCAGAAAAAATAAATCTTAAAATAGTGATGACTTAAATGTGTCATGTTGCAAAAATTGTATTTTTACATAAGATTGCTAAAAAAAAAAAAATTGGAGAGGGACAATCCCTGGTTTGGTCACAAATCAAGATGGAGGTAACTTTACAGTGTTTTTCTTGGTTTGGGATGTCTTCCCCCAACTTTTTTCGTGTTTAAAAAATTGGTAAATGTGTATTTTTGCATGAGATTGTTAAAACAAAAAAAATTGGAGAGGGACAATCCCTGGTTTGGTCACAAATCAAAATGGAGGTAACTTTACAGTGTTTTTCTTGATTTGGGGTGTCTTCCCCCAACTTTTTTCATGTTTAAAAAATTGCAAAAATTGTATTTTTACATAAGATTGCTAAAACAAAAAAAATTGGAGAGGGACAATCCCTGGTTTGGTCACAAATCAAGATGGAGGTAACTTTACAGTGTTTTTCTTGATTTGGGGTGTCTTCTCCCAACTTTTTTCATGTTTAAAAAATTGCAAAAATTGTATTTTTACATAAGATTGTTAAAACAAAAAAAATTGGAGAGGGACAATCCCTGGTTTGGTCACAAATCAAGATGGAGGTAACTTTACAGTGTTTTTCTTGGTTTGGGATGTCTTCCCCCAACTTTTTTCGTGTTTAAAAAATTGGTAAATGTGTATTTTTGCATGAGATTGTTAAAACAAAAAAAATTGGAGAGGGACAATCCCTGGTTTGGTCACAAATCAAAATGAAGGTAACTTTACAGTGTTTTTCTTGATTTGGGGTGTCTTTCCCCAACTTTTTTCATGTTTAAAAAATTGCAAAAATTGTATTTTTACATAAGATTGCTAAAACAAAAAAAATTGGAGAGGGACAATCCCTGGTTTGGTCACAAATCAAGATGGAGGTAACTTTACAGTGTTTTTCTTGATTTGGGGTGTCTTCTCCCAACTTTTTTCATGTTTAAAAAATTGCAAAAATTGTATTTTTACATAAGATTGTTAAAACAAAAAAAAATGGAGAGGGACAATCCCTGGTTTGGTCACAAATCAAAAGGCAGGTAACTTTACAGTGTTTTTCTTGATTTGGGGTGTCTTCCCCCAACTTTTTTTATGTTTAAAAAATTGGTAAATGTGTATTTTTGCAAGAGATTGTTAAAACAAAAAAAATTGGAGAGGGACAATCCCTGGTTTGGTCACAAATCAAAATGGAGGTAACTTTACAGTGTTTTTCTTGATTTGGGGTGTCTTCCCCCAACTTTTTTCTTGTTTAAAAAATTGGTAAATGTGTATTTTTGCAAAAGATTGTTAAAACAAAAAAAATTGGAGAGGGACAATCCCTGGTTTGGTCACAAATCAAAATGGAGGTAACTTTACAGTGTTTTTCTTGATTTGGGGTGTTTTTTTGTTTTAACAATCTTTTGCAAAAATACACATTTACCAATTTTTTAAACATGAAAAAAGTTGGGGGAAGACACCCCAAATCAAGAAAAACACTGTAAAGTTACCTCCATTTTGATTTGTGACCAAACCAGGGATTGTCCCTCTCCAATTTTTTTTGTTTTATCAATCTCATGCAAAAATACACATTTACCAATTTTTTAAACATTAAAAAAGTTGGGAAGAACACCCCAACTCAAGAAAAACACATTTAAGTCATCACTATTTTAAGATTTATTTTTTCTGAACCAAACCAGAAATTGTTCCTCTCCATAGATTTTGTATTACCTACCTTATAGAGTCAGTTAAAAAAATGCACAATTGTAAATTTATATTTTTATTATATCCATCTAATACCTGTGAACTTGTTTAAGTAAAAAGGGAAACCATTAAACTAGATTTTCTTTATTACATTTATAAAAATAAGTGTTTTTAGGTATTTTGAATTAAACTTAAACAAGTTAAGACTCAAATTTATATTAATTTATTAAAAATAAAGCAATACATTGTTGAATAATCATAAAAATGCATATAAATAGCATTGAGTAGCGTCCAGTAGCACAACATGCAAGACTCGAGAGGGGAAAAAGAGTGGGGGTCTGGTGACAAAATTCTAGAGGTGGAGATGAGTGGTAGTGTAACCGTCATTTCAAATGTTAAATTTTGTTGCAAATGGACGATTTTAGAGGCCATTAAGAAGTAAGATAAACCAAGAAAATAAATGGTGTTGTTTTTATTGATTAATAACAACTTAATATAATTTATACAAGTTTTGATTTAAATATAAGACTGTGAGAGTAGAGATTAATCTAGTACCACTTGCGAAATCTTTTGGAGATACACATTACAAGTGCTGCACGTTTAAAATAATAAAGTAAAACTAGATATGGGTTAGGTCAGTGGATAGGTTAGATTAGTTTTAAAAAATGCCGACATTTAATAGGATACTCC
The DNA here is from genome assembly GCA_963920755.1 of Cartodere bifasciata. Taxonomy (NCBI): domain Eukaryota; kingdom Metazoa; phylum Arthropoda; class Insecta; order Coleoptera; family Latridiidae; genus Cartodere; species Cartodere bifasciata. The sequence goes on from OY987198.1 coordinate 2,969,245, forward strand.
TCGCAGTAGGTAATCAGAGAATAATAAAATTAAAAAAAAACAATAATTTTTTAATATTATCAAAAAAACTCTGCGAAGAGGTTAAACTATAAACTCTTCTATAGAAAAAATATTTATTTGCGAAAAGCATAAATAGGTATCAATTTTGACACTGACGTTTAGGATTTAATTTGGCTTTGGAAGGATGTTTTTGTTTCAATTTTTTTTGCAAAGCCTCCTTGACCGAACCTAGACTTAAGTGACTTAGAGCTTTTTTATCACCTTTTTTTTGACCTTTTTTGTCTTAAAAACTTCACAAAAAAAAACAAAATATATTTTTTAATACAAAATTTAATTTCCTTTCATTTTTATGACCTAAGTTTTTTTTGTAAATTGAAAAATAACGAAGATACGGTTTTTTTTTTTTAAATTGGGGGGCTTAAGTGGGGCCGGACAAAAAAAACTTTAATTTACTTTTAGTAGAGAATTAAAAGGGCTTTAAAGTTATCAGAAAAAAAATTCTGTAATTTTTATGAATTTTTTCTCACTTGGGGGGTGCCGCAGCCCCCCTTATTATTTTCCGATTTCTTTCAAAAACAATAGGGATCTAGATTTTAATGAGAACGATTTTTCCTGAAAATTTGAACTTGATGGGATCATTGGTACTCAAGTTAGAGTGTCTACAAAAAACGTGACAGACGGACAGACGGACAGACGGACGGACAGACGGACGGACGGATTTTTTGAAAGTTGTTCAAAATTCGATGAAACGCACGAATCTGCAAGAATTTTTGCTCTACGACGATTTTTGACGATTTTAGAATTTTCAAAACAATCACAATATACTCCTCGTTTTTGACTTTGTCTGCGAGGAGTATAATAAAGGTATGTGCCTACTGAGATTAATTTAGGTTTCTCAGCACTTGTTTAAACATAATCATTTGTTTTGTTTACAGACAAAATTAGTTAAAAATGTCGGATTTTATAACAATAGAAGATTCCGACGATGATTTTCCAAGCAACAGTGTTTCACCAAAACCCGACACGCCTCAAGATTTTAATGCAAAACTAAACACAAAAATGGATCTTCTACAAGAAGTTATACATCTCACAAATGCTAATGATACAAATATAGTTACAAATGCATCAGAGTTTAAATGTTTTAAACAAGATGACGCTGCAGCAGTAGCTCAAATTGATTTAAAGGAGGAAATAATTGAAAACGAAGATCATGATGTTAAGCAGGAAATTATTTCGCCAAGAACAGTGTTAAATGCGCCGAGTCCTGCCTGCTCTGGTAATATAACCGTAGTCAACAACACTCCAGGAGGGGTTATCATAATGAATAACGGGAATAATCAGGAACTGTTGCTCCGAAACTCAAGAGGCAGCTACACCAACGTACAAACTTCCATTGCACCTACAACATTAACACAAACTTCATCGAACAGCCGGGAAAATGAACCTCTTTTAATAAAAATGCGTGATGGTACGTTAGCGTTCGCCTACCCAAATAAACATTACAACTGCCAGATTTGCAAATTTGATACTGACGAGTTGGTTGCTTTGCAAAAACACGTTTCAGTAAAACATTATGAAGAAGTAACTAAAACTGAAAAAAAAGTAACGCATTTCAATGGAAAGTGCCCAATATGTTACAAATCATACCCAAACTTAAAATGTTTAAAGAATCATTTTTTGGATCGTCATTATAATGAACCTAAAGACTTGTTCGGGTTAATATGGACCACTTTGGGTGAAGTGGCGGCCAAAGACAATGTTTTATCGTAGAGTTGTCCGTACTGCGACCTTTTTAGTGATTCGCCAAGTGAGTTAAGACAACACTGCGCATCACATAGTGAGTTTCAAGACGAGATTGGAGAGTTAAAGTGCCTCTTTTGCTACTTCAAAACCATGAGTTATATCGATTTAGCGAGTCATGTAAAGACGCATTACGTGGACGATGTTTACTTTTGCTTTTATTGTGAGTTTCAAACAAAGATGGGCAATGAACTTACACAACACTTATCTCAGTCGCATCCCAACCCTGGGAAAACTTTGCTAAAGCCAAATAAAGAACCTAGGTCTGAAAAACTTAAAAAGGACGTTGCCATTGCAGGAAGTTCAGGCGGCGTCAACACTGTCTCTTCAGAATTTAGTGAGCATGATATCTTAATTAAAGTACCGAATATAGTCTTGCAAAAGTATAAGAATAGTAAAAATGAGGAAGTTAAAATGGATGAATTAGTTTGCCATTATTGCTCTTTAACTTCAAAAAACCTAAAAATCTTAAACGAACATATGGAAGACCGTCACCTTCACTTGGATTTTCTGTGCATGTTCTGCAAATGCCAATGTAAAACGTATAATAGACTTGAAGAACATGAATCTAAAAATCATCCTGAGTGTTTTAGCTGTCCGTTTTGTATGTTTAAAGCATTTACCCGCCATGAGTACAGGGCTCACTTAAACGTTCATTACAGAAACGGGTACTTTTACTGCATTTACTGTGATTTTAGCACCGTGTGGAGTCAATACGACACTAGTAGAGCACATGTGCTAAACGAACATTTAACTAGACGGGTACGCTTTCCCAACAACGATTTTTGGCTGTTTGTTCATGTCAAAGCTGAACGTGGTGATACAGATACGATCTTTACGTTCAAGATGTGTTGCAACTTCTGTAGCTTTTCTAACCGTTTAACCAGTTCAAAAGGCGTTCAGAGCGATATGCAATTGCATTTGCTCAAGCATATTAAACCGGACAGATCATCTGGAAGCATTACTTGCGCAGATTGTGATTATAGCATTGATGTTAATGTTTTAATGCGTAACCACTTAGACGAAGCGCATCCAGAAGCGACCCGGGAATGTTTAAGAAATAAGCACTGGTTAAGGAAGTGGCTGCTTTCTGGTATGCTGACGTGCCCGTTTTGTGGATACGTGTGCAGTATTTACCGACTGTGGATCTGCCACGTTAACACCAAACATCCAAGCAAGGCCCTAACCCAATGGACTTTATGTTTCATTTGCAAAGTTACGTTGTTTCGATCAAACGAGCAGATGGCGCGACATTTTCACACCTATCACGCGAGGTACATCAGTACTTTTCTTGAAAGGGCACGTTTGCTGTATTGTTGTCAATTGTGTCCCACCAAGGCAGAGTTTTATTGGGATTACGTTTTCTGCGGTTTAACTGTTTGTCAACATATTGCTGAGAGGTTGAAAGACAAAAGCGATCCGCATTTTGCAAGAGAATTTATTTTAATGAAGGACTTTAAGTATAAACGTTTGGTCCCTGGTGTGGCGGGTAAGCTGCCTCCAGATTGTTTTTATTTTATTAATATCGTTGCGACTAAGAATCATTATGTAGAGCATATTGAAAGTTATGCATTCGATACTTCAAGAAATGCGTTGCACGCATTACAGAATCTTGACAAGATAGCAAGCAACGCCAATGATTTATCAAACGCATCTCCGTCAACAGTTGGAAATGAACGCAATATGGAGTCTGACCCAGGAAATGAAGATATGCTACATTTGTGTCCGCATTGCAGACACTTATTTTCATCTATCATGAAGGTGGCTCATCACGTGCGAACAGAACACAACATCTTAAAATTATACCACTGCACGTTCTGTACTTATACCAACAAGCTTTACTATATGGTGTTCGATCATGAGAATAATCACAAAGGTTTCCCAAAATGCAAGTATTGCTTTTACAAATGTGATAAATATTTCGAGAACGGTATTAATAGACACATGTGCCATAGTCACGAAAAAGATCTCAATTGTTTGAGGTGTGTTTATTGCAGTTTTGAAGTGTCCCTACTAAATCGCAAAGAGCTTAGGCAACATTTTATAGACAAACACTATAGAGCGTGTGGAAACTTATTCGAAGAAAATGTGCACATGAAATATATTCGTAGAAGAGACAAAAAGTGCATTTTTTGCGAGTTTGAGGTTAATGACGAGTCCGTATTTAAAATCCATCTTAGCATGCATTTTCCACAGAACAACGAAGTCATTCACTGTGTTTACTGTACGAAATTTACCACAGATTTAAAGGGTTTAATGCGTAATCATCTACATAAAACACACGGACTTTTTGAAGCGGAGCGTGCTGGCGTAATAGATTATTACGACTCTAAAAGCATTGCTAAATGTAGTTTTTGTGGTTTTTTGTCTTTGTCAGCAAATGTTTCGAACCATGAATGGAAGCATCACCGAAAGGAACAAGTGGTTGATTGGAAAATATCCCAAATCGAAGCGGATCTAGACGGCGATCATCCAGTATCGATAACATTAAACGATAATCAACAAGACGCGACTCTACCAGTTATTTCACACTTTTCCAGCCCTAAAGAGGTAAACGTTGACGCTATTTCTTTGGTTGATTCGTCCAATGCAAGCAAACTTTTATCGTCGAACGAAGCAGCTCTAGGGTTTAAGATAAAGAGCGTTGAATCTGTGGTTGATTCGGCGAATAATACTAGCGCAAAAATGTCAAGTAGAAAAAGTCTGATTGGGAAGATAACATTGACGTTACTGTGATAAATGTTGACGATAGTGCAGAAACTGTGGATGCAGTCCCCAACAAGAGAAAGCCACCTGAAGATACAACTAAGGAAATAATGATACGTACATACTCGGTTAACAAAAAGCCAAAAATAAGCAGTCCGCCTCCCTTAGTGGAGTTTGGCAAGGACATTTTGTTTGAAAATAAAACAAGTGAAGAAAGTGATAATGTTAATGATGATATTGAAGACTGGAATTTAGTAGTAATGGATGGCAATGACAGTGACACTGAAATAATTGACCTGACTGAAAAGGAGGAGGATAGTATTATTCTAAATTCAACAGACTTTTAAACTTCTAGGACACCAGGATTTTTTTTAAACCATTAGAATTGTTAAACTATTATTTTCTTGGTTCTGGCTGAATGTAAATTTGTTTTCGTCGCTACTTATCAAAAAATAATGTTTGTGTTTACGCATATTGTTTTAAGCTTAGATTATTTTAGGTTGGATTTACCGGACTGATTATAAATAAAACAGTATACATACTTCAGGTAAAATGCTTCATTCCAGCCTCGGGCCAATTGCCGCCCTCGAGCTTCGCTCTCGATGGGTCAAACTGCCTTAGGCTGTAATGGCACTTTCTCTTCGGATATGTACTTTTAAATTCTGTAACATGATGTCGTTTTTTATTATTTTTAAGTTTACTGTTATCTACTTATTTTTATACCGAGTAAAAAAAATGTATTTTGTCAATAGTTTATATCACGAAGTTTGTTAATATACTTTTAAAATATAAGTTGTTTTTGTTTTACATCGATATGAATGAGTACATTCATTTATTTGGTTGAAAAATTAAATTCTCCTTTAAACTAAGAATGAATACTAATTCTCAATTTTGTATGAGAAAAACTAAGAATTTGTTGTAATACCCTTAGATTTTTTTCGAAAATTTTAAAGCAGAAATTTTGTATTTTGGTAACTTAGAAAAAAGAAATCACAAATATTGAGCAAAAGTAGCGAGTTATTTAAGCAAGACAAAATTAATTCCTGCTGTGTGTAAAAATATGCGAGAAAAAATGTATTCTTCCAAAGAACGCACTACTTTTACTCAATATTTGTGAGTATTCTTTTTTAAGTAACCGTAATGTAACAATTTCTTCATAAATAAAGAGAACTAATGAAAAATAGCATAGCTGCCTATCAAAATTTTAGGGTGTAAAAATTAATTTGTAATTATTCAAGCCCCATTATTTCCGAAATGGGGCACACTACAATAACCACTTTTGTCAAAGATTTTTTAAACGTGGCCAGCAAGTTGTATGCCAAATTTCATACTATCCATTCACTGTTTAAAAAAATCAAAGTCACCTATGAAAACTAGAATCTTTTTCTTTGAAAAGTTGAATTTTCCTCAAAGTTGGCATTACATTTAAAATTTATTGTCACCAAAAATGCCAAAAATAATGACACATAAAATAGGCATGAAAATTGGAAAAGCAAAACAATTCTTTCTTAAGGTGTGAGAATTTATGAAGAAAATTGTAGACATTTTTGTGAAAGTGCTAATTTATCATATGATACCTAAAAGCAATTCTTAACAGTGAGTACTTACTTAAATAATTCCTGTTTTGTGTAACCTTTTAAATGGTGCAATATAAAGTAATTTAATTAAAAAAATAAATACTTCTGTATATGATGAGACCATTGTTTTTGAGTCAGATGCCCTGAACATGTTTTTAAATGCATTTTTTAATTTTTTTGACTTTTTTTACATAACCAGCAAACACAAGTGACATTAATGACAATATACAGGATACAATTTATCACCCTAAGGCTCGCCTACTCTGTTTTTTTTTATATGTGAATGGATGTAGTCCTAAGATCACTTGAACGATTTTCATGAAATTTGTCAGTATGCGTACGGGCTAAATATGATTTTTTTTCACATGCTTAGTCAGATTCCCAACGTTTTTCGTTGTATAATTACATTTATTACAACTGTGAACTTTGCGATGTTGTTTAGACACATGTTTTGACAACAGTGTCTTCGATATTGACGTATAGTCACAGTGATCACAAGAAAATGTAACATTATCATCGTTATGACTTCTTTCCACGTGCACTCGAAGATAATCAGAGTTATTAGTTTTGTAGTCACATTTAGTGCAATGATGAATGACTTCGCCATGTTTCCTGGAAACATGAACCGCTAAAGTACTTTTAGAACTTGTCTTGTAGTCACACTGTTTACAAGAATATGTGACTTTGCTGTCGTTATGCTTTCTTTCGATGTGAACCTTTAAATTATTTTTTTTGTCCGTCTTGTAGTTACATTTGTGGCAGTGGTGACTATCACGTATTTTTTCTACATGTTTACTATGTTTATGATTCGATAAAGTTACTTTTGATGACGTTATGTAGTCACATTGATCACAGGAATATGTGACGCCTCCGTTATTGTGCCTTCTTTCCATGTGGTTGTTAAAACTCCATTTTATTCTAGTGCTGTAGTCACAATTTGAGCATTTATATGTGTTAGCGTCAGTACGGGCGTCCTTCTTTTTATTTATTGGCGTATTTGCGACTAAAGGTTCAGTGGTTTCATTATCGCTCATTTCTAAACATTCTTCCTTGATATAAATTGCCTCCGTTTCAACCAAGACTTTTTCATTATCGTTATAATGTTCGATGTTATCTTTTGTTTTCTCGACCTTAACTGCATTTTTGTACGTTTTTTCACTTTCTTTACTGGTAGTGTTAGTACATTTGTAAACGTTACAATTTGTGGTAATGTTTTCATCTATCGCATTCTTATCTGCGTATAAATATTCCGGTTTTTTTGTTTCATTACCTTGTATTTCCATAACTTCTTCCTTAATATAAATTGCTTCGTATAAAACATCATCCTTAGTTTCTTGTAGAGCATTTGTGTCGTCTTCTACGTCCTCTACCTTAACTGTATTTTTATAGCTGTTAATCATAGCATTGTTGGAGTTATTACATTCATAAATGATGTAGCTTCTGGTAATAGATTCGTCTCTAGAATCTAATTTCACTGTGTTTCTGCCATAATAACTAGTTATTTGAGGTCTAAAACACATTGTTTGTAGGCAAAAACACTACAAGGAAAAAGCACCTCAATTACCTTGGTCGTGCCTTGAATTACCATTAAATTAATTGATAATAAAAAAAAGAAAAGCCTCTACTTTTAATACTTCAAAACAATTCAAATCCATACTCAGAACGTAACAATTAATATCAAGAATTGTTGTTGTTTTTCTTTGTAGAATTGTAGACAACTTGACAGCTGCAAAGTTAGGTTATATTTTATCTGACCGTACTTCATTCGTAGCCTATTTTTCTAAGCTTTTACTTTGCCTTATTATTTTTATATCCCGCAACTAAAAATGGATTACGTTTTTGTAAAAGAAAAAAAAACGTCTAATTATTGGTTCTTACAATAATTAGTGCTTCTCTTCAAATATGTATGGGTAGCGTCCAATGAGCAAGTGGCGTGTAGTTCAAATTGCACTAACGCAGAGAGAATTCAAGAGAAGAGAGACGACCTGAGGTTCCAACAACAAAACATGCTCCAAATTTTTTTCAACAAACCGACAAAACTTCTAAACAAAAGTCAAAAAAATGCCAAAAATATAATTTTGGAGCATCTCTTGTTGCGGGAAAATTGTGGGCAAACCAATCAGAAGCCGTTTCGGACGCACCCACAGTAGTCGAAATCCCTAGATTCCGAAGTCTCTAGAAAGCACAAAGCTCTAGTAGTCGAAGTCTCTAGAAGTTGATAAAAAATTATAACAAAAACAAACCGGCAACATTGCAATGTAGATTAACTTAAGCAAAAGGAATGTTGTATTAGAAGTAGTATTAAGAAGTATAGTTACGGAGCGGACATTAAAATGTTGCGCCGATGTTTAATTTTGAATATACCTACAAAAATATTGTGTATACAGGGTGTCCAAAAAATGGCGCATAAACGCGATGGTACGCTCTTAGGGCATTCTCAGGGATCCCTAGAAAATTGTCAAAAAAATCCATCTGTTATATTCATCGAGAAAAATGCGAACAAAGTTGCATAAATTTGGCAACACAATCTAGGAAAATACATCTAAAAATACCATCTATAAGTCTAAAAATCCCATTTATGAGTCTTGATCATACACTTTTGCACTAGATTTTATTGACGTTGTTGTCAGCTTCATTTCATGAAAATTTTGTAAAATTAAATTGACTATAAAAATGTAATTCGACCATTTAATAAATAAACAACTGGTTAAATGGTTTAAGATATACAGTAGCTTTGTATTAAACTATTTGTTTCGTTAATATGTACTGTTAAATTCAAGATATAAGCATTTAAAGTTTCGCACTTTGGAGCCTCATATCTCCGAAGGTATATGAGATAGATTTTTTTTAACAATTTTCTGGGGCTCCCTAGACATGCCCCAACAACGTACCATCGCGTTTATGCGCCATTTTTTGGACACCCTGTATTACGCCACTTTTATGATACCCATTGTTTTGGGTCATTTCGTATATTTGGTTTGCATCTGTTTAATCCCTTCCTTTGGCACCCCAACAAATAAAAGTCATTAATTTTCATTTTAGCAGCAAAACTTAACCTAACCTACCTAACCTACCTAACCTAGTGTCCCCCAGTGCTTTTATAAAATTCTATCTAAAGCCCTGAAATTTAAAAAAAAACAAACTAGAGAAAAAATTAAGAATCCTTGTCAGCACATTACAAAGACAATGCATATCTAACAGCGGAAAACGAAAAGCTACTGATAATATCACCGAAATGCCACCACAATGTATTCTGTAAGCAACGTTGCCAATTCGCTTAAATGGAGATAGAACTCCGACTTTTATCGACTTCTAGAGACTTCGACTACTAGAGCTTTGTGTTTTCTAGAGACTTCGGCATCTAGGGACTTCGACTACTAGTGACGCTCCCGCCGTTTCGTGTATGTCGTTTCTCTTATTTATAAATGCTCTCTGCACAAACGACGCCTCCGAGCAGCCATTTTGGAGCTTTTCTTTAATATAAAATCAATCAAACCGATCGTAAGAATTTCTAGGAAGTGAATCTTTTGCTAAAACAACAAATATTGTGCTTAGTGTTTTCAAAGAAAACAAAACAACACTCTCTTAGCAAACTCAAAACTGCATTTCTAAGATAAAGCTGATTTTCTTGGTAAGCTTGTACTGCTTGTAGTATTTTAATTCTTTTTGCATGAAAAATCATAAGCTTAAAACTAGAATAAGGTAAAAAAAGGATAGTTTATTAAAAGTTTACTACTTAGAACTATTTACAAAAACGTAGTTGTCATTAAATTTTAGTAGAGTGCGAGTGCTCGACTCTTAATTCGGCGGTCACCATTTGTTTATCTTTTAAATGGCCGAACTACATTTTATAATAAATTTAATTTTGCAAAATTTTCATAAAATGAAGCTGACAACGATGTCAATAAAATCTAATGCAAAAGTGAATGATCAAGATTTGGGATTTTTAGATGTATTTTCCTAGACTGTGTTGCCGAATTTATGCAAATTTGTTCGCATTTTCCTTGATAATCTCAGATGGATTTGTTTCAACAATTTTCCCACCCTGTATAAAAAATCACCACTATAACAAGTTTGCAAAAAGTATAGGTAATTTCCTCGCTAATTTCTAACTAGCTTTAGTTAAACAACTACCATTAGTGTTAAATAATAAATAACCAAAACTTATAGTTTTACCAGTTTCCATTCGCAGTTTAGTTTGGAAGAAAAGAATACTTCTTTTCCTTTTAATTTGGATTAAATAAACTATAATTTAGTACAGACGATTTCAAGTCCTTGCAAAAGAAATTTAAATGACCTCATTTCATGTGCATTTAAAAAAAATGTACCTACACTTATTGTACAAATTGCACAAATATGTATATATTCTTTTGTTAGCAATTTTTTAGTTCCTATTTTATTATACTCTTCGCAAGACTAGGTCCGAAGAGTATATTGCAATCAATCAGAAAATCCTAAAATCGTCAATTTTCATCTTAGAGCAAAAATTCTTGCAGATTCGTGGGTTTCATGACTTTTTATGATTTTCAATTTTTCTCCGTCCGTCCGTCGGTCGGTCGGTCTGTGGGATGTCACGTTTCTTGTAAACACGCTATCTTGAGAACCAAAACTCCAATTTAATTCAAATTTTAAGGAAAAATCAGTGCCTATAAGAGGAAGAACCCTATTGTTATTGACAACAATCCGAGTACTATAAAGCCGTCTTTTCAGCCCCCCAAGTGAAAAAAAAATCATCTCGATTAATATTAAATTTACAAAAAAAATTATTCGACATAAAACATAGGAAATTTAATTCTCTACAAAAAATTATTCGTTGGTTTTTTTGTCAGACCCCCCAGTTACCCCCCACCACAAAAAAACTTCCTATCTTGGTTATTATTTCAATAAACAAAAAAAATATTATTCACAAAAATAATGAAAATTTGGTAAAAATGTTGGTTTATTTTTTATAAAGTTAACCAGTAAGGTTAAGAGCCCTATATCCCACCTTCTCTTATGCAAATTTGTGTACAACTTAGACCGCAGTTTTTAGAGTTATTATTAACGCAATGATTTTGAAATTTTGATAGCATTACCTTAACTTCTTTTAAAATACTTATTGTTTGGCACATTTTGATTTGGGTCCCTAGTTTAGCAAAAATAACAGTTTAAAGGTGGGTAAACCATGCCAAAAACAACAACTATTTTTTATAAGAAATTCAGCGCTCAAAAACAAATTTTAAAAAACAATAAGTATTACAAATTTAATAACCTTTCCAATGACACCAAATTTTTAAAAATCCGATAAGAATTAGCAAAGATATTTGAAGTCTAAATTACGTGAATATTTACATAGGAAAGGGTTCCCCCTCCGCCAGCCTCTATCGTAGTACGGAAAAAGGATGTATCTGATTTTAACATGTTTACTGATTTATTCGTTTTTTGGACCATGCGAAAACGATAATCATATCTTATACATTATTTTATTGATAAATATTTAGATATTAATACGTCTGAAGGTCTACCAGCAGTTCAATGTGAAGCATATTGAATAAAACCTTATTATTTCAAAATCCGATTTTTGCACATACACTCTTTTTCCGTTCGACGGTAGGCCCTCGCATGCTAGCGTTCCCCGCACCGATTCGCGTCTCACCATGGTAGTCGAAGGAGATATGAGACTCTTAAAAAAAAAAAACAAAAAATAAACTATTTCAATAGCAAAAAACTTTTAAGTCCGAATCGCGTCACGCGTCAGTCAAGAAGGCATGCCAAAAATATTTCAAACAAAGAAACAAAAGCAGCTGTCAGAATAAATAACCTAAAAGATGTTAAACGTCAGAACTGACGTTTACCCTCTTCGTTAACGAAATTCTTCGTGTTTTATGTCAATAGTTTGCACTCTTCGCAGATAAATAAAAAAAAAACTCGAGGAATTGGTGTACACAATAGGAGGAATTTTTTAGGAATTGGAGGAATTTTTGGGGAATTTGTGGAATTTTTTGGGAATTTGAAGGAATTTTTTACAAAGAATTCCTCTTGGGGGAAGTGGTGTACACTATTTGGGTATGTGAATACCAAATAGTTTTCTCGTGAAGAGTATTCTATAGAATGTGTAGCCCTTAAATAAAATATTGATTTAGCTTTGATTTAAAAAATCTAAAATTCTTCTTCTACCAATTCCAAATTTTATTCGAGCGACTCATTTGCGAAGAGTAACTTCGACGCGTTTCGACTTCTTTCCATTCTAGTTATATTTTATATTTATTAGGTCTGGTATGTTATTTACCAATAGTGTAATTCTCAAAATTATTTTACAAAGGACAGTTATTGAAAAGGGCAGGTATAAACTCATATAATTAGGGTGTTGATTGCCTTCTTGGTATAACTATATTTATTTAGTATTAACGTATTTTCAAAGAAGAATTTAAAGAATACTCAGGTAAGCTACCCTAAGAAGGGTGGAGGGAGGATTATTCATATAAAAGTAGGATTCTTAACAGAAAACGTCCATTAAAATAGTTGTGAAACGCAGAAATCTACAAAATAGTGAAAATAGTTATTTATAATAGTTTTGTATTTTTTGTCCTTCAAGTCGAATATTAATTGTGAATCTTCGCAAAGCTCCATACTCATCAGGTAATCATTTTGTTTATTTTAAAAGACTCAAGATCCCAACAACCCAATCTATTTATTAGGTAATTTAAATTTATTAAAAAAATACAGAAAATATAAATATCTAATATGGTATATTTCTGTATATTAACTTAAATCTTCGTGTGGTTTAAAATACGTTTTTTGCTACTGAAATTTTTTATTTTCTCTCTTTTTAACCTTACTGGCTATAACTGTAAAACAACTAATTTAATAACAACGGAGAAAGGTGGTTTCTGCCAGGGTGTTATTGGGGGTCGGACAAAAAAATGAAAAAATACTTTTCTGTAAAGAATTAAATTTCCTATGATTTTTGTCGAATAATTGTTATTGTAAATTTAATAATAATTTAACTACGATTTTTTTTTGTTTGGGGGGCTTAAAAGAAGGCTTTGTAATAATCATATTGTTAAAAACAATACGGTTCCCTTTCTTATAGAGGAAGATTATTCCTTCAAAATTGAGTTTGATATCACTTTTGGTTTTTGAGATAGCGTATTTAAAAGAAACGTGACATTCATACAGACCAACGACAGACAGATTTTAAGTTATTCGATGAAAAACACGAATCTGCAAGAATTTTTCCTTTACAATAAAAATTGAAGTTTTTAGATTTGTCTTATCGATTGCAATACTCTTCGGCCAGAGTCTTCAGTCTTGCGAAGAGTAGTAATACCTAAATTCCCAGTTCCAAGTATACTTTAAAGCTTTGGTTATTTAGAACTAATCGAAGCTATTAAAAGCGTTATAACCTTAGATTGTGTATTCCAAATTAACTTGTGTTCATTTTTCTTATTTTGTGTTAAAATAGTACTGGTACTAAAAACTCCCGCAATTTCAAAATGAGCCGTAAAATGAACAGGCCTGCAGTTACCCCAGTTGATTTTGACGATATTCTTCAAAGCCAGAACCTCTGCAGAGTGTGTCGGAGTCCTACTGGTCAGATGTCGCCATTGGATGAGAAATTGTGTTTGACTTCGACAATCTCAGTGTTTAAAGCTTTAGAACATGTATTGGCTACCAGGGTATGTATACTAATAACATGGGCATCCCAAAAAGAACATTATTTGTACTTTTTTATATTATTTCATGGCAAAGAACACTGGTATGCTCGAGGCTTGAATAAAATTTGTTCATTTCTGCGCATGACGTCATGTGGTATGAAACCAAAACAAGAATCTAGACACCTAGTTATTATTTTGATGTTCAAACATAAAAAATATGAAGCGTTTTAAATCTAGTCACCTAATTCAAACTTGTTATTCATCTGATGTTTATATGTCAAGCAGTTTTAAAAACATTTCAGCAAATTTTTTGGTGTTTTAAATTATTCAAAAGGTTCTTATTGTTGTTATTGTTTATTGTTGTATAAACTATTATTTTTAAACAAGTTTTTGAGTGAAGTAATGTGTGCTTTTTATAAACTACTTTTACAATATTTTTATGATGTTTTATTATTATTATTAATTGATGGAAGACGACAGCCAACGTTTGGCTCATCATGGACTGGAATGGAATATATTGCAGTCCAAATAGTCGTCACTTAGATGCCCGGACCATATCCCTAGGACTCTCCCGGGCTTGCAAAAGTTGCCGCCACCAATACCGAACAACGTATTGTAATTTTCTTGTAACTTTAAGAAGAATCATACGAATATATATATAAACTACTTTACGATAAATTATTGTGCGGTAGCGAGTTTCAAAAGTGGAAACCATTGGGTTCTTACAAAAGGCAGCGACATTTCGAAAGGATGTGGACATCGCTAAAATATATATTGCTTGTGGAGGAAGAAAAAACGAAATTAACTTGAAAAATGGTTTGTTATATTTGAATTTGTAAACCAGCTTTTCTGTTCAGTATTCAACACAACAATACATTTTAATAATTGTAGAATAATATTTAGTTTAAATAAATAGTAGCAGACCTTTCTATAACTGGACACTAAGGGTTCGCATATCTTTAAATAACAATAAAATAACGAGCGAGCATTTAAATTCTACCTCGACTTTTGCCATGGAAAACAAAAGCTGCTTTTCCGTATGTCTTTGATAGTTTGTTTAAACGTCAAAAAAAGATGACAACATCAAGAATGACATTAGTAGAAACTATCAAAGACCTACGGAAAAGCAGCTTTTGTTTTCCATGGCAAGAGTCGAGGTAGAATTTAAATGCTCGCTCGTTAATAGTAAAATCTGACATGTATTGGAAGACGTTTGTTTTGGTTATTTTGACGTTTCTTCTGACGGACAAAGTGGATGTGACAGCAACCCATAGAAATATAATTTCTGTGCAGCAACCACATGACGTCACAAATGCTTGGTCAAGTAGGCCAAAAATGCGCGAGAACATACCGGATACTTTGCCATGTATTATTTACAACTTTATTATATTCTTGAATGTTCAGATTTGTCACATACCAACCTTTATACCTACTATGACTTTTATTTATAATTACGAATATATACAGGGTGTCCGAGATCAATGTGCTTTTTTTTTAATGGGAGATAGCTGGGAAAAATTCAAGACATTTGGTAATAGTATATTATCATCCTAGGTAGAGAAGAGGTTCATTATTGACCTAGCGCAAAGATTGTATCCCGAGCCGCGCAGCGGCAAGGGATACAATTGCGCGAGGTCAATAATGACCTTCTCTACCGTGGATGATATATTATTTTTTTTACTACTAGCATTTTCTTGAAAAATGTTAATTTAAAAATATGTTCAATTTTTATCAAAACCCTGTATATGATTTTTAAAAAAAATTAATCGAAATTTCCATGGAAATGACAATAACGTTACATCAATCAAAGCAATAAAAAGTTCTTCACATGGGTGGTTTTTTCCAAAATAACTCATAATTTGCACGTAAATAGCGTAAATGGTTTAAATAATATGATGGTCACTGATAAGGAATTTGTAAATACAGTGCGAGGCAAAAGTCCCCCCCCCCATCTTAACTTTTGAACGGTTTAAGATATTGATTTAAAAAAAATTCTTGGCAAATTAGTACTAAAAAAACTACCTTTTGACGAAATTTGTTTTTCAAAAAATAATAACCCCCACATAGGGGGACTATCTACTTAATTTTTTTAAATGTAAAGGGGGGTCAAGTGACCCCTCATTTAAAAGCTATTTTTATTTCCAAGACAATGACGTTTACGAATTTTAGATTGATTCAGTAGTTCTATTGTACTGTGTGTTTTAAAATAAAGTACAAAAATTCTGTTTTACGTAATAAATGCAACAATAAAAGACTTAAGTGAATCCAAACTAAGTAGGGGTGTATGTTTTCTTTTTATTTAAAAATATTAATAATTTTTTTTTTGTTAGTATGTTTTATAACAAATTTTTTAAAATAACCTACCAAAATTATTTTTTTTTCAAAAAAACGAAGTAAAATAGGGTTAAAAAAATAAAATTAATTAAAAAAAAATTATTAAGAAGCATAAGGTTTTGTTTTTTGTATTTTATGTTGGGACACAGAGTATAACACATTTTAACAAAAAAATATTACATATTTTTTTTAATTAAAGAAAAACATGCACCCTTACCTAATTTCAAATAGTTTTATTTTTTCCCTGTTGCATTTATTAAGGAAATCGTTCTTTTTATTGAGAAGCTCCTAGCCAAAAAAATAATAAATATACCTTAAATTGGTAAACACCATTGTGTTAGAAATAAAAATAGCTTTCAAATGAGGGGTCACTTGACCCCCCTTTACATTTAAAAAAATTAAGTAGATAGTCCCCCTATGTGGGGGTTATTATTTTTTGAAAAACCAATTTCGTCAAAAGGTAGTTTTTTTTGTGTAAATTAACCTAAAATTTTTTGGAAGTCAATATCTCGAACCGTTCAAAAGTTAAGGCCAGGGGGGGGGATTTTTGCCTCTCACTGTATAATGATAATGATAGAACACTGACACAGCTACAGAAAAAAGTGCGACATGTTTACAACTGTACAATTTTTTCTTTGTAAAATATTTGTGCAATAAAATGTTTTCAAGTATTTTAAAGTAGTTATGTTTCAAGATTAAAAGTCTTCGTAGAAATCTTACAAAAACTGCTGTAAGTACCGTTCTGTTTATGAAAAAAACTTGACATATGTTTTGACATATGATTTTGTCTCCCTAGGGAGACAAAAAAAAATTGTTAACCTAGGTGGTAAAAAGTGATTTTGAAGGGTTCTTAAAAAGTCAATAATGACACTCTTTGCTCCTAGTAGTAAAAAATAGTATATTATCATCCTAGGTAGAGAAGAGGTTCATTATTGACCTAGCGCAAAGATTGTATCCCGAGCCGCGCAGCGGCGAGGGATACAATTGCGCGAGGTCAATAATGACCTTCTCTACCGTGGATGATATATTATTTTTTTCACTACTAGCATTTTCTTGAAAAATGTTAATTTAAAAATATGTTCAATTTTTATCAAAACCCTGTATATGATTTTAAAAAAAAATTAATCGAAATTTCCATGGAAATGACAATGACGTTACATCAATCAAAGCAATAAAAAGTTCTTCACATGGGTGGTTTTTTCCAAAATAACTCATAATTTGCACGTAAATAGCGTTAATGGTTTAAATAATATGATGGCCACTGATAAAGAATTTGTAAATATAATGATAATGATAGAACACTGAACAGCTACAGAAAAAAGTGCGGCATGTTGACAACTGTCCATTTTTTTTTTCGTTAAATTATTTGTGCAATAAAATGTTATCAAGTATTTTAAAGTAGTTATGCTTTCAAGATAAAAAAATCTTCGTAAAAAACTTGCAAAAACTGCTGTAAGTACCGTTCTGTTTATGAAAAAAACTTGACATATGATTTTGTCTCCCTAGGGAGACAAACAAAAATTGTTAACCTAGGTGGTAAAAAATGATTTTGAAGGGTTCTTAAAAAGAAATTACATGCAGTTTTTATCAACACTACTAATTGGATTTTGGTTTTCGTCCTTCGTAAATTAATTAAGGGGCTCGATTTTGGGAGTATAGGACTTACGCAAGTAAAAGCTTGATTAAGGCAACGTTTCGGGATATTTATTGTTATCCTTCTTCAGGCCAGGGTTGCTCTAATCGAAAAAATTGGGGGAAAAAAATATGTTAACTACGTCTGACATCCTTTCTCAACAACAACTTCCGTTTCCTTGCAAACTGCTTGAGATTAGCAACATGCTGTGGCAAAATAGCTTGTCTGTTTACCTCTACTAAAAGTTACTTTTTAAAAAATCATCATACAAAACGTTACACTCCACCATAAGAAGACAATTGTGCATTTGGATGGTGCTGTACGTCGACAGCATTCGCTTAAGTTCGGCAAGACATGCAAGTTCTACACCACATCCATAGGCTACAAATTAGACTTGAGCATGTAAACCCTACACCCACAGCGGCTAGTTTAAAAATAGAATAGAGCTAGCAAAGGCAAAACAGGCAAGCAAACAGGTGGATGTATTGCTTGTTTGCTTGCCTGTTTTGCCTTAAGTAAGTCGTAAGTCCTATACTCCCGAAATCGAGCCCCTTAACACTACTAATGTTTAACTCATTTTAAAGGGGGCGCCAAATTTCAAAATGGGTTTAAAATGACCCTTTTTATTACATTTATTGATAGTACAACTTTCATGATGGTTGGTGAAATCGTTTGGTAAATATTTACGATTAAGGGTTTTTAGTCTACATGTTTGAAGGCCGTTATTTCCGAAGGGGGGCACTTTTTCAAAAAACTGTTTTTACCAAATGTCTTGGATTTTTCCCAGCTATCTCCCATTAAAAAAAAGCACATAGATCGCGGACACCCTGTATATAAATATACTAATAACATATCGAAAAAATCTATTTTACGGTTAATATTGTTTCAGTTAAATGCATTCGAAACTTGCCCTCAACTTATTTGCGGCGTTTGCAAAAGCTCACTCAAAATAGCCTACGATTTTAAGTTACAATTAAATGAATCTGAAGAATTAACAACTAGATTGTTAGACAAGGCCGTGAAGGAGGTATTTGCAAAAATGAAATCGAAAAATGAAACAGTTACAATGGAAAGCAATCAATTCTTTGACTTAAATTCTACCAGTACCAGCAAATCAGCTTGTGAAGAATATTCAAGTATCAAAAGAAGAATTGTGGAAAAAACTGGTAAGTACTGTACTAATCGCGGTACTAATCATACTTTTTAAATGTTACACTTTTTTAGAATAGCATTTGATTAATAATACAAATTGAAACCTAAGCAATCGTTAAAAGATAAAAATAACCTAAAAGTAGATAGTAAATTTTTCGCACATCGTTTATTAAAGACATTCATTAACGCATTCCAAATATTTGACTAATGAACCCTATTAATGCATAGCAACGAGCCCATAGTAATGCTCTTCTATGTTTAAAATTACCATCTATGTTCCTACATTACAAATGTTAAAATAGCTTTAATTACGGTTCAAGCAACAAAAACCAAAAGAAATTAAATAGTTACCGTTGGAAAGAATGAGATGCAGATCCTTTTACCACATTTTAAGGAACTAACATTCATTTTCTATTCACAATTAATAAATGTTCGGTGACAGCTCTTCTTCTTCAATTTTAATAAAATTGAATGGCCGACGCATTGTTTCTGTTAGTTGGTGAAATAACTGTTTTATTTTATAATTTATTTAATAATGATCTACGATGTGCGCAAAAGCATTGTAACCAGTTTGTACCCTTGGTTCCATAAGACACTGGGGCACTGGGTAAAATTTCTTTAGCGAAATGTGACCTTAATTTTGCCATAATTAAATCATATTTATGATGGTTGTTTCGTTGCTTAACCATATTTTACGAATATAGTAAAAAACTTCCCAAAACTTAAGAAATTAATGTCAAATTTTTTGTCCCAGTGTCTTGTGAAACCAAGTGTATGTTAAATGGCGATTAATAAACTCAATTATTAACAAGCTCGCTGATCGCTCGATTGTTAAAACTGCTCGTTTATTGATCACCTTTATTAACACACTTACTGGTTAAATAACTATTTTCGCACATCTTTTCTTAAAGTAATTTATTGTCGCACTCCAACTCTAAAGTATTAATTAATAATAATAAGTCATATCAATGCATAGCAATGAGCATAGCATCCCTCTGCTATGTTTAAAGTTCACTATCTATGTTTCTATATTACAATTAAATGTAAAACTAGCTTTAATTACTGTTCAAGCAAAAAAAACCAAAAGAAATTTTATATTCACATCAATGAACAAAAGTTAGGTGTCAGTTCATCTTCTTCTTATATTATACAGGGTGTCCGCGATCAAGGTGCTTTTTTTTTAATGGGAAATAGCTTGGATAAAACCAAGACATTTAGTAAAAATCCGTTTTTTGAAAAAGTGCCTCCCTTCAGAAATAATGGCCTTTAAGCAGGTAGACGTAAATATTTACCAAATGGTTTCTTCAACCATTATGAAATTTGTACAATCAATAAAGGTTATAAAAACGGTCATTTTAAGCCCATTTTGAAATTTGGGGCCCCTTTTAAAATGGGTTAAACGCAGGTAGTGTTAATAAAAATTGCATGTAATTTCTGTACCTTTCAGAAATAAAATAAAACTAGAAATGGGTTAGATCAGTGGGTGGGTTAGGTCAGTGAACCAGTTAGAGTTCTTTTATAAAATGCCGACATTAAATAGGATACTCCTCGCAGTAATCAAAAAACAGAAAAATTCAAATGAACAATAATTTTTTAAAATTACAAAAAAAAAATCTGCGAAGAGGTTATACTATTAACTTTTCTATAAAAAAAAGATTTATTAGCAAAAAGCATAAATGCGTATTAATTCTGACACTGATGACGTTTAGGATTTAATTTGGCTTTAGAAAGGTGCTTTTGTTTTAATTTTTTTTTTGCAAAGCCACCTTGACCGAACCTAGACTTACGTGACTTGGAGCTTTTTTATCAATAAAAACCTTTTTTTTTGACCTTATTTGTCTTAAAAACTTCACAAAAAAAAAACAAAAAATATATTTTAATACAGAATTTAATTATCTTAAGTTTTTTTTGTAAATTGAAAAATAACGAAGATACGGTTTTTTTTTAAATTGGGGGGCTTATGTGGGGCCGGACAAAAAAAACTTAAACATACTTTTAGTAGAGAATTAAAAGGGCTTTAAAGTTACAAGAAAAAAAATTCTGTTATTTTTATGATAACTGAAATCTGAACTTTTTTCTTACTTGGAGGGTGCCGCAGCCCCCCTTATTATTTTCCGATTTCTTTCAAAAACAATAGGAATCTAGATTTTATTGAGAACGATTTTTCCAGAAAATTTGAACTTGATGGGATCTTTGGTACTCAAGTTAGAGTGTCTACAAAAAACGTGACAGACGGACGGACGGACGGATTTTTTGAAAGTTGTTCAAAATTCGATAAAACGCTCGAATCTGCAAGAATTTTTGCTCTACGACGATTTTTGACGATTTTAGAATTTTCAAAACAATCACAATGTACTCCTCGTTTTTGACTATGTCTGCGAGGAGTATAATAAATAAAAAATATCTTTATTGAGTTAAACTCAAAAGGCCATTGACCGAGGTCCTTCAGCCAAATTACATGTCATTAATTAATTATAAATTAACAAGAACATAAAGAAATAATTGTGAAATTTAATGCATTTAGTAAAAAAAAAAGTTATGATTAGAGATGTAGTTTTAAAAGTTCTTCAAGAATTTTGTAATTTTGTTTATTTTTTTTAAAACTTTAATTTAAGTGAAAACTTTTTTCCACTTGAAATTTCTGAGAAACTGTACCGTTTATGAATAAACTACCAATAACACTGTTAGTGTACCCCATATTTCACTAACTTGGAGTAAGTGTTTTTGCCAAGTCTAATGCAAAATATAGGGTACATTAGGAGTGTTTTTGGCAGTTTAATAATAAACGGTACAGTTTCTCAGAAATTTCAAGTGGAAAAAAGTTTTCAATTGAATTCAGGTATTTAAATAAATAAACAAAATTGCAAAATTCTTGAAGGTAAAGAAATTACATGCAGTTTTTATTAGCACTATCTGCGTTGAACCCATTTTAAAAGGGGCCCCAAATAACAAAATGGGTTTAAAATGACCGTTTTTATTACCTTTATTGATTACACAAATTTTATGATGGTTGGACAAACTATTTGGTAAATATTTACGATTAAGTGTTTTGTTTTAGTCTACCTGCTTAAAGGCCATTATTTCCGAAGGGGGGCACTTTTTCAAAAAACGTTTTTTACTAGGTGTCTTGTTTTTTTCCCAGCTATTCCGCATTAAAAAAAAGCACCTTGATCGCGGACACTCTGCATATTATATAATTATTATTTTTAGAAGAATCTGACGCTGTGTCTACAGAGAACGTCTCCACTTCGAACGATCACGTAAAAATGGAAGTTGAGCAATGCTACCCAAGCCAAGTAAAAATAGAAACCGAAAAAGTCAACTTTAAATCAAGCATTGTTACTCCAAATATAGACGGGCACAATCAAGACTTAACCCCGAGTATTAAGGTAGGACAACAGCAATCACAAAAAAATATAAAAAATAGTGCAATAGTACATTTTTATACTCTTCGCAAGACTAGGTCCGAAGAGTATACATATTGCAATCGATCAGAAAATCCAAAAATCGTCAATTTTCATCGTAGAACAAAAATTCTTGCAGTCACGTTTCTGTTAAACACGCTATCTTAAGAACCAAAACTCCAATCCAATTCAAATTTTAGGGAAAAATCGATCCATGTAAGAGGAAGAACCCTATTGTTTTTCACAAGAATCCGAGGACTATAAAGCCCCCTTTTCAGCCCCCCAAATGAAAAAAAAAATCGTTGCTCGACTGTTACTAAAATTACAAAAAAAACAATCGCCATAAAATATAAATAATTTAATTCTTCACCAAAAAGTATCAATTAATTTTTTTGTCCGACCCCCCAATTACCCCCCAGCACAAAAAATCCTCCTATCTCCGTTATTATTCAATCTACAAAAAAAATATTTACAAAATTAATGAAAATTTAATTTTCTATTAAAAATGTGGATTTATTTTTTGTGAAGTTAGTCAGTAATGTTAAAAAAACATAAAATAAACGATTTTAGTAGCAAAAAACTTCTAAGTCCGAATCGCGTCACGAGTCGGTCAAGAAGGCCATGCAAAAATATTTCAACTAAAGAAACAAAAGCAGCTGTCAGAACAAATAACAAACGTGTTTTTTTATTCGATCGGATAAATTTTACTAAAAACAATTGACAGAAATATCTGACGTTAATCAGATCGAATAAAAAAACACGTCTATTCTTAAATATGTTAAACGTCTGATGTTTATCCTCTTCGTAAATGAAATTCTTCGTGTTTTCTGTTAATAGTTTCGCAGATTTTTTTAAACAAATTATAGTTTTTTTGCGAAGAGTATATTTTAGAAAGTGTAGCAATTATATAAAATATTGATTTAGCTTTGATTTAAAAAATTTAAAATTACACTTCTACCGAATTCGAATTCTACTTAAGCTACTCATTTATTTGCGTTTCGACTTCTACCCATTCCGACTTCTGCCCATTCTAGTTTAATCCCGCAGTAGAAGTTTATGATAATAATTCTCCTATGGGATTTAAAACCCACTTTAGTTGCATGTTGTATTTTCTAAATGTCTTTATAATGCACAATAATGTACTTCTGAAACTACTAAAGATACAACATTTTGGCACATTTACTCCCTCAATCAAAACATTCAAAACATAATCATTTTTAAATTTTTAGGCTTCTTTACCTGATAATGCAAGAAATGGCAAATTGGAATACTTCAAAAAAGATCATAATGGAAACACTGCGCTTCACAAAGCTGCTAGGCATGGTCACAAGGATATGGTGGTCTCCCTGCTAACACATGTACAAAATAATAATCCTGGCATATTGGAACGCGTTATTAATGAAAAGAATAAGAATGGTGACACTGCTCTTCTACTAGCTTCTCTTAATGATCACAATGATATAGTGGTGTTCTTGTTAACACATGTACAAAATAATAATCCTGGCATATTGGAACGCGTTATTAATGAAAAGGAAACTCATGGTTATACTGCTCTTCACTATGCTGCTAGGCATGGTCACAAAGATATAGTGGTCTTCCTGCTAACACATGTACAAAATAATAATCCTGGCATATTGGAACGCGTTATTAATGAAAAGAATAATGATGGTGACACTGCTCATCTACTAGCTTCTAGTAATGGTCACAATGATATAGTGGTCTCCCTGCTAACACATGTACAAAATAATAATCCTGGCATATTGGAACGCGTTATTAATGAAAAGAATAAGAATGGTGACACTGCTCTTCTACTAGCTTCTAGTAATGGTCACAATGATATAGTGGTCTCCCTGCTAACACATGTACAAAATAATAATCCTGGCATATTGGAACGCGTTATTAATGAAAAGAATAAGAATGGTGACACTGCTCTTCTACTAGCTTCTAGTGATGGTCACAATGATATAGTGGTCTCCCTGCTAACACATGTACAAAATAATAATCCTGGCATATTGGAACGCGTTATTAATGAAAAGAATAAGAATGGTGACACTGCTCTTCTACTAGCTTCTAGTAATGGTCACAATGATATAGTGGTCTCCCTGCTAACACATGTACAAAATAATAATCCTGGCATATTGGAACGCGTTATTAATGAAAAGAATAAGAATGGTGACACTGCTCTTCTACTAGCTTCTAGTGATGGTCACAATGATATAGTGGTCTCCCTGCTAACACATGTACAAAATAATAATCCTGGCATATTGGAACGCGTTATTAATGAAAAGAATAAGAATGGTGACACTGCTCTTCTACTAGCTTCTAGTAATGGTCACAATGATATAGTGGTCTCCCTGCTAACACATGTACAAAATAATAATCCTGGCATATTGGAACGCGTTATTAATGAAAACAATAAGAATGGTGACACTGCTCTTCTACTAGCTTCTAGTAATGGTCACAACGATATAGTGGTCTCCCTGCTAACACATGTACAAAATAATAATCCTGGCATATTGGAACGCTTTATTAAAGAAAAGGATACTTATGGTTATACTGCTCTTCACAAAGCTGCTAGGCATGGTCACAAGGATATAGTGGTCTTCCTGCTAACACATGTACAAAATAATAATCCTGCCATATTGGAATGCTTCATTAATGAAAAGAATAATATTGGTAACACTGCTCTTCATTTAGCTGTGGAGAATAGTCACACGAATGTCATAGTCTCCTTGATAACACATGTACAAAATAATAATCCTAACATATTAGAACGCTTCATCAATGAAAAGAATATGAATGGTAACACTCCTCTCTATCTAGCTTTGGAGAATCATCATAAGACTATTTTATCCAAAATTAACCACAAGTGACCGGTTATATTACACAAAGATAGATACATCCTATTGATAACTAAGAGAAGGTTCATTATTTGCATCTCTTGTTAAATTGACTTTTAGTTAAAGTTCCTGTTAACGTCGATTTAAGCTATCGTGATTGGCTAAAATTGTCTTTAACAGGAACTTTAACTAAAAGTCAGTTTAACAAGAGATGAAAATAATGGACCTTAGGTATATAACCGGTAATTTGTGCCTTGTGGTATACTCGCTAAAAATAGACTAAAGTAAAGACACTTCTGTGGTAGGGAGGCAAGAGGGGATAAGTATAGAAATGTCATTTGTGCATGTCACTCTAAAAATGGTTTTCTCACAAATATTAAACAATATTAATGCAATAATGAGAAGCTACATAAAAAAATTGATTCCACTGTACGTATATGGCTGATCCAATTTGTAAATATTTAAATGTTTCTATTAAAATTCGGTGTCCGAAAAATACATTTTTTTAAATGTCAAATATACTTATCCCGTTCTGCCTCCCCAACACAGACTTGTGTCTCACGAATAAAGTATGTAGTAAAATTTCAATTATTTTCTTTTATGGATGCATATGCTCTCAATCTTTTCAGAAAACCTACCATTAAAAGAGTTAAATCAAGCAATAAGTTTGTATTATATTCTCAAAAAATGTAAACATTTAATTTTTTAAATAAATTTTTTTTAAAAATAATCTGCTATCTGATTTATTTTCTTGCAATCCGCGAAGTCTTTAATCTACAAACTGAAACTTTTAAATTAGGCAATTCTTGAGGTTCCACTTAAATTGTCTTCAAAGTTAAATTAATCCATCGAATCATGATTCCTGATAAGAAACAAAGAGTTGGAAATATTCCCTTGCATATATTGATTTGCAGATGCTTCCACCTTACAGACTTAAATCAAGGAAGCCCATATGGCAAGAGTATTTTTTTCACTACTAGGAGCAAAGAGTGTCATTATTGACTTTTTAAGAACCCTTCAAAATCATTTTTTACTACCTATAGTGGCGTCAAACTAGCATGAAAAACCTTAAAATCTCTAACTTTGGGGAAACTCAATGGATTGATTTCATTTTTTTTGTAAAACGTTCAGAATTAAATATAAATCACTAATAAAAACTAAAATGGTGCCGCTAGTCCTTCCTGAATTTTTTATACTCTTCGAAAACTATATCTCGCTTATTATTAAGTCCACAGAAAAAATCATTCCTATTAAAATTAAAGAGAATAAAATTTTGTAATAAAAAAAATATTGCCCGCCCCCCTCCGAGCTCTGCCCCCTTATAACCCCCCAAATTTTAAGTAATTTTTTTATGCTTATTTTTTAAGGAACAAAATCAACATTCATTATTTACCAAATTAAAAAAAAATGTTGATATAAATGTTTAATAATAAGCGAGATACAAATTTTTCCAAGTTGGGGGGGCATAGTGGGGGAGCATTTTTTTTAAATTTAGTAAATAATAAACGTTTCTTCTGTTTCTTAAAAAATAAGCATAAAAAAAAAATATTTAAAATTTGGGGGACTATAAGGGGGCGGAGCTCGGGGGGGGGGTTAATATTTTTATATTACAAAATTTTATTCTTTTTAATTTTCATAAGAATGATTTTTTCTGTAGATTTAATAATAAGCAAGTTACAGTTTGCGAAGAGTATAAAAAATTCAGGAAGAACTAGCGGCGCAATTTTAGTTTTTATTAGTGTTTTAAATTTATTTCTGAATGTTTTGCAAAAAAAATTAAGTCAATCCATTGAGTTTCCCCAAAGTTACAGGTGAAATGCTAGTTTGACGCGAGTACTAGGTTAACAATTTTTATTTGTCTCCCTAGGGAGACAAAATCCTATGTCAAAACATATGTCAAGTTTTTTTCATAAATAGAACGGTACTTACAGCAGTTTTTGTGAGTTTTTTACGAAGATTTTATTATTTTGAAAACATAAGTACTTTTATCTACTACCGTTAGGTAACAGCTACTTTATCTTACTCATTTAAGTTACCTAATGACCTACTTTATTTCACGGAAATAAAATGAGTTAGGTAATGAAATCATAACCTAACGGAAATTAAATAAGTTAAGAAATGAGATCATTTTTTCACGCAAATTTGACATGTTGTCATGATGACAATTAGATCTACAGGATGTACCACAAGAATTTTTTTAAAATTTTTCTTATTTTTTAAGTTATTAAGCGGTCGTAGATAAAATATTGTATGCAACACGTTAGGAAACAGTCATTATTTGTTAGGATCTGTTTTTATATTCTGGCGCTCTTTTACTTTAGTTCACAATATAGCAGTGCGCATGTGCAGTAGTAGAGTAGTTCATATGATCACTATCTGTCAGAGCGTGCCGCTTTACGATGTAATGTAGTAGTTACTCTCTAGTTTTACTCAAGTTGTTCCCTTTTGTTTGTTAGTTTATTTACATAATAAACAAGTTAAGTTATCACACGGCTTTATTTACTTTAATAAACCATAACAGGTTATGGGCCCAGGCCACATAAAATAAGGATCCGTTCCACTGTGTCGAAGTAAAGCAAAGCAAGTGAAAAACGATAGTCGCGATGGCAGACGGATTGCAGCTAACCACCTTTGGGAAATTCGATGGTAAAAACTATCACCAATGGAAATTTCAAATGAAATGTGCTTTTAAGAGCAAAAGGTGTATACGATGTCGCGTCAGGCATTACGGTGAAGCCGACTGCAGACAAAATTGAAGAAGTTGCTGCATGGAACAAAAGGGATGCGTTAGCAATGTGTCTCATAACGACAACGATGGAATTGTCACAAATAACTTTGGTTGAGAACTGTGACACGGCGAAAGAAATCCTCACGAAACTTGATGGAATTTACGCAGTAAAAAGTGAAACAAACAAAATGCTAGTACACGAGCAGTTTCACCAGTATATCTCAAAAGTAGAGAACCTAGCCAGACAGATAAAGGAAGCGGGCGACCAAATAAGTGACACAGCTGTTTTAACGAAAATTTTGGGAACCTTACCTATGAAGTATCGCAACTTTAGGCAAGCGTGGCTGTCACTGGATGAAACAAAGCAAACGATTCAAAACTTAACGACAAGATTAATTGATGAAGAAGCCAACTTGACATCAATGGAATCGTCCGACAACGCACTGTTTGCAAGTACTGCACCGCCAAAGAAATCCTTCTCGAAATCACGCATTACCTGCTACAACTGCAACAGAAAGGGACATTTTTCTCGAGAATGTCGCGCACCACGTAAGAACGAGGGGCATACTCAGCCGAATACGTATTCTTCGCGTAAAAATCAGCCAAAACGCGAAGGCTCAGCATTTTACGTCGAAAATGAAAGCATCATTTCTGCGAGCATTCAAAATGAAAGTGCATGGATACTAGATAGCGGAGCGTCGGCCCACATGACTTCGAATAAAGGAGCATTTTCAAAACTACAAGAAGTAGACAAGTTCTTAGTTAAATTGGGCAACGGTGGCGAATTAGCAGTGAAGGGTATTGGCGAAATCAACGTTGTTTGCTGGATAAACGGTATCTGGTCAGAAAGTGTAATGAAAAACGTATGGTTTATACCTGGTCTGAAAAAGAACTTATTTTCGGAAGGCGCAGTAACGAAGAACGGCATGAAAGTCATAAAAGAGAGAGACAGCGCAAAAATATATGAAAATGGAGTTCTACGAGCATGCGCAGTACGTGAGTCGAACAACCTGTACAAATTGTTAGTACATACAAAAATTTCTGAAGTGAATTCGACTGTAACTGGAAGTTTAAAGCAATGGCACGAACGCCTAGGGCATGTAAATGTGAAAACAATCCGAGAAATGGTATCAAAAGGGTTGATTGAAGGTATCAATTTGTCAGACATGGACAACTTTGTGTGTGAGGGATGCAAATATGGCAAGCAACACAAATTAGCATTCAAGAAAACGCAGCCAAGAAACACAAAGCCAGGCGAGCTAATCCACAGCGATTTATGCGGACCCATGTCAGAGCCATCTGTGAGTGGTAGTCGGTACTTTGTTCTTTTCAAAGACGACTGCACAGGCTACAACAACGTTTATTTTGTAAAACACAAATCTGATACGCTACAATGTTTTAAAGAGTTCTACAACTTGTGCCGAAATAAATTCGATTTTTCAATAAAAACATTGCGAACCGACAACGGAACGGAGTACGTGAATAAAGACTTTCGAAAATTCTTATCCGATAAAGGCGTACAACTGGAAAATAGTGCACCGTATTGTCATGAGCAAAATGGCAAAATAGAACGCGAAAATCGTACAATAGTCGAAAGCGCAAGATCTATGTTATATACGAAAGCTCTTCCATTGTACTTATGGGCGGAGGCAGTGAACACAGCTACGTATATACTGAACAGGACACTGAACGTACATACTCCAAATTCTACACCATTTGAGAAGTGGACGAAGCGCAAACCCGTTTTAAACCATTTAAAAGTCTTTGGTAGCGAAGCATTCATGCTTGTACCCACAGAAATTAGGAGAAAGCTGGAACCTAAGTGCAAGAAACTAATACTAGTTGGTTATGAAAGTGAATCGACCAATTATCGACTATTTGATCCTGTTACAAAGAAAATAAAAATATCACGCGATGTAACATTTAACGAACAACGAGATTTTGCAAACGAGGCAAAATACGATTTTAACACCTGTCATTACTGAAGCAGAAGAAAAGGTAATAGAAGAAGAAGAGAATGTAGAAAACTCAATAGATGAAGACCGAAACGAAGAACAAGAAACTTCGATTGAAAGTTTGTACGAAGATTCGATTACTCTAGGGGAGAGTGGGCCTAGAAGTCCACAAACGTACCAACTACGAACGCGTAACGAAATAAGACAACCAAAATATCTTCAAGAGTACGACACGAACTATGAAGTAAATGTAGTTGAATTGGACCTACCTCTTACGTACCAGGAAGCAATCCAGAGCAAAGATGCTAAAAAGTGGAAATTAGCAATCGCAGAAGAAATCAGTGCTCTAAAAAGAAACGAAACGTGGGAGCTAGTAAATCTTCCTGAAGGAAAAAGGGCAATCGATTCTAAGTGGGTTTTTAAAGTGAAGAGAAAACCAAGCGGCGAAATCTACCGCTACAAGGCAAGACTGTGTGCCAGGGGATTCTCTCAAATCAAAAACATCGACTATACCGAAACTTTTGCACCAACCACACGTTATGACACCATAGGAATACTATTAGCATTGGCAGCTAAGCATAGTTTCTCGATTATTCAATTCGACATCAAAACAGCGTTTCTTTATGGTGAATTGGATGAGGAAATATACATGAAAACACCGAGCGGTATAACCTCAAATCCAGAACTGGTGTGTAAACTCAACAAATCGCTTTACGGACTAAAACAGGCACCTCGGTGCTGGAATAAAAAGTTTAGCAGCTTTTTAACAACATTCGGTTTTAAACAATGCGAAAGTGACAAATGTGTTTACGTCGGGAACTTTCACGGAAAAATAGTTCTGCTGGCATTATTCGTTGACGACGGCTTAATTATTTCGGAAAGTAGCGACTTATTAAACGAAGTCGTAAGTGAAATGAAACGCGTATTCGAAATCAGCGTCGGCGAACCGGATTATTTTGTCGGGCTACAAATCGAGATTGACAAGAAAAACGAATCAATCTTTGTGCACGTAAGCAGCTTTATTCAGCGAGTTTTGGACAAATTCAACGTGAGTGATGCTTCAACGAAGAAAGTACCAGCTGATCCGCATGTTGACCTTACCTTATCAACAGAGGATGTAACCGAACCGACGACAAATGTGCCTTACCGCGAGGCTGTGGGATCTCTGATGTTTGCAGCCATAACTGCAAGACCTGATATAATGTACGCTGTAAACCAAGTGAGCAGATTCCAAAACAACCCGAAGCAAATCCATTGGAATGCGGTAAAACATATTTTTAAATACCTAAAACTTACCCAGAACTATGGTATTCTTTACAAGAAAAATAGTGAAATGTTGATTGGCTATTCAGACGCAGATTTTGCTAATGACAAAGAAACACGAAGATCAACGACCGGGTATGTCTTCAAAATGTGTGGAGGAGCAGTTACTTGGTCCAGTAGAAAGCAACAATCTGTCTCATTGTCAACCACTGAAGCAGAATTCGTAGCCGCATCAGAAGCAACAAAAGAAGCAATGTGGCTAAGACATCTCTTGAGTGAAGTGCGCGAAAAATTCGACCATGATTTCTTTTTGTGCATCGATAATCAAAGTGCTTTAAAGCTAATCAAAAACCCTGTTTTTCATCGCCGTACTAAACATATAGACGTTAGATATAATTTTGTTAGAGAAAAGTATGAGGCTAAAGAAATAAATGTAAAATATGTTTCAACTAATGAGCAAGTTGCTGACATATTTACCAAGGCCTTACCTACTGTTAAATTTGAGCAATTTAGAAGTTGTTTGGGTATGTTAAACTTAGTTTAAAATTTAGAATAAAATAAAATAGCTTAGAATGCGTGGGAGTGTTAGGATCTGTTTTTATATTCTGGCGCTCTTTTACTTTAGTTCACAATATAGCAGTGCGCATGTGCAGTAGTAGAGTAGTTCATATGATCACTATCTGTCAGTGCGTGCCGCTTTACGATGTAGTAGTTACTGTTTAAAAGATATTGTCTTTTATAAATTTAAGTAGCAAGCCTTTATTATTAAAATAACTCGGGAAACACAACATGTATTATTCTAGAACATTCTTAAAGTCTACTGTCATTCTATAAGTATCTATTACAATTAACATACTTAAGTAATTGTTACAATGTAATAACTTAACGTAACTTAATACTAAACACCTTCCCCCTAGAATACTAACTAAAGGTTTAAACGTCTAGGTGGAACAATATTACGTTTTGAACGTCTTACACAATTAGGAGTAATATCACGCCTAGATCGTCTAGCAGTAACAAATGGAGTGTCATTATTTAACGGAGTCACATTTGTTGGAGTCTCAAGTTCGGGGTCGTTATTAATTATGGGACTATTATTTATGGGATTATTGTTTACATGATTGTCAATTTCGGGATTGTTATGATTTATGTAATTGTCGTTAATTACAGGATATTCATGTAAATAGTTAAAAGTTGATTCAGGTAGCAAATCAGGTTCAATGATTCTCTCAGATGCATTAAACTCTGTTTTTGATAATTTCATTTGATGGGTGTTGCGACGAACTATTTTATTGTTTTTTTCTTGTTTTACCCAATAAGATCGTGGTTCCTTTGCTTTTTCTATTACTATCGCTTTATTCCAAATTTTATCTTTATTACTTTTAATCACTACCCTATCCCCTTTTATAAAACTAAATTCCCGTTTCTTACTTGTTTTGTCATAATGTTCTTTCATTTTATGTTTGTCGTTTGATAATTTGTTGTACACATTTTTTTGAATTAGTGGTTCTAAATTTTTAGATGTTATTGGAAGTTCGGTTCTTAGTGTTCTGCTTTGTAAAATTTGTGCGGGCGATGCATTTAGAGTGATTATTGGCGTATTGTTATATTCTACCAAGAGATCTCGATAATCACATTTCTGCTCAAAACTTTTTCGCAACATTTGTTTACCTAAATGAACAGATTTTTCAGCTAAGCCGTTACTTTGATGGTGATGTGGTGTACACGTTAATACCGTTATATCTTTTTTCTTGTAATAATTTAAGCATTTTACTGAAATGAATGGTAAATTATCGGCAACTAACGTTTGCGGATAACCAAATCGGATAAATATATTTTGCATTGCGTCAATAACTGCGTCTGAAGTTTTATTACTAAGTGCAATAATTTCTAACCAATGAGAAAAATAATCTATTGCAACTAAATAGGGTTTTGCTCCAAACTCTAAAATATCGACACCAATTTTGTTAAATCTCAATTTTGGAACGTCGTGTGGTAATAAAGGTTCTTTAAAATTATTAGGCATATACTTCTCGCAAATTCTGCACTTCTTGATAAAATTAGCTATATCGTAACTTAAGGTAGGCCAGAAGAATAAACTTCTTGCTCTTTTTACTGTTTTACTGATACCAATGTGACCTTTATGTAAAATAATCATCATGCTAAGTTTTAACTTTTCAGGAACGATTATTTTATCTTCTAAGAATAGAATACCATTTTCAACGTAAATTTCGTTTCTTAAATTGTAAAATAGTTTAAGTTGCTGAGGAATAAGTTCTTTTTTCGGCCATCCGTTATAATAATACTCACAAACTTTAGCTAAAATTTTGTCTTCTGCAGTTTCTTTTCTAAACAAGTTCTTTTTCTCAGTGCTTAAAGGTAAGTATTTAGAAACTGTGTGAACCATTTCTAGCATCTCTTTGTCATTAGTAGTATTTTTTAAACTAGACCTAGATAACATATCAGCAAAATGAACATATTTACCAGGAACATAATAAATATTTAAAGAATATTTTAATAATTTGAGTCTTAACCTTTGTAATCTGACTGAACCAACTTTACAAATGGGTTTTTTCATAATTGCTATTATAGGTTTATGATCTGTTTGTACATCTACGTTTGCTCGATATATAAAATTGTGAAATTTCTGTACACTGAAATAAATAGCTAACAATTCTTTCTCGGTTTGGCTATAGTTAATTTCATGATCGTTCATCGTTCTTGATGCACAAGCTACAAGTTTTAAAATTTTATTTTCATATTCTTGAAATATACAACAACCTATACCGTTTTTTGATGCGTCACATTGTATAATCATCTTTTTCTTGGGATTAAATGGTGCTAACGCGGGTGCTTTGCAAATAATGTCTTTTAATTTTTTAAGAGTCTCTTCGTGCTTTGGTAGCCACTGAAATTCTACATTTGATTTAAGCAATTCGCACAAAGGTTGCATATGATCGGACATTTGTGGTATATATCGTCTTATGTAGTTAAACGAACCTAATATTCTTTGTAATTCTGTTTTATCCCTAGGACTTTCTAATTTACACAACGATTCAACTCTGTCAGGATCTATTTCTATACCCTTTTCTGAAATTATTTGTCCTAAAAATTTCACTTGTTTTTGACAATATTGTAATTTACCCTTGTTAAATTTCGCGCCAACTTCACGTGCCTTTTCTACTATTTTTTGTACCGCTTCATCGTGTTCTTTCTTTGTTTCACCTACAGCTATCATGTCGTCATGACATATTTGAACGTTTTTAATACCGCCAAAATTATTCTCTACTACTTCTTGAAAGAGATCTTGCGAATTTGATAATCCGTACGGTAAAACAACAAACCTATAAATACCGAATAATTTACTAAAGCAACATTTCCATGAAGATGCCTCATCAATTTCTAGCTGATGATAACCTTCTGATAAATCAAATACTGTGAAAAATTTTTTAGTTTGTAATTTAGCGCATATTTCTTCGATAGTTTTACTTGCTCTGGGCATTCTTATGATTTGTTTATTTAAATCAACCGGGTCTAAGCACAATCTTAGCTTTCCAGAGGCTTTTTCAACTATTACTAATCTGTTAATACTTGCGCGTGGATCTATTTTGTCGACCTTTACTATCGCGTTTCGTTTGACAAGTCTATCGATCTCATTTTTTAGAGCATCTCGTACAGCTATCGGAATTTTTGTTGGTGGGTGACTAACAGCTTCAAAATTTTGTTGAGTTGTTATTTCACATTTACCAGGAAATCTACCTGAACCACTAAAAATATCATTGTTTTCTTTAATAAATTTTTCTTTTTCTAAATTTTCCGACTCAAAATTAATGTTATTTATTCGTTTTATTAAATTTAACCGTACACACGCTTGTCCACCAATTAGAATCTGATTTGCTCCTGTTACAATGACAAAATCATCATATATTTCTTTATTTTTGAATTTACAGTAAAGGTTGACAATCCCTACTGGTTTGGTCACTGTGCCTTCAAATGCTTTTAATTTACATTCAGTTTCCCTCATTTTTACGTTAACATTTAACTTATGAAAAACTTTTTCAGGAATAACATTACAATCCGCCCCTGTATCGAGTTTGACCTTAACTTGCCTATCTTCTAGCGTAATAATTTCAGACCATTTATTTTCCGCGGACTTTTGATTATCTAGCTTTAAAATTTTCTTAACTCTAATTGACTCTACAAAAACGTCATCAGAATCGCTAGTTTCATCGCTATCCCTACGTTTATCTAACTTAGAAGCATTTTTAATATTTTTAACATTTACCTTGCACGCCACTGAAAAATGGTTAAATCGGTTACAACGACTACACTTTTTACCAAAAGCTGGACATTCTCGTACTCCATGTCGTTTCTTGCATCGGGTACAGTCAAATTTCTCGTCGCTTCTCTTATTTTCGTTTTCATACTTCTTCTTCGTCTTCTCTTTTGACCTTTGACATTTTGCTGCGTTTACTTCGTCGTCTTGTGGTTTCTCGAATTGTAGGCTTTGATGTTTGCTCTGTTCGCTGGTTCTGCAGAATGTAATGGCTTTTTCTAGGGTTAAATTATCTATCCTAAGTAGCGCTTCTCTAGTTGTCGGGTCTCGGATGCCCACTACTATTTTGTCACGTAATGCTTTTTCCTCTGCTGTCTGGTTCTGGTCCACAACGTTGTAGTTACATGTATTTACTAAATGTCTGCAACTTGTTAGAAAATGTTCAAAGCTTTCCCCCTCTTTTTGTGTTCTTTTGGAAAAATTGTAACGTTCGAAGCATTCATTCATCCGTGGGTTAACATATGTACTTATTACCCCCATAACGTAGTCATAATCATGTTTCCTATCGTCCGGAATGTTAAATGTTGCCATAATACGAGCAGAACTTGGTCCTATAATATTTCTTAGTATGCTTAATTTTACGTGCCCCGGCGACTGATCTTGTCCGCAAGCACATAAGTAGTCCTCAAATGAGTTTCTCCAGAAAATCCATTCGCAGGCTGCATTAGGACCTTGCAAATTAAAATCTGGTGGCAATTTTACATTTGCAAACATCTTCACTTTTTGTGGTTAGAATTTAGAAATAGAAACACACTTCTCGGTTCTTCTTTCTTCTTGGCTATATTTTCTTCAGCCCTTTCACATAGGTTCCCTTCTTTACTGCGCCATGTTTAAAAGATATTGTCTTTTATAAATTTAAGTAGCAAGCCTTTATTATTAAAATAACTCGGGAAACACAACATGTATTATTCTAGAACATTCTTAAAGTCTACTGTCATTCTATAAGTATCTATTACAATTAACATACTTAAGTAATTGTTACAATGTAATAACTTAACGTAACTTAATACTAAACAGTTACTTTCTAGTTTTACTCAAGTTGTTCCCTTTTGTTTGTTAGTTTATTTACTCAATAAACAAGTTAAGTTATCACACGGCTTTATTTACTTTAATAAACCATAACAGATATGTACTTTTAAATTCTGTAACATGATGTCGTTTTTGTTTTACATCGATATGAATGAGTACATTTATTTATTTGGTTGGAAAATTAAATTCTTCTTTAAACTAAGAATGAATACTAATTCTCAATTTTGTATAAGAAAAACTAAGAATTTGTTGTAATATCATTAGATTTTTTTCGAAAATTTTGAAGCAGAAATTTTTTATTTTGTATTTTGGTAACTTAGAAAAAATACCTCACAAATATTGAGCAAAAGTAGCGAGTTATTTAAGCAAAACAAAATTAATTCCTGCTGTGTGTAAAAATATGCGAGAAAAAATGTATTCTTCCTAAGAACGCACTACTTTTACTCAATATTTGTGAGTATTCTTTTTTAAGTAACCGTAATGTAACAATTTCTTCATAAATAAAGAGAACTAATGAAAAAGCATAGCTGCCTATCAAAATTTTAGGGTGTAAAAATTAATTTGTAATTATTCAAGCCCCATTATTTCCGAAATGGGGCACACTACAATAACCACTTTTGTCAAAGATTTTTTAAACGTGGCCAGCAAGTTGTATGCCAAATTTCATACTATCCATTCACTGTTTAAAAAAATCAAAGTCACCTATGAAAACTAGAATCTTTTTCTTTGAAAAGTTGAATTTTCCTCAAAGTTGGCATTACATTTAAAATTTATTGTCACCAAAAATGCCAAAAATAATGACACATATAATAGGCATGAAAATTGGAAAAGCAAAACAATTCTTTCTTAAGGTGTGAGAATTTATGAAGAAAATTGTAGACATTTTTGTGAAAGTGCTAATTTATCATATGATACCTAAAAGCAATTCTTAACAGTGAGTACTTACTTAAATAATTCCTGTTTTGTGTAACCTTTTAAATGGTGCAATATAAAGTAATTTAATTAAAAAAATAAATACTTCTGTATATGATGAGACCATTGTTTTTGAGTCAGATGCCCTGAACATGTTTTTAAATGCATTTTTTATTTTTTTTGACTTTTTTTACATAACCAGCAAACACAAGTGACATTAATGACAATATACAGGATACAATTTATCACCCTAAGGCTCGCCTACTCTGTTTTTTTTTAAATGTGAATGGATGTAGTCCTAAGTTCACTTGAACGATTTTCATGAAATTTGTCAGTATGCGGACGGGCTAAATATGATTTTTTTTCACATGCTTAGTCAGATTCCCAACGTTTTTCGTTGTATAATTACATTTATCACAACTGTGAACTTTGCGATGTTGTTTAGACACATGTTTTGACAACAGTGTCTTCGATATTGACGTATAGTCACAGTGATCACAAGAAAATGTAACATTATCATCGTTATGACTTCTTTCCACGTGCACTCGAAGATAATCAGAGTTATTAGTTTTGTAGTCACATTTAGTGCAATGATGAATGACTTCGCCATGTTTCCTGGAAACATGAACCGCTAAAGTATTTTTAGAACCTGTCTTGTAGTCACACTGTTTACAAGAATATGTGACTTTGCTGTCGTTATGCTTTCTTTCGATGTGAACCTTTAAATTATTTTTTTTGTCCGTCTTGTAGTTGCATTTGTAGCAGTGGTGACTATCACGTATTTTTTCTACATGTTTACTATGTTTATGATTCGATAAAGTTACTTTTGATGACGTTATGTAGTCACATTGATCACAGAAATATGTGACGCCTCCGTTATTGTGCCTTCTTTCCATGTGGTTGTTAAAACTCCATTTTATTCTAGTGCTGTAGTCACAATTTGAACATTTATATGTGTTAGCGTCAGTACGGGCGTCCTTCTTTTTATTTATTGGCGTATTTGCGACTAAAGGTTTATTGGTTTCATTATCGCTCATTTCTAAACATTCCCTCTTGATATAAATTGCCTCCGTTTCAACCAAGACTTTTTCATTATCGTTATAAAATTGTTGGCTCTCGATGTTATCTTTTGTTTTCTCGACCTTAACTGCATTTTTGTACGTTTTTTCACTTTCTTTACTGGTAGTGTTAGTACATTTTTGTAAACGTTACAATTTGTGGTAATGTTTTCATCTATCGCATTCTTATCTGCGTATAAATATTCCGGTTTTTTTGTTTCATTACCTTGAATTTCCATAATTTCTTCCTTAATATAAATTGCTTCGTATAAAACATCATCCTTAGTTTCTTGTAGAGCATTTGTGTCGTCTTCTACTTCCTCTACCTTAACTGTATTTTTATAGCTGTTAATCATAGCATTATTGGAGTTATTACATGCATGAATGTTGTAGCTTCTGGTAATAGATTCGTCTCTAGTAGAATCTAATTTCACTGTGTTTCTGCCACAATAACTAGTTATTTCAGGTCTAAAACACATTATTTGTAGGCAAAAACACTACAAGGAAAAAGCACCTCAATTACCTTGGTCGTGCCTTGAATTACCATTAAATTAATTGATAATAAAAAAAAGAAAAGCCTCTACTTTTAATACTTCAAAACAATTCAAATCCATACTCAGAACGTAACAATTAATATCAAGAATTGTTGTTGTTTTTCTTTGTAGAATTGTAGACAACTTGACAGCTGCAAAGTTAGGTTATATTTTATCTGACCGTACTTCATTCGTAGCCTATTTTTCTAAGCTTTTACTTTGCCTTATTATTTTTATATCCCGCAACTAAAAATGGATTACGTTTTTGTAAAAGAAAAAAAAACGTTTAATTATTGGTTCTTACAATAATTAGTGTGACACGTTGAAGATCTGTCCTGGCGACTTGATTTTAATAATTAATTAAAGTGATTCACGCGATAATTAAAATAACTCTCAAGTTACTAGGGTGACTATTCTATTAAGGCAGGGTGATTACTATTATCCTTAGTTTTGTTTTGGGTTTTGGAATTTTCTTTATAGTGCAGCGATATGAATCAAAAATTCTCAATTTTAAATTTTTGTTGGACAACACTTTCACACCACCCTATTTTTAAAATATATTTAATTTGCATTCAGAATCTCATTTTGGAACTTTTTTCAGTGGGGGGAAGACCCCTTTTCAGCCCCCACAAATTTAAGATTTGGTGATTTTGAAAACTAATTATCAGACTCATTAAAAAAGATATTTTATTTTTTTCTTTTGTTATCAAGTTTCCTAAAGTACCCTCTTTTTAATGATGTATTACTTAATAGTTTTGAACAATACTCTGGGTTAATATGACAAGAAGTAGTAAAAAACAGAGAAAAAATATTGTATAAAATCAAATATCTCAAAATTTTTTCAGAGAAATAATAAATATTTATATATTAAAGTATTCGTACGAACCTCCTGCTTAAAATGAGTATTATAAACCCATGGGTCATAGATCTACCCGTGGAGTTAATGGACTTTGAGTTAGGCGCTGCAACGCGGTAAACGAGTATCGAGCGCGCTTTGGTCGAAGTTTTATGCGATTTTGCAGTTATTTGTGTCCTGTTATCCTTCCAATCCAGCTGGACAACAACTTCGCACCACCTCATTATTAAAATATATTAAATTTGCATTAAGAATCTCATTTTGGAACTTTTTTCAGTGGGGAGAAGACTTCTTTTCAGCCCCCCAAAGAAAAAATAATTTTTTTTTTCAAAACTAATTTGTATGCCCCTTAGAGAATATTTTTAATTTTTTTTTCCTGCTATTACATACCTTATAGGGTCCTCTTTCTTATAATGTATCAATTATAAAGTTTAAACAATACACAAAGTCAATATGACAAGAAGTAGAAAAAAACCCAGCAAAAAAAATGTTTTAAATCGAAATATCTTGAAATTTAATTTAAATTTTTTAACATTTTTTGCATAAAAGTGTTCCTCCAGGCCTTCTGCTTAAAATAGGCAGTTTAAACACATGGGTCATAGATCCCATTGAGTAAATTGGCTTTGAGTCATGCGCTACAACGCAATGATAGATTAAAAAAATACAAAATATTCTTTCTTCTTTTTAATGCAAAGCCCATTTAATCAACGGGTAGATCTATGACCCATGTGTTTAAACTGCCTATTTTAAGCAGAAGGCCTGAAGGAACACTTTTATGCAAAAAATGTTAAAAAATTTAAATTAAATTTCAAGATATTTCGATTTAAAACATTTTGTTTGCTGGGTTTTTTTCTACTTCTTGTCATATTGACTTTGTGTATTGTTTAAACTTTATAATTGATACATTATAAGAAAGGGGACCCTATAAGGTATGTAATAGCAGGAAAAAAAAATTAAAAATATTCTCTAAGGGGCATACAAATTAGTTTTGAAAAAAAACCCTATTGTTTTTGGCAAGAATCTGATTACTACAAAGCCCCCTTTTAAGCCCCCCAAATGAAAAAAAAATTGTAGCTCGACTATTATTAAATTTACAAAAAAAATTATTCGACATAAAACATAGAAAATTTAATTCTTTACCAAAAAGTATTTGCTTGATTTTTTGTCCGACCCCCCAGTTACCCCCCAGCACAAAAAAACCTCATATCTCCGTTATTATTCAATCTACAAAAAAAAATATTTCTTACAAAATTAATGAAAATTTAATTTTCTATCAAAAATGTTTGTTCGTTTTTTTGTAAATTTAGACAGTGAGGTTAAAAAAACAAAAAATTAATGATGCTAGTAGCAAAAAACTTCCAAGTCCGAAGGCCATGCCAAAAATATTTCAAGCAAAGAAACAAAGCAGCTGTCAAAACAAATAACCTCAAATATCTTAAACGTCAAAACTGACGTTTATCCTCTTCGTTAACGAAATTCTTCGTGTTTTCTGTTAATAGTTTTCACTCTTCGCAGATAAATAAAAAAAATTGTTTTATTTTAAAAACTATTATCTTATAATTGTTTCTTGCGAAGAGTTTTCTATAGAATGTGTAGCAATTATATAACAAATTGATTTAGCTTTGATTAAAAAAATATAAAATCGCAGTTTCACCGAATCCGAGTTCTACTCAAGCTACCTATTTGCGAAGAGTAACTTCTACGCGTTCCGACTTCTACCCACCCTAGTTTTTCTTTTTATTTGAAGCAGTTTTTAGTTTTTATCTTTGTTTATCTTGGCGTGTGTGTGTAAAAATATTAGGTTATAAGGTGAAAACACAGGTAGTGGTGGTGGGACCCCTTCCACTGAACCACGCGCTGCAGGCCATCGCCAGCAGCGAGGTGTGAGTACTGTGAGTTGTTTAGTAGCATAGACCTCTGTGCCTATGCAGGTATGTAACTGACGCTTTTACAGCGATAAATATTACGTAATTTATTTACACAATGAGCGAAACTCAAGTTTTTAAAGAGCCGGATCCTCCTGATAGGTCATCCGGCTCATCGTTTGCCAATCTGGCACAAAATAAATCCAATAACGTTGCTTCTGACAGCAGGGGTAACGCTAATCATCAACAATTGTTCTCAAATATCGTAAAACAAAAATCTATTGAATCATTCCCTCAAAAAGACCAAGCTATCGTTATAGATTCTCTTGAAAATATTCCTTTAAAGACCTACATTGTCGCAGTAGGAACTGCTGTAGGTGCAAAAAATATTGCTTTTGCCTCTCGAATTTCAAATAACCGTATTTGTATATATCTATCAAGCAAACAATGTGTAGATGAATTCATGTCTAAACACGGTGGTATTGTTATAGACGATCAATTCTTAGAAGTTCGTCGACTAGTCACTCCTGCCAATAGAATAATTTTTTCAAACGTTTCACCCATTATACCGCATAAACATATTGAATCGGTACTTAAAAAACTAAATTTAAAAGTGGTATCTCCCGTTTCGTTTATCGGTGCCGGCTTTGGAACCGGCGAGTACTCACATATAATGAGTTTTCGTAGACAAGTGTATATTATCTTAAAAGATGACGAAGTAATCACACCTACTACAATTGTAGAATTTGAAAATGAGTCGTTCAGAATTTTTCTTGCAAAAGACGAAATAAGGTGCTTTGCCTGTAAAGGGATGGGTCACCTCGCCTCCAAATGCACTGCCATTAACGTCACTCAACCACAAGGCAGTCAAAGCGTAACCACACCGTCAACGTCCGCATCTACGGACCCCTCAAATGACGTGGAAAGTATGGAACTGGGTGAACCCAATTCCACCAACAAGCGGTTAGCTCGTGAATTTGAAAATGTGGACCAGGAATCGAATACAGAGGAGGCTGAGGAAAGTAGTGGCTCCTTCCAAGCGCAGCCGTGTAAAAAAAGGCTTCGCAAAAAGGTAAAAAGGTCTTCAATCGTAGATCTAACTCAATCTGAATCTGATACTTTTGACTCTATCGATTCACTTGAGGATATATACGATGTTCTCCCTGAGGAAAACAAAGTTATTTCCTTTAATCAATTTAAGGACTTTTTAACTAAAGTTAAGGGTCAAGAAAAACCGATCAATGTAGCCAACAATTATACAACGGATACTGCCAATCTAATTTTACTGCTGGAAGCCATTTCACCTCTTATAGAGGCTAGG
This sequence comes from Cartodere bifasciata, assembly GCA_963920755.1. NCBI lineage: Eukaryota > Metazoa > Arthropoda > Insecta > Coleoptera > Latridiidae > Cartodere > Cartodere bifasciata. Next base: position 3,012,184 of record OY987198.1, read on the forward strand.
GCTCTCAAACAAAGGTGTAAAAGGCTTATTATCACATTAAAGCGTGCAATCGATCAATATGTTGAACCCTCGACCAAAAGTCAAACTTAAAACTAACATATCGTACCGCAATTGTGGCATTAATTTCTGAAACATGGTACAAACCAAACAACAATATACATTTCAAAAATTTCAACGTTATTCGTAAGGACCGCCCAAATGGTAAAGGCGGCGTTGCAATTCTTATAAAAAACAAATTTGTATATTCTCAAATAAACTTAGTACTGGCCAATCAACAAATAGAAATCGTTGGCATTAATATCGAACTGGGTACAAAAATATTGAGCATTTTTTCTGTGTATAAACCTCCACAAGTGCAGGCTAGTATCCAAGACTGGTCTGAAATATTTACAAGTACTAACAATGAGATCATTTACTTTAACGCCCACCATGGTGTTTGGGGTTCACCCTCAGTAAGCCCACAAGGTCAGATTTTGTGGGATGCCATTCAAGAATCAAATAATCTTTCTGTTATTAATGATGGCTCTCCCACAAGGCTAACTTCCTCCAACAAAACAAAATCTGTTGTGGACCTTGCGTTGGTATCTAGCCTTCTAGCTTTTTGTATCAGTTTTAAAGTATTAGAGGACCCCTATGGCTCCGATCATTTTCCAATTATTTTGGAGATGGGAACAAAAACGGTCCAATCATCCAAAATTTATCCCTCGGTGCGTTGGAAGTTTAAAAGTGCCAATTGGCTTCGGTATTCGGAATATATTGGACAAGCTCTGGAGAACGAAATAAACCTTCTCCAAAACACCGAGGAAAAATATAATATTCTGACTAATATCATGACACAAGCTGCAAACATTTCAATACCTTTGCTAAAAGGCCATATGCTCGCTGGTGGGATGCTGATTGTGCAGCATTAAATAATGAAAAGTATATAATTCTTAAAAACTACAGAAAAAGTCCCTCCACGGTCAATTTTATAGAGTGTAAAAGAATCATCGCTAAATGCAAATACACTTTCAGATTTAAAAAACGCGAATCGTGGAAATCATTTTTAGAAACGCTTAATAGTTCCACCCCTATGTCTGAAATTTGGAAATCCGCAAAACAAATTCAAAATGGACAGAATCCAAACAAATATTGCCTTCTTACAACGAACCAAAAAGAAATTTTTTTAGCAAATTTAACTCCTCCAATCGCAAACTCAACCCTTAAATCAGACGTAGTAGATTACAACCATGAATTAAACAAGAAAATTGACCTTAACGAACTAAATTTTAATATAAAAAAAACTATAGATACATCCCCAGGTTTTGATAAAATAACATATTCTATGATTAACAATTTACCAAATAATGCTAAACTTTTTCTATGTTCCATTTACAACGACATTTATATAGACGGTAAGCAATGCAAACCTCTAAAAAAGTCAATAAATATATTAATACCAAAGCAAAACAAAGATAGACATGAACTTAGTGGTTATAGACCAATTTCACTACTCTCTTGTATTTACAAAACTCTGGAAAGGATTGTCAAAACAAGACTCGAATTTTGGCTGGAAAAACAAATAGTTTTCCCAGTCACACAATACGGTTTTAGAAGTGGAAGAGGAACAATGGATTGTTTAACACATCTTGTTGCCGACATTCAGCAATTCAGGACCAAGACTTACATCCCTAGGTCTGCCACAAGGGTCAATTCTAAGTCCATTTCTTTTTAACATTTTTACCATTGACTTTCACAAACAATGGGACAATAATATCAGTTGTATACAATATGCCGACGACTTTGTTATATATTCATCCGAAAAATCCATAAATATATGCAACACGCAACTAAGACATATCATGTCTAATGTACAAAGATATTTTTTTAATAACGGATTAACGCTATCGGCTGACAAATCTAACGTTGTTTATTTTACCAGACACAACATTTCCCCCAACGCTTCTATCAAACTTTGCAGACATGACATCCCTATAACACCTAAAATAACTTATTTAGGGCTAACTCTCGACAAAAAACTCTCTTGGAAAGAACACATTTTAAAATGCAAAGTAAAATGCGAAAAAAGTTTAAACATTTTAAAAACTGTCGCTAAAACTAAGTGGGGTGCAAGTATTAAAATATCTTTAAACTTTTATAAAGCTTACACTAGATCACTCATAGACTACGGCTCCATAATGTACGGTTCTTCTTGCAACAGTAATTTAAAGTGTTTAAATGTCATTCAAAACCAAGCTCTTCGCCTCTCTCTTGGCGCTTTTAAATCAACACCTAGTAATGCCCTTCGCGTCGAGTCGGGTGAATGTCCTCTTGAGTTACGACGCTCATTTTTAGCCGAAAAATACATTGTAAAAATATACTCATTTAACCAAATTCACCTTCTTAACAAGATATATCAATTAAACACCGAAAATTTAGTTAACCACTACTGGCAAAAGAAAAATAGCCCACCTCTAACAAATGCTTTTATTAACACCTCTAACATACACAATAATATAATCCAGTCCAGGGGTCTACCTTTCTTTTTACCAAGCCTGGAGGCTCTTATGGAGCCAAGACAGGTCCTCTTTCCAAATTATTCGGAACTGCCTAGTCACAATCGGTTGACCCTGGGTTCCCGTATCCATGAAAACGAATGCCAAATTTTCACGCACGGCTCCAAATCGGATCAAGGCGTGGGGTCGGCTGTTTATATACCAAATTATGACATTAAAATTAAAATCAAACTAGACAAAAACAGTACTATATTTACAGCCGAGGCCACAGCTATCAAAGAAGCACTCCTATGGGCGGTGGAAAGTTGTAACGAGGATATCGTGATCGTGTCAGACTCGCAATCGGTCCTGAAAAGTATCAACTCTCAAAAATGCCCTAAATTGCTGCACTTGGTTTATGATATTCTTGATCTTCACCATTCATTCGTTAATAAACACCACAAAGTAAGGTACATTTGGGCAAAGGCTCACAGTGGTATCGTTGGTAATGATAAGGTAGACCTATTGGCCAAAGATGCAGCAACGGAAAACCGAGTCGATATTAAAATCCATCACAAAATTACTTGGCAGGACTCTGCTGTGCAGTCTAAAAGACAACTATTTTATTTGTGGCAGCAACAATGGGAAGACCAGAATAGTATTAAACCCACTCAATACTTTTTGGCAAACCCTTCCGCTTTAAGTCAACCTATACACGTGAAACTTTCCCTGTCGCGAAAAATGATGGTTTGTGTACTGCGTATTGTCTTTGGGCATGGCGCATTTGGGGCTCATCTACACAGATTGGGCATAGTCAATACCGATGCTTGCGAGTGTGATGGTGTGTCTCGAGCTGATCTCGACCACATAATCCTTGGCTGTCGTAATCATGCGGATAATAGCCGTACACTCGTACGCAAACTTAACTCGATGTTTGACATTCCTCTTCCCACCAACCTTAAAACTATACTAACATATGTGCCCAGTCATCCCGAAATTTTAATAGAACTGGCCGAATTTACTCGGTGCTGTGGCATCCAAATATAAACCAATCGTAGGAGGCTCTCTATGGGGCCTTCATGGCGTAAAGGGCCAAGGTGCCTTCGCCATTAATTACTTTATAAAAAAAAAAAAAAAAACAATAATTAGTGCTTCTCTTCAAATATGTATGGGTAACGTCCAATGAGCAAGTGGCGTGTAGTTCAAATTGCACTAACGTAGAGAGAATTCAAGAGAAGAGAGACGACCTGAGGTTCCAACAACAAAACATGCTCCAAATTTTTTTCAACAAACCGACACAACTTCTAAACAAAAGTCAAAAAAATGCCAAAAATATAATTTTGGAGCATCTCTTGTTGCGGGAAAATTGTGGGCAAACCAATCAGAAGCCGTTTCGGACGCACCCACAGTAGTCGAAATCCCTAGATTCCGAAGTCTCTAGAAAGCACAAAGCTCTAGTAGTCGAAGTCTCTAGAAGTTGATAAAAAATTATAACAAAATTAAACCGGCAACATTGCAATGTAGATTAACTTAAGCAAAAGGAATGTTGTATTAGAAGTAGTATTAAGAAGTATAGTTACGGAGCGGACATTAAAATGTTGCGCCGATGTTTAATTTTGAATATACCTACAAAAATATTGTGTATACAGGGTGTCCAAAAAATGGCGCATAAACGCGATGGTACGCTCTTAGGGCATTCTCAGGGATCCCTAGAAAATTGTCAAAAAAATCCATCTGTTATATTCATCGAGAAAAATGCGAACAAAGTTGCATAAATTTGGCAACACAATCTAGGAAAATACATCTAAAAATACCATCTATAAGTCTAAAAATCCCATTTATGAGTCTTGATCATACACTTTTGCACTAGATTTTATTGACGTTGTTGTCAGCTTCATTTCATGAAAATTTTGTAAAATTAAATTGACTATAAAAATGTAATTCGACCATTTAATAAATAAACAACTGGTTAAATGGTTTAAGATATACCGTAGCTTTGTATTAAACTATTTGTTTCGTTAATATGTACTGTTATATTCAAGATATAAGCATTTAAAGTTTCGCACTTTGGAGCCTCATATCTCCGAAGGTATATGAGATAGATTTTTTTTAACAATTTTCTGGGGCTCCCTAGACATGCCCCAACAACGTACCATCGCGTTTATGCGCCATTTTTTGGACACCCTGTATTACGCCACTTTTATGATACCCATTGTTTTGGGTCATTTCGTATATTTGGTTTGCATCTGTTTAATCCCTTCCTTTGGCACCCCAACAAATAAAAGTCATTAATTTTCATTTTAGCAGCAAAACTTAACCTAACCTACCTAACCTAGTGTCCCCCAGTGCTTTTAAAAAATTCTATCTAAAGCCCTGAAATTTAAAAAAAAACAAACTAGAGAAAAAATTAAGAATCCTTGTCAGCACATTACAAAGACAATGCATATCTAACAGCGGAAAACGAAAAGCTACTGATAATATCACCGAAATGCCACCACAATGTATTCTGTAAGCAAAGTTGCCAATTCGCTTAAATGGAGATAGAACTCCGACTTTTATCGACTTCTAGAGACTTCGACTACTAGAGCTTTGTGTTTTCTAGAGACTTCGGCATCTAGGGACTTCGACTACTAGTGACCAGGGTTGTACACGAATACTTTTTTTTGTATTCGAATACGAATACAAATACTTTGCTACATGCTAAGCACGAATACGAATACAAATACATTTAAAACAACATGTATTCGGGTACGAATACGAATACAAAGTATTCGTATTCGTAAAACTACGAATACAATATTGCGAATACAATTCCCACGATTTTTGGTGCAAAATTTAAAATTATTGCAAAACGAACTTACTCGTGTGTGTTTGGTTATAAAAATGTATTCGTAAAAAGTATTCGTGAATTTACGAATACAAATACTAATATTTGCATTTTTACGAATAAAAATACAAATACAAACTCATTTGAAAATAATGTATTCGAATACGAATAACGAATACTGTTAAAGTATTCGAATACAGTGTATTCGTGTACAACCCTGCTAGTGACGCTCCCGCCGTTTCGTGTATGTCGTTTCTCTTATTCATAAATGCTCTCTGCACAAACGACGCCTCCGAGCAGCCATTTTGGAGCTTTTCTTTAATATAAAATCAATCAAACCGATCGTAAGAATTTCTAGGAAGTGAATCTTTTGCTAAAACAACAAATATTGTGCTTAGTGTTTTCAAAGAAAACAAAACAACACTCTCTTAGCAAACTCAAAACTGCATTTCTAAGATAAAGCTGATTTTCTTGGTAAGCTTGTACTGCTTGTAGTATTTTAATTCTTTTTGCATGAAAAATCATAAGCTTAAAACTAGAATAAGGTAAAAAAAGGATAGTTTATTAAAAGTTTACTACTTAGAACTATTTACAAAAACGTAGTTGTCATTAAATTTTAGTAGAGTGCGAGTGCTCGACTCTTAATTCGGCGGTCACCATTTGTTTATCTTTTAAATGGCCGAACTACATTTTATAATAAATTTAATTTTGCAAAATTTTCATAAAATGAAGCTGACAACGATGTCAATAAAATCTAATGCAAAAGTGAATGATCAAGATTTGGGATTTTTAGATGTATTTTCCTAGACTGTGTTGCCGAATTTATGCAAATTTGTTCGCATTTTCCTTGATAATCTCAGATGGATTTGTTTCAACAATTTTCCCACCCTGTATAAAAAATCACCACTATAACAAGTTTGCAATAAGTATAGGTAATTTCCTCGCTAATTTCTAACTAGCTTTAGTTAAACAACTACCATTAGTGTTAAATAATAAATAACCAAAACTTATAGTTTTACCAGTTTCCATTCGCAGTTTAGTTTGGAAGAAAAGAATACTTCTTTTCCTTTTAATTTGGATTAAATAAACTATAATTTAGTACAGACAATCGTCAAGTCCTTGCAAAAGAAATTTAAATGACCTCATTTCATGTGCATTTAAAAAAAATGTACCTACACTTATTGTACAAATTGCACAAATATGTATATATTCTTTTGTTAGCAATTTTTTAGTTCCTATTTTATTATACTCTTCGCAAGACTAGGTCCGAAGAGTATATTGCAATCAATCAGAAAATCCTAAAATCGTCAATTTTCATCTTAGAGCAAAAATTCTTGCAGATTCGTGGGTTTCATGACTTTTTATGATTTTCAATTTTTCTCCGTCCGTCCGTCGGTCGGTCGGTCGGTCTGTGGGATGTCACGTTTCTTGTAAACACGCTATCTTGAGAACCAAAACTCCAATTTAATTCAAATTTTAAGGAAAAATCAGTGCCTATAAGAGGAAGAACCCTATTGTTATTGACAACAATCCGAGTACTATAAAGCCGTCTTTTCAGCCCCCCAAGTGAAAAAAAAATCATCTCGATTAATATTAAATTTACAAAAAAAATTATTCGACATAAAACATAGGAAATTTAATTCTCTACGAAAAATTATTCGTTGGTTTTTTTGTCAGACCCCCCAGTTACCCCCCACCACAAAAAAACTTCCTATCTTGGTTATTATTATACTCTTCACAAGAGTATATTGCAATCGATCAGAAAATCCTAAAATCGTCAATTTTCGTCGTAGAGCAAAAATTTTTGCAGATTCGTGCGTTTCATGACTTTTTAAGATTTTCATTTTTTGTCCGTCCGTCGGTCGGTCGGTCGGTCTGTGGGATGTCACGTTTCTTGTAAACACGCTATCTTAAGAACCAAACTTCCAATCCTATTCAAATTTTAAGAAAAAATCGATCCCTATAAGAGGAAGAACCCTATTGTTTTTGACAAGAATCCGTGGACTATAAAGCCCCCTTTTTAGGCCCCCAAGTGAAAAAAAAATCGTAACTCGAGTATTATTAAATTTACATAAAAAATTATTCGACATAAAACATAGGAAATTTAATTCTCTACAAAAAAGTATTTGTTGGTTTTTTTTGTCAGACCCCCCCGTTACCCCCCACCACAAAAAAACCTCCTATCTCCGTTATTATTCAATTAACAAAAAAAATCTTTTTCACAAAATTAATGAAAATTTAATTTTTTATTAAAAATGTTGGTTAGTTTTTTCAAAAGTTAGCCAGTAAGGTTAAAAAAACAAAAACTAAAAGATTTCAGTAGCGAAAAACTTTTAAGTCCTAATAGCGTCACGCATCGGTCAAGAAGGCCATGCCAAAAATATTTAAAACAAAGCCAGCTGTCAGAACAAATAACCTCAAATATCTTAAAGTTCAGAACTGACGTTTATCCTCTTCGTTAATTAAATTCTTCGTCTTTTCTGTTAATAGTTTGCACTCTTCGCAGATTTTATTTACATAATTTTTTTTTATAAGAGACTATTAATTAACCTGTAATAGTTTTCTTGCGAAGAGTATACCATAGAATGTGTAGCCATTATATAAAAAATTAATTTAGCTTTGATTAATAAAATTTAAAATTACACTTCTACCGATTCCGAATTCTACTCGAGCTACTTATCTGCGAAGAGTAACTACTATGCGTTTCGACTTCTATTTATTTCTTGTTTCAATAAACAAAAAAAATATTATTCACAAAAATAATGAAAATTTAATTTTCTATTAAAAATGTTGGTTTATTTTTTATAAAGTTAACCAGTAAGGTTAAAAAAAAAAACAAAAAATAAACTATTTCAATAGCAAAAAACTTTTAAGTCCGAATCGCGTCACGCGTCAGTCAAGAAGGCATGCCAAAAATATTTCAAACAAAGAAACAAAAGCAGCTGTCAGAATAAATAACCTAAAAGATGTTAAACGTCAGAACTGACGTTTACCCTCTTCGTTAACGAAATTCTTCGTGTTTTATGTCAATAGTTTGCACTCTTCGCAGATAAATAAAAAAAAAACTCGAGGGGGGTTTCACTAGAGGAATTGGTGTACACAATAGGAGGAATTTTTTAGGAATTGGAGGAATTTTTGGGGAATTTGTGGAATTTTTTGGGAATTTGAAGGAATTTTTTACAAAGAATTCCTCTTGGGGGAAGTGGTGTACACTATTTGGGTATGTGAATTCCCCCTCGGGGGGTTTCACTAGAGGAATTGGTGTACACAATAGGAGGAATTTTTTAGGAATTGGAGGAATTTTTGGGGAATTTGTGGAATTTTTTGGGAATTTGAAGGAATTTTTTACAAAGAATTCCTCTTGGGGGAAGTGGTGTACACTATTTGGGTATGTGAATTCCCCCTCGAAAAAACGATTACCCTCAAATAGTTTTCTTGTGAAGAGTATTCTATAGAATGTGTAGCCATTTACGTAAAGGCATTTATTGCTTTTATTATTATAATATTTTATTAATTCTCATGTTTCAAGCAATGATAAAGCTAGTTAACATTTGTTTTGTTATCCTCACAAGTAAAGTGCATGTAAAGGAGATATAGCACCAAGGTTATACATCTTAAATTTCTTTACAGTAGTTTTTGTCGTGAGGAAGATTCATTCTCATTTTAATATCGAAAGCTTTAACATTGCTTCATATTTTAATGTACTTTGGTAATTTTACTTTTTCAAATAAATTGTTTTTTTAAAAATCGTCCTTTATTATCGAGGAACGTAAATGGCGCAGTCGTACGGATTCTAGAAGTTCACGTTAAATATCGATAAAATCTTCGATTAGTAGTGTTCGCGCGTTTCAACGCCTAATCTAGAGGAACCTAGACAATTTGTTAAGTGAAAAGTAATAGACCACTGTGAAGAGTTAGTGAACAAAATAGCACAGACTCTTGGTTGGTACAAGGAGCCCGGACAAGCATCGCCGTCAGCCCCTTACATTGCATAGCAGAGCAGATCGAGCAGTACCCCTCAGCTTTAATTCAAGTATGAAACTGTAAGTCTGTTTCCTTTGTATGCATTTCCTTTATGAATAATCCTGGTAAAATTGATGATAATCTAATTGATCAATTAATCGATCAAGTTGGTAATTTAAGAATAGGTACAAGTGCAAATACTGTTTGTAACGATAATAATTTAATTTTAAACGACGATCAAGGCGTCAATACTCTTAAGCAAATTGAAGGTAACTTAATTAGTGAAACTAATTCAAAAATGACTGAGTTCAACATTAACTCATTCTTTATTAACGCAGTTCCCAATTACGATGGCGAGCAAGCCACTTTAGGTATTTTTATCGGAGCATGTGAGAAATTTATAACCACCTTTTATGATGAAAGGAAACCAGAAAATAATGCGTGGATTTTACGTATATTAATAAATAAGTTAGAAGGTAGAGCTTTAACTTTAGTTGGTAGTCGCGAGGAGGCTACTAGTTGGCCAGCGATAAAGAAACTTTTAATTGCGTACTTTGGAGACCAAAGAAACATTAAATTTTTAGTTAGAGACTTAATGAATATTCGATTTGACAAAGCGGAGACACCCTATATGCTAGGAATGCGAATTCAAGACGTTAGAAGCATGATTTTAACTAAATTAGCTATAGAGGAACCCGATATCAATACGCGAAGAATTAAAACCAAAATGTATGACGAAATCGCGTTAGATAGCTATTTAAATGCTTTGCCGGAAAAATTGTCCGATAAAATTCGATTCAGAGGACCAGCGGATTTAGAGGCCGCTATGGCATTGGTTGTAGAAGAGGAGAACGTAAATTATTATCGAGACCGATATCATAATTTAGGTTCCAACAAAAACTTTAAACCAATTCAAAAAATCCAAGCTAGCAAACCAAATTTTTATCCACAATTTACCCCGCATGCAAATCCTTTGTTCAAACCCCAATTCTCCCCTAAACCTTTTGTACCACAACAAAGGCCATTTTATAACGCACAACTAGCTGAGTCGAGGCCGGTAGATCCGACTCTTGAGTTCATTTCTTACGTACAAATTCATTTTTTTGTTAGAATTATAGCGTTTTTTGATGATAGTCCAGTAGGTCCAAAACATAAAAACAACCATTTTTGTTTTTGAAGAAATGTCCAATATTTACATTGCATTTAACAAAAAATAGTTTTGGAATAATGAAAATTATACTGAACTTTTAAACCATAAATCCTTTACATGACCCTGAACCCTTGTCTTTTAATTATCCATTCTTTAAGTTTGACTTAACTAATCGTCAAATTATAAATCGTCTCCTGAAGATGACCTACTAGGTCCGAAACATAAGAACAACCTTTTATGTTTTTGAAAACATGTCCAACATTTACCTTGCATTTAACTTAAGATAGTTTTTTAATAATAAAAATCCTGTTGACCTTTTAAACAATATGACCTTGACATGACCTTGAACTACTGTCCTTTGGTTATCCATCCTCCAAGTTTAAGACCTTTAACTATTGTGGTGTATGAGATAATTGAAGTCAAACTATAAATCGATCCCTGAAAATTACTTACTAAGTCCGAAACACAAGAACAACCTTTTGTGTTTTCAAAAGCATGTCCAACATTTACCTTGCATTTACCTTAACATATGTTTTTAATAATAAAAATGCTATTGACCTTTTAAACCATATGACCTTGACATGACCTTGAACTCTTGTCTGTTGGTTATCCATCCTCTAAGTTTGAGACCTTTAACTATTGTGGAGCATGGGATAATTGAAGTCAAACTATAAATCGTTTCCTGAAGATGGCCCACTAAGTCAGAAACATAAGAACAACCTTTTGTGTTTTCAAAAGCATGTCCAAAATGTACCTTGTATTTAACGTGACATAGTTTTTTAATAATAAGAATGTTATTGACCTTTAAAAAGATATGACCTTGACATGACCTTGACATGACCTTGAACCCCTGTCTTTTGTGTATCCATCCTCCAAGTTTGAGACCTCTAACTATTAAGGTGTATGAGATAATTGAAGTCAAACTATAAATCGTTTCCTGAAGATGGCTTACCAAGTCCGAAACACAAGAGCAACTTCTTGTGTTTTCAAAAATATGTCTAACATTTACCTTACATTTTCCTCAACATAGCTTCTTAATAATAAAAATGCTATTGACCTTTCAATCAATATGACCTTTACATGACCTTGAACTCTTATCTTTTGGTTATCCATCCTCCAAGTTTGAGACCTTTCGCTTTAACTATTATGGTGTATGAGATAATTAAAGTCAAACTATAAATAATTCCCTGAAGATGGCTTACTAAGTCCGAAACACAAGAACAAGCTTTTGTGTTTTCAAAAACATGTCCAACATTTTCCTTGCATTTACCTTAACATACATTTTTAATAATAAAAATGCTATTGACCTTCAAAAAGATATGACCTTGACATGACCTTGAACCCCTGTCTCTTGTGTATCCATCCTCCAAGTTTGAGTCCTCTAACTATTGAAGTATTGGAGCTATGTCAATGCAAACATTGACATTTGAAAACGTCATAGCTCTTTTCCTAGACATAGAATTTTTTTTAAAAATTTTTAACACAAAGGGCCCTCCGAAAGAATATGTTTAAGCAAAAAAAAATCACAATATTTTGGGCTAGTTTTTTTTTTGCATGCAATATCTACTAACCTTGACCAGTGGTCAGTATGACCTTGTGGTCATCTTGACCACAAGACTTTGATATTTACTTATGCCAAGTTTGAACCTTCTACCTAGTACCATAATTGAGTAAATTACGGTTAAAGAAATTTTTTGCTCCGTACATCCATCCATCCATCCATCCATCCATCCATCCATCCATCCATCCATCCATCCTAACATACACCAAAGTGATATTTTTTAATAACAACCCAGTGGATGGTCCGATCGATTCTAGTATCAAAAGATCGGTAATTTTTGGTAGCATCTTTCCAACACCCCCAACATTTACGTATCTTGCTTCGTTTAGGCACAGTTTCAAAAAAACACCGATTTTCAGAAATTGCAATTACAATAGTACATTTCCTTTAGAGAAATGAACTAAAATGATTGGAGAAATAAGCCAAACCAACAACAGGCTTTTGCCAAGCCTTGGAATCCTCAAGGATCTTTCGGTCAAGGACCTTCTCGTCCTTATGTACCCTTTAGAGGACCTCAACAGCCACCACAGCAATCTAACCAAAATTATCGTCCTACCCCAATGGACACCAGTTCTGGAAACACAAGTCGACGTACGGTTCAACCGCCTAAATACGTCGCCGAAGAACTATTTCAACACGAGGTAGCTCAGGACGAAGCAGCTCAGTTTTCTGAAGAAAATAATTACCAATATTCGAACCCCGAATATCAGGAATGTTATGAAGAAAACTATGAAGAATATTACCCAGAAAACTACTACCAAAACCCCGAATATGACTACAATAATTACAATCAATTAAACGATCAGTCAAATTTTCCCTCAGGCCCGAGCGACAACAACTACAACACCGAAATACAAAACAGCAACATCGTAACCATCCCTGAAGGTGCACGCTTTCTGTCAATGGAGAAACTATTCGTGCATACCAACATGTCGCACTCCGTAAGCAGCCTGTAGTCACCGTGCCGTACTTTAATGTATCTGCGGCCAATCACCAACCACTTTCAAAAATCCAGTTGGAGAACATTAATTTAGACGAGCTAAGCCCTTTGGTCCAGCAGCTGGAACATACCCAAGACCAGTTAGAAAAAATTAAATCAAGTTCGGTACACTTTGATAATATCAGTGTTTGGACAATTATTGTATATGTAATTTTATTCATTTTTGTTTTTGCATTTTGCATTCGCTTTTATTCTAATTTTAAGAAAACGAAAACTTTAGTTATTAAAGATAAGGAAATCCCCCTCGAAGAGATCAATTTTAAAAATTAAAGGGACTTTACCCTTAATGTTTTAACTTAGGCAGGGAGGATTTACGTAAAGGCATTTATTGCTTTTATTATTATAATATTTTATTAATTCTCATGTTTCAAGCAATGATAAAGCTAGTTAACATTTGTTTTGTTATCCTCACAAGTAAAGTGCATGTAAAGGAGATATAGCACCAAGGTTATACATCTTAAATTTCTTTACAGTAGTTTTTGTCGTGAGGAAGATTCATTCTCATTTTAATATCGAAAGCTTTAACATTGCTTCATATTTTAATGTACTTTGGTAATTTTACTTTTTCAAATAAATTGTTTTTTTAAAAATCGTCCTTTATTATCGAGGAACGTAAATAGCCCTTAAATAAAATATTGATTTAGCTTTGATTTAAAAAATCTAAAATTCTTCTTCTACCAATTCCAAATTTTATTCGAGCGACTCATTTGCGAAGAGTAACTTCGACGCGTTTCGACTTCTTCCCATTCTAGTTATATTTTATATTTATTAGGTCTGGTATGTTATTTACCAATAGTGTAATTCTCAAAATTATTTTACAAAGGACAGTTATTGAAAAGGGCAGGTATAAACTCATATAATTAGGGTGTTGATTGCCTTCTTGGTATAACTATATTTATTTAGTATTAACGTATTTTCAAAGAAGAATTTAAAGAATACTCAGGTAAGCTACCCTAAGAAGGGTGGAGGGAGGATTATTCATATAAAAGTAGGATTCTTAACAGAAAACGTCCATTAAAATAGTTGTGAAACGCAGAAATCTACAAAATAGTGAAAATAGTTATTTATAATAGTTTTGTATTTTTTGTCCTTCAAGTCGAATATTAATTGTGAATCTTCGCAAAGCTCCATACTCATCAGGTAATCATTTTGTTTATTTTAAAAGACTCAAGATCCCAACAACCCAATCTATTTATTAGGTAATTTAAATTTATTAAAAAAATACAGAAAATATAAATATCTAATATGGTATATTTCTGTATATTAACTTAAATCTTCGTGTGGTTTAAAATACGTTTTTTGCTACTGAAATTTTTTATTTTCTCTCTTTTTAACCTTACTGGCTATAACTGTAAAACAACTAATTTAATAACAACGGAGAAAGATGGTTTCTGCCAGGGTGTTATTGGGGGTCGGACAAAAAAATGAAAAAATACTTTTCTGTAAAGAATTAAATTTCCTATGATTTATGTCGAATAATTGTTATTGTGAATTTAATAATAATTTAACTACGATTTTTTTTTGTTTGGGGGGCTTAAAAGAAGGCTTTGTAATAATCATATTGTTAAAAACAATACGGTTCCCTTTCTTATAGAGGAAGATTATTCCTTCAAAATTGAGTTTGATATCACTTTTGGTTTTTGAGATAGCGTATTTAAAAGAAACGTGACATTCATACAGACCAACGACAGACAGATTTTAAGTTATTCGATGAAAAACACGAATCTGCAAGAATTTTTCCTTTACAATAAAAATTGAAGTTTTTAGATTTGTCTTATCGATTGCAATACTCTTCGGCCAGAGTCTTCAGTCTTGCGAAGAGTAGTAATACCTAAATTCCCAGTTCCAAGTATACTTTAAAGCTTTGGTTATTTAGAACTAATCGAAGCTATTAAAAGCGTTATAACCTTAGATTGTGTATTCCAAATTAACTTGTGTTCATTTTTCTTATTTTGTGTCAAAATAGTACTGGTACTAAAAACTCCCGCAATTTCAAAATGAGCCGTAAAATGAAAAGGCCTGCAGTTACCCCAGTTGATTTTGACGATATTCTTCAAAGCCAGAACCTCTGCAGAGTGTGTCGGAGTCCTACTGGTCAGATGTCGCCATTGGATGAGAAATTGTGTTTGACTTCGACAATCTCAGTGTTTAAAGCTTTAGAACATGTATTGGCTACCAAGGTATGTATACTAATAACATGGGCATCCCAAAAAGAACATTATTTGTACTTTTTTATATTATTTACAACTTTATTATATTCTTGAATGTTCAGATTTGTCACATACCAACCTTTATACCTACTATGACTTTTATTTATAATTACGAATATATACAGGGTGTCCGAGATCAATGTGCTTTTTTTTTTAATGGGAGATAGCTGGGAAAAATTCAAGACATTTGGTAAAAACAGTTTTTTGAAAAAGTGCCCCCCTTCGGAAATAACGGCCTTCAAACATGTAGACTAAAAACCCTCAATCGTAAATATTTACCAAATGATTTCACCAACCATCATGAAAGTTGTACTATCAATAAAGGTAATAAATAGGGTCATTTTAAACCCATTTTTAAATTTGGCGCCCTCTTTAAAATGGGTTAAACACTAGTAGTGTTGATAAAAACTGCATGTAATTTCTTTACCTTAAAGAATTTTGTAATTTTATGTATTTTTTTAAATACCCCAATTTAAGTAAAAACATTTTTTCCACTTGAAATTTCTGAGAAACTGTACCGTTAATAGTATATTATCATCCTAGGTAGAGAAGAGGTTCATTATTGACCTAGCGCAAAGATTGTATCCCGAGCCGCGCAGCGGCGAGGGATACAATTGCGCGAGGTCAATAATGACCTTCTCTACCGTGGATGATATATTATTTTTTTTACTACTAGCATTTTCTTGAAAAATGTTAATTTAAAAATATGTTCAATTTTTATCAAAACCCTGTATATGATTTTTAAAAAAAATTAATCGAAATTTCCATGGAAATGACAATGACGTTACATCAATCAAAACAATAAAAAGTTCTTCACATGGGTGGTTTTTTCCAAAATAACTCATAATTTGCACGTAAATAGCGTAAATGGTTTAAATAATATGATGGTCACTGATAAGGAATTTGTAAATATAATGATAATGATAGAACACTGACACAGCTACAGAAAAAAGTGCGACATGTTTACAACTGTACAATTTTTTCTTTGTAAAATATTTGTGCAATAAAATGTTTTCAAGTATTTTAAAGTAGTTATGTTTTCAAGATTAAAAATCTTCGTAGAAATCTTACAAAAACTGCTGTAAGTACCGTTCTGTTTATGAAAAAAACTTGACATATGTTTTGACATATGATTTTGTCTCCCTAGGGAGACAAAAAAAAATTGTTAACCTAGGTGGTAAAAAGTGATTTTGAAGGGTTCTTAAAAAGTCAATAATGACACTCTTTGCTCCTAGTAGTAAAAAATAGTATATTATCATCCTAGGTAGAGAAGAGGTTCATTATTGACCTAGCGCAAAGATTGTACAATTGCGCGAGGTCAATAATGACCTTCTCTACCGTGGATGATATATTATTTTTTTCACTACTAGCATTTTCTTGAAAAATGTTAATTTAAAAATATGTTCAATTTTTATCAAAACCCTGTATATGATTTTAAAAAAAAATTAATCGAAATTTCCATGGAAATGACAATGACGTTACATCAATCAAAGCAATAAAAAGTTCTTCACATGGGTGGTTTTTTCCAAAATAACTCATAATTTGCACGTAAATAGCGTTAATGGTTTAAATAATATGATGGCCACTGATAAAGAATTTGTAAATATAATGATAATGATAATGATAGAACACTGAACAGCTACAGAAAAAAGTGCGGCATGTTGACAACTGTCCATTTTTTTTTTTCGTTAAATTATTTGTGCAATAAAATGTTATCAAGTATTTTAAAGTAGTTATGCTTTCAAGATAAAAAATCTTCGTAAAAAACTTGCAAAAACTGCAGTAAGTACCGTTCTGTTTATGAAAAAAACTTGACATATGATTTTGTCTCCCTAGGGAGACAAACAAAAATTGTTAACCTAGGTGGTAAAAAATGATTTTGAAGGGTTTTTAAAAAGAAATTACATGCAGTTTTTATCAACACTACTAATTGGATTTTGGTTTTCGTCCTTCGTAAATTAATTAAGGGGCTCGATTTTGGGAGTATAGGACTTACGCAAGTAAAAGCTTGATTAAGGCAACGTTTCGGGATATTTATTGTTATCCTTCTTCAGGCCAGGGTTGCTCTAATCGAAAAAATTGGGGGAAAAAAATATGTTAACTACGTCTGACATCCTTTCTCAACAACAACTTCCGTTTCCTTGCAAACTGCTTGAGATTAGCAACATGCTGTGGCAAAATAGCTTGTCTGTTTACCTCTACTAAAAGTTACTTTTTAAAAAATCATCATACAAAACGTTACACTCCACCATAAGAAGACAATTGTGCATTTGGATGGTGCTGTACGTCGACAGCATTCGCTTAAGTTCGGCAAGACATGCAAGTTCTACACCACATCCATAGGCTACAAATTAGACTTGAGCATGTAAACCCTACACCCACAGCGGCTAGTTTAAAAATAGAATAGAGCTAGCAAAGGCAAAACAGGCAAGCAAACAGGTGGATGTATTGCTTGTTTGCTTGCCTGTTTTGCCTTAAGTAAGTCGTAAGTCCTATACTCCCGAAATCGAGCCCCTTAACACTACTAATGTTTAACTCATTTTAAAGGGGGCGCCAAATTTCAAAATGGGTTTAAAATGACCCTTTTTATTACATTTATTGATAGTACAACTTTCATGATGGTTGGTGAAATCGTTTGGTAAATATTTACGATTAAGGGTTTTTAGTCTACATGTTTGAAGGCCGTTATTTCCGAAGGGGGGCACTTTTTCAAAAAACTGTTTTTACCAAATGTCTTGGATTTTTCCCAGCTATCTCCCATTAAAAAAAAGCACATTGATCGCGGACACCCTGTATATAAATATACTAATAACATATCGAAAAAATCTATTTTACGGTTAATATTGTTTCAGTTAAATGCATTCGAAACTTGCCCTCAACTTATTTGCGGCGTTTGCAAAAGCTCACTCAAAATAGCCTACGATTTTAAGTTACAATTAAATGAATCTGAAGAATTAACAACTAGATTGTTAGACAAGGCCGTGAAGGAGGTATTTGCAAAAATGAAATCGAAAAATGAAACAGTTACAATGGAAAGCAATCAATTCTTTGACTTAAATTCTACCAGTACCAGCAAATCAGCTTGTAAAGAATATTCAAGTATCAAAAGAAGAATTGTGGAAAAAACTGGTAAGTACTGTACTAATCGCGGTACTAATCATACTTTTTAAATGTTACACTTTTTTAGAATAGCATTTGATTAATAATAAGTACAAATTGAAACCTAAGCAATCGTTAAAAGATAAAAATAACCTAAAAGTAGATAGTTAATTTTTCGCACATCGTTTATTAAAGACATTCATTAACGCACTCCAAATATTTGACTAATGAACCCTATTAATGCATAGCAACGAGCCCATAGTAATGCTCTTCTATGTTTAAAATTACCATCTATGTTCCTACATTACAAATGTTAAAATAGCTTTAATTACGGTTCAAGCAACAAAAACCAAAAGAAATTAAATAGTTACCGTTGGAAAGAATGAGATGCAGATCCTTTTACCACATTTTAAGGAACTAACATTCATTTTCTATTCACAATTAATAAATGTTCGGTGACAGCTCTTCTTCTTCAATTTTAATAAAATTGAATGGCCGACGCATTGTTTCTGTTAGTTGGTGAAATAACTGTTTTATTTTATAATTTATTTAATAATGATCTACGATGTGCGCAAAAGCATTGTAACCAGTTTGTACCCTTGGTTCCATAAGACACTGGGGCACTGGGTAAAATTTCTTTAGCGAAATGTGACCTTAATTTTGCCATAATTAAATCATATTTATGATGGTTGTTTCGTTGCTTAACCATATTTTACGAATATAGTAAAAAACTTCCCAAAACTTAAGAAATTAATGTCAAATTTTTTGTCCCAGTGTCTTGTGAAACCAAGTGTATGTTAAATGGCGATTAATAAACTCAATTATTAACAAGCTCGCTGATCGCTCGATTGTTAAAACTGCTCGTTTATTGATCACCTTTATTAACACACTTACTGGTTAAATAACTATTTTCGCACATCTTTTCTTAAAGTAATTTATTGTCGCACTCCAACTCTAAAGTATTAATTAATAATAATAAGTCATATTAATGCATAGCAATGAGCATAGCATCCCTCTGCTATGTTTAAAGTTCACTATCTATGTTTCTATATTACAATTAAATGTAAAACTAGCTTTAATTACTGTTCAAGCAAAAAAAACCAAAAGAAATTTTATATTCACATCAATGAACAAAAGTTAGGTGTCAGTTCATCTTCTTCTTATATTATACAGGGTGTCCGCGATCAAGGTGCTTTTTTTTTAATGGGAAATAGCTTGGATAAAACCAAGACATTTAGTAAAAATCCGTTTTTTGAAAAAGTGCCTCCCTTCAGAAATAATGGCCTTTAAGCAGGTAGACGTAAATATTTACCAAATGGTTTCTTCAACCATTATGAAATTTGTACAATCAATAAAGGTTATAAAAACGGTCATTTTAAGCCCATTTTGAAATTTGGGGCCCCTTTTAAAATGGGTTAAACGCAGGTAGTGTTAATAAAAATTGCATGTAATTTCTGTACCTTTCAGAAATAAAATAAAACTAGAAATGGGTTAGATCAGTGGGTGGGTTAGGTCAGTGAACCAGTTAGAGTTCTTTTATAAAATGCCGACATTAAATAGGATACTCCTCGCAGTAATCAAAAAACAGAAAAATTCAAATGAACAATAATTTTTTAAAATTACAAAAAAAAATCTGCGAAGAGGTTATACTATTAACTTTTCTATAAAAAAAAGATTTATTAGCGAAAAGCATAAATGCGTATTAATTCTGACACTGACGTTTAGGATTTAATTTGGCTTTAGAAAGGTGCTTTTGTTTTAATTTTTTTTTTGCAAAGCCACCTTGACCGAACCTAGACTTACGTGACTTGGAGCTTTTTTATCAATAAAAACCTTTTTTTTTGACCTTATTTGTCTTAAAAACTTCACAAAAAAAACAAAAAATATATTTTAATACAGAATTTAATTATCTTAAGTTTTTTTTGTAAATTGAAAAATAACGAAGATACGGCTTTTTTTTAAATTGGGGGGCTTATGTGGGGCCGGACAAAAAAAACTTAAACATACTTTTAGTAGAGAATTAAAAGGGCTTTAAAGTTACAAGAAAAAAAATTCTGTTATTTTTATGATAACTGAAATCTGAACTTTTTTCTTACTTGGAGGGTGCCGCAGCCCCCCTTATTATTTTCCGATTTCTTTCAAAAACAATAGGAATCTAGATTTTATTGAGAACGATTTTTCCTGAAAATTTGAACTTGATGGGATCTTTGGTACTCAAGTTAGAGTGTCTACAAAAAACGTGACAGACGGACGGACGGATTTTTTGAAAGTTGTTCAAAATTCGATGAAACGCACGAATCTGCAAGAATTTTTGCTCTACGACGATTTTTGACGATTTTAGAATTTTCAAAACAATCACAATATACTCCTCGTTTTTGACTATGTCTGCGAGGAGTATAATAAATAAAAAATATCTTTATTGAGTTAAACTCAAAAGGCCATTGACCGAGGTCCTTCAGCCAAATTACATGTCATTAATTAATTATAAATTAACAAGAACATAAAGAAATAATTGTAAAATTTAATGCATTTAGTAAAAAAAAAAAGTTATGATTAGAGATGTAGTTTTAAAAGTTCTTCAAGAATTTTGTAATTTTGTTTATTTTTTTTAAAACTTCAATTTAAGTGAAAACTTTTTTCCACTTGAAGTTTCTGAGAAACTGTACCGTTTATGAATAAACTGCCAATAACACTGTTAGTGTACCCCATATTTCACTAACTTGGAGTAAGTGTTTTTGCCAAGTCTAATGCAAAATATGGGGTGCATTAGGAGTGTTTTTGGCAGTTTAATAATAAACGGTACAGTTTCTCAGAAATTTCTAGTGGAAAAAAGTTTTCAATTGAATTCAGGTATTTAAATAAATAAACAAAATTGCAAAATTCTTGAAGGTAAAGAAATTACATGCAGTTTTTATTAGCACTATCTGCGTTGAACCCATTTTAAAAGGGTCCCCAAATAACAAAATTGGTTTAAAATGACCGTTTTTATTACCTTTATTGATTGTACAAATTTCATGATGGTTGGACAAACCATTTGGTAAATATTTACGATTAAGTGTTTTTAGTCTACCTGCTTAAAGGCCATTATTTCCGAAGGGGGGCTCTTTTTCAAAAAACGTTTTTTACTAGGTGTCTTGTTTTTTTCCCAGCTATTCCGCATTAAAAAAAAGCACCTTGATCGCGGACACTCTGCATATTATATAATTATTATTTTTAGAAGAATCTGACGCTGTGTCTACAGAGAACGTCTCCACTTCGAACGATCACGTAAAAATGGAAGTTGAGCAATGCTACCCAAGCCAAGTAAAAATAGAAACCGAAAAAGTCAACTTTAAATCAAGCAGTGTTACTCCAAATATAGACGGGCACAATCAAGACTTAACCCCGAGTATTAAGGTAGGACAACAGCAATCACAAAAAAATATAAAAAATAGTGCAATAGTACATTTTTATACTCTTCGCAAGACTAGGTCCGAAGAGTATACATATTGCAATCGATCAGAAAATCCAAAAATCGTCAATTTTCATCGTAGAACAAAAATTCTTGCAGTCACGTTTCTGTTAAACACGCTATCTTAAGAACCAAAACTCCAATCCAATTCAAATTTTAGGGAAAAATCGATCCATGTAAGAGGAAGAACCCTATTGTTTTTCACAAGAATCCGAGTACTATAAAGCCCCCTTTTCAGCCCCCCAAATGAAAAAAAAAATCGTTGCCCGACTGTTACTAAAATTACAAAAAAAACAATCGCCATAAAATATAAATAATTTAATTCTTCACCAAAAAGTATCAATTAATTTTTTTGTCCGACCCCCCAATTACCCCCCAGCACAAAAAATCCTCCTATCTCCGTTATTATTCAATCTACAAAAAAAATATTTACAAAATTAATGAAAATTTAATTTTCTATTAAAAATGTGGATTTATTTTTTGTGAAGTTAGTCAGTAATGTTAAAAAAACATAAAATAAACGATTTTAGTAGCAAAAAACTTCTAAGTCCGAATCGCGTCACGAGTCGGTCAAGAAGGCCATGCAAAAATATTTCAACTAAAGAAACAAAAGCAGCTGTCAGAACAAATAACAAACGTGTTTTTTTATTCGATCGGATAAATTTTACTAAAAACAATTGACAGAAATATCTGACGTTAATCAGATCGAATAAAAAAACACGTCTATTCTTAAATATGTTAAACGTCTGATGTTTATCCTCTTCGTTAATGAAATTCTTCGTGTTTTCTGTTAATAGTTTCGCAGATTTTTTTAAACAAATTATAGTTTTTTTGCGAAGAGTATATTTTAGAAAGTGTAGCAATTATATAAAATATTGATTTAGCTTTGATTTAAAAAATTTAAAATTACACTTCTACCGAATTCGAATTCTACTTAAGCTACTCATTTATTTGCGTTTCGACTTCTACCCATTCCGACTTCTGCCCATTCTAGTTTAATCCCGCAGTAGAAGTTTATGATAATAATTCTCCTAATTGATTTAAAACCCACTTTAGTTGCATGTTGTATTTTCTAAATGTCTTTATAATGCACAATAATGTACTTCTGAAACTACTAAAGATACAACATTTTGGCACATTTACTCCCTCAATCAAAACATTCAAAACATAATAATTTTTAAATTTTTAGGCTTCTCTACCTGTTAATGCAAGAAATGGCAAATTGAAATACTTAAAAGAAGATCATAATGGAAACACTGCGCTTCACAAAGCTGCTAGGCATGGTCACAAGGATATGGTGGTCTCCCTGCTAACACATGTACAAAATAATGATCCTGGCACATTGGAATGCTTTATTAATCAAAAGAATAGGACTGGTGACACTGCTCTTCTCCTAGCTTCTAGGAAGGGTCACACGGATGTAGTGGTCTTCTTGCTAACACATGTACAAAATAATAATCCTGGCATATTGGAACGCGTTATTAATGAAAAGGAAACTCATGGTTATACTGCTCTTCACAAAGCTGCTAGGCATGGTCACAAGGATATGGTGGTCTCCCTGCTAACACATGTACAAAATAATGATCCTGGCACATTGGAATGCTTTATTAATCAAAAGAATAGGACTGGTGACACTGCTCTTCTCCTAGCTTCTAGGAAGGGTCACACGGATGTAGTGGTCTTCTTGCTAACACATGTACAAAATAATAATCCTGGCATATTGGAACGCGTTATTAATGAAAAGGAAACTCATGGTTATACTGCTCTTCACGAAGCTGTTAGGCATGGTCACAAGGATATGGTGGTCTCCCTGCTAACACATGTACAAAATAATAATCCTGGCATATTGGAACGCGTTATTAATGAAAAGGAAACTCATGGTTATACTGCTCTTCACAAAGCTGCTAGGCATGGTCACAAGGATATAGTGGTCTTCCTGCTAACACATGTACAAAATAATAATCCTGGCATATTGGAACGCGTTATTAATGAAAAGAATAAGGATGGTTACACTGCTCTTCTACTAGCTTCTAGTAATGGTCACAATGATATAGTGGTCTTCTTGTTAACACATGTACAAAATAATAATCCTGGCATATTGGAACGCGTTATTATTGAAAAGAATAAGAATGGTTACACTGCTCTTCTACTAGCTTCTAGTAATGGTCACAATGATATAGTGGTCTCCATGCTAACACATGTACAAAATAATAATCCTGGCATATTGGAACGCGTTATTAATGAAAAGAATAATAATGGTGACACTGCTCTTCTACTAGCTTCTAGTAATGGTCACAATGATATAGTGGTCTCCCTGCTAACACATGTACAAAAAAGTAATCCTGGCATATTGAAACGCTATATTAATGAAAACAATAAGAATGGTGACACTGCTCTTCTACTAGCTTCTAGTAATGGTCACAATGATATAGTGGTCTTCTTGTTAACACATGTACAAAATAATAATCCTGGCACATTGGAACGCTTTATTTATAAAAAGGGTATTCATGGTTATACTGCTCTTCACGAAGCTGCTAGGAATGGTCACAAGGATATAGTGGTCTTCTTGTTAACACATGTACAAAATAATAATCCTGGCATATTGGAACGCGTTATTAATGAAAAGGAAACTCATGGTTATACTGCTCTTCACAAAGCTGCTAGGCATGGTCACAAGGATATAGTGGTCTTCCTGCTAACACATGTACAAAATAATAATCCTGGCATATTGGAACGCGTTATTAATGAAAAGAATAAGAATGGTTACACTGCTCTTCTACTAGCTTCTAGTAATGGTCACAATGATATAGTGGTCTTCTTGTTAACACATGTACAAAATAATAATCCTGGCATATTGGAACGCGTTATTAATGAAAAGAATAAGAATGGTTACACTGCTCTTCTACTAGCTTCTAGTAATGGTCACAATGATATAGTGGTCTCCCTGCTAACACATGTACAAAATAATAATCCTGGCATATTGGAACGCGTTATTAATGAAAAGAATAATAATGGTGACACTGCTCTTCTACTAGCTTCTAGTAATGGTCACAACGATATAGTGGTCTCCCTGCTAACACATGTACAAAATAATAATCCTGGCATATTGGAACGCTTTATTAAAGAAAAGGATACTTATGGTTATACTGCTCTTCACAAAGCTGCTAGGCATGGTCACAAGGATATAGTGGTCTTCCTGCTAACACATGTACAAAATAATAATCCTGGCATATTGGAACGCGTTATTAATGAAAAGAATAAGAATGGTGACACTGCTCTTCTACTAGCTTCTAGTAATGGTCACAACGATATAGTGGTCTTCTTGTTAACACATGTACAAAATAATAATCCTGGCATATTGGAACGCGTTATTAATGAAAAGAATAAGAATGGTTACACTGCTCTTCTACTAGCTTCTAGTAATGGTCACAATGATATAGTGGTCTCCCTGCTAACACATGTACAAAATAATAATCCTGGCATATTGGAACGCGTTATTAATGAAAAGAATACGAGTGGTTACACTGCTCTTCACTATGCTGCTAGTAATGGTTACAAGAATATAGTGGTCTCTTTGCTAACACATGTACAAAATAATAATCCTGGCACATTGCGACGCCTTATTAATGAAAAGGATAATGATGGTAATACTGTTCTTCACGTAGCTGCTAGAAGGTGTCACAAGGATGTAGTGGTCTTCCTGCTAACACATGTACAAAATAATAATCCTAATATATTGGAAAGCTTTATTAATGAAAAGAATATTTGTGGTTATACTGCTCTTCACAAAGCTGCCAGTAGTGGTAACAATGATATAGTGGTCTCCCTGCTAACACATGTACAAAATAATAATCCTGCCATATTGGAATGCTTCATTAATGAAAAGAATAATGTTGGTAACACTGCTCTTCATTTAGCTGTGGAGAATAGTCACACGAATGTCATAGTCTCCTTGATAACACATGTACAAAATAATAATCCTAACATATTAGAACGCTTCATCAATGAAAAGAATATGAATGGTAACACTCCTCTCTATCTAGCTGTGGAGAATCATCATAAGACTATTTTATCCAAAATTAACCACAAGTGACCGGTTATATTATACAAAGATAGATACATCCTATTGATAACTAAGAGAAGGTTCATTATTTGCATCTCTTGTTAAATTGACTTTTAGTTAAAGTTCCTGTTAACGTCGATTTAAGCTATCGTGATTGGCTAAAATTGTCTTTAACAGGAACTTTAACTAAAAGTCAGTTTAACAAGAGATGAAAATAATGGACCTTAGGTATATAACCGGTAATTTGTGCCTTGTGGTATACTCGCTAAAAATAGACTAAAGTAAAGACACTTCTGTGGTAGGGAGGCAAGAGGGGATAAGTATAGAAATGTCATTTGTGCATGTCACTCTAAAAATGGTTTTCTCACAAATATTAAACAATATTAATGCAATAATGAGAAGCTACATAAAAAAATTGATTCCACTGTACGTATATGGCTAATCCAATTTGTAAATATTTAAATGTTTCTATTAAAATTCGGTGTCCGAAAAATACATTTTTTTAAATGTCAAATATACTTATCCCGTTCTGCCTCCCCAACACAGACTTGTGTCTCACGAATAAAGTATGTAGTAAAATTTCAATTATTTTCTTTTATGGATGCATATGCTCTCAATCTTTTCAGAAAACCTACCATTAAAAGAGTTAAATCAAGCAATAAGTTTGTATTGTATTCTCAAAAAATGTAAACATTTAATTTTTTAAATAAATTTTTTTTAAAAATAATCTGCTATCTGATTTATTTTCTTGCAATCCGCGAAGTCTTTAATCTACAAACTGAAACTTTTAAATTAGGCAATTCTTGAGGTTCCACTTAAATTGTCTTCAAAGTTAAATTAATCCATCGAATCATGATTCCTGATAAGAAACAAAGAGTTGGAAATATTCCCTTGCATATATTGATTTGCAGATGCTTCCACCTTACAGACTTAAATCAAGGAAGCCCATATGGCAAGAGTATTTTTTTCACTACTAGGAGCAAAGAGTGTCATTATTGACTTTTTAAGAACCCTTCAATAGTACATTATTAACCAAGGTAGAGAAGAGGGTCATTATTGACCTAGCGCAAAGATTGTGTCACGAGCCGCGCAGCGGCAAGGGACACAATTGCGCGTAGTCAATAATGACCTTCTCTACCGTGGTTTATATACTATTTTTTTCACTACTAGCATTTTCTTGAAAAATGTTAATTTAAAAATATGTTTAATTTTTATCAAAACCCTGTATATGATTTTTACAAAAAATTAATCTAAGTTTCCATGGAAATGACAATGACGGTACATCAATCAAAACAATAAAAAGTTCTTCGTATGAGTGTTTTTTCCAAAATAACTCATAATTTGCACGTAAATGGCGTAAATGATTTAAATAATATGATGGTCACTGATAAGGAATTTGTAAATATAATGATAATGATAGAACACTGACACAGCTACAGGAAAAAGTGCGACATGTTTACAACTGTACAATTTTTTTTTTTTTCGTTAAAATATTTGTGCAATAAAATGTTTTGAAGTATTTTAAAGTAGTTATGTTTTCAAAATAAAAAAATCTTCGTAAAAAACTCACAAAAACTGCTGTAAGTACCGTTGTATTTATGATAAATCCTTGACATATGTTTTGACATTTCATTATTGTACAGTGTACATAGACATGGAAATTATTATTGACCAAGGGAGAGAAATGTGATTTCTCTGGTCGAAGATCGGTCAAAAATTGACTTTTCTATAGGTAGTAGTGAAAAAAATCATTTTTTACTACCTATAGTGGCGTCAAACTAGCATGAAAAACCTTAAAATCTCTAACTTTGGGGAAACTCAATGGATTGATTTCATTTTTTTTGTAAAACGTTCAGAATTAAATATAAATCACTAATAAAAACTAAAATGGTGCCGCTAGTCCTTCCTGAATTTT
The DNA here is from genome assembly GCA_963920755.1 of Cartodere bifasciata. NCBI lineage: Eukaryota > Metazoa > Arthropoda > Insecta > Coleoptera > Latridiidae > Cartodere > Cartodere bifasciata. The sequence continues at coordinate 3,039,897 of OY987198.1, forward strand.
TTATACTCTTCGAAAACTATATCTCGCTTATTATTAAGTCCACAGAAAAAATCATTCCTATTAAAATTAAAGAGAATAAAATTTTGTAATAAAAAAAATATTGCCCGCCCCCCTCCGAGCTCTGCCCCCTTATAACCCCCCAAATTTTAAGTAATTTTTTTTATGCTTATTTTTTAAGGAACAAAATCAACATTCATTATTTACCAAATTAAAAAAAAATGTTGATATAAATGTTTAATAATAAGCGAGATACAAATTTTTCCAAGTTGGGGGGGCATAGTGGGGGAGCATTTTTTTTTAATTTAGTAAATAATAAACGTTTCTTCTGTTTCTTAAAAAATAAGCATAAAAAAAAAATATTTAAAATTTGGGGGACTATAAGGGGGCGGAGCTCGGGGGGGGGGTTAATATTTTTATATTACAAAATTTTATTCTTTTTAATTTTCATAAGAATGATTTTTTCTGTAGATTTAATAATAAGCAAGTTACAGTTTGCGAAGAGTATAAAAAATTCAGGAAGAACTAGCGGCGCAATTTTAGTTTTTATTAGTGTTTTAAATTTATTTCTGAATGTTTTGCAAAAAAAATGAAGTCAATCCATTGAGTTTCCCCAAAGTTACAGGTGAAATGCTAGTTTGACGCGACTACTAGGTTAACAATTTTTATTTGTCTCCCTAGGGAGACAAAATCCTATGTCAAAACATATGTCAAGTTTTTTTCATAAATAGAACGGTACTTACAGCAGTTTTTGTGAGTTTTTTACGAAGATTTTATTATTTTGAAAACATAAGTACTTTTATCTACTACCGTTAGGTAACAGCTACTTTATCTTACTCATTTAAGTTACCTAATGACTTACTTTATTTCACGGAAATAAAATGAGTTAGGTAATGAAATCATAACCTAACGGAAATTAAATAAGTTAGGAAATGAGATCATTTTTTCACGCAAATTTGACATGTTGTCATGATGACAATTAGGTCTACAGGATGTACCACAAGAATTTTTTTAAAATTTTTCTTATTTTTTAAGTTATTAAGCGGTCGTAGATAAAATTATACCACATGCCTTGCTTTTCAATAATAACAATGTAGTACCGCGCAGGCGGTGCAGTAGCCACTAGATTCAAAGACAAAGTTAAAACTCTCTATGGTTTAACCCTGTCCAAAGCGTCATGCTGTCAAATCTTCATTACGCGTTCTAGTGTGGTGCCATTAGGTTCTATTAGTAATTTAGTCATGTTTTTTGATATGAATGATATGGAAGATCTCGAAATGTTAGAGAGTGAAAATGAACTGCAAGACGAGATGGAGGAACAAGTTCAACAACAAAATAATGAGGTTCAATTCGTGGGTAAGGATTTTTTGTTGTTGTTAGGTTAACAACGTGTTGCGTATCCCGCCAAAAAGGAAAGAGCGATTTGCTCCAAGTTTTAAGACTTGATGACCCATTTTCCTGTTTATTAAGCAGAGGCAATCGTTTAATATTGGTTCGCTCCAAGTAATAACTTGATGACATGTTAAATCTTTTCCTGCATATTAAGCAGAGGCGATCGTTTAATATTGGTTCGCTCCAAGTAATAACTTGATGTCATTTTAAATCCTGTACGTTCATACAGAGGCGACCGTTAATAAACAAAAATATCCCACTGTGGGATCATGCCAATTAGCAGCTCCATTGTTAAATACTGAATTGAAAGGGTTGTTAAACCCGAATGTAGTCCTAAGGGATGACCATTTTGCGGATTTGCAAAATTTGGTAGGCGTCTCTATGAGCGCGTTAGGCGCTGTCATATCCCCAATTTTGGAGGGGAAAGAGTGGAATGAGATGCAATCACTTGAGAATTTGTGCGATGTGGGAAAGCTTTTAGCACACTCATTTTGTGAATTAACAAAAACGAGGAAAAGTTTTCTAAATCCCAACATTAAGAACGAGGTTTTAAAGAACACAGTTGAGACTGCGAAAGCGGGAGTTTATCTTTATGGAGACAACCTAACCGAAAAGTTTAGGGAACATAAGGCCCTGACTAAAATTACTGCGGAGTTTAAGGGAAATGTCTTTGGAAATTCCGGTCATTTAAACTACCAGCGCCCATTCCAGGGAATGGGCAGAAAACCAGCAGTACAACGTCGGCAATTTTTCAAAAATCAAAATTATACTCCCAATCAGGGCCGTCAGGGACCCAAACCCTATCAGAATTACCGACAGAGAAACACGGGTCAATACTTTCCCAGAGCAAAACCATACCAACGCCCTTATCAAAATCAGAAATACAACCAGGAAAATTAACAACCAAAGAAAAATTGGAATTAAATGTAAGTGTTAAATCGGCAGGACGTTTGAAATTGTTTATTCATAAGTGGAAACAACTGACATCTGATTCCTTTATTTTAGAGTGTATAACAGGTTATAAAATTCCAATTAGTGAGAGTTGTTTTAGTGCCGTTAGGTCAGTTAGGCATAAAAGCTGGTCAGCCAAGGATGAATTTATATTGAATTGTGAAGTTTCAAAACTTTTGAAGGGGGGGGCCATTGAAAAATGTAGTAACACCCCAGGTCAATTTTTATCGTCGTATTTTCTGGTGCCGAAACCTGACGGTTCACAAAGATTCATTTTGAATTTAAAAAATTTGAATAAATTTTTATATCCTCCACATTTTAAGATGGAGGACATTAGAACGGCAACAAAGCTGGTGTCTAAAAATAATTTAACTGTAGAAGTTCCGATTGAAAAATGTAGGTCGATTTACAATCTCCTTAAAGAATTTTCTATTTTAGAAAAATGTTCAATTTTGAAATTTGCAAAACTTTTGGGTACTTTGGCCGCAGCTTGTCCGGGTATAGAGTATGGGTTTCTATTTACGAAAGCCTTAGAAAGAGAAAAATATTTAGCTTTGAGGAAAAACGATTCTAATTACCAAGCAGTTATGTCGCTGAATAAAAGTATACTCATTCCTGTGTTCAATTGGTGGTTTGAAGCTATCAAAAAAGCTAGGAATCCTATTCGTCAGTTTGTCTTCAAGATTGAAATTTTTTCAGATGCCTCCAAGTTGGGGTGGGGGGCAGTATGTGATAATAACAGGTCACAAGGACTGTGGTCGCTCGAAGAGATTAAATTGCATATTAATTGTTTAGAGTTGATGGCGGTATTTTTCGGTCTCAAATGTTTCGCTTCAAATTTAAGAAATTGTGAAATTCTTCTTAGAATTGATAACACAACGGCCATTGCGTATGTTAACAGGATGGGGGAAGTTAAATATCCTAATCTGAATAAGATTGCGTATGATATTTGGTCTTGGGGTGAGGCTCGAGGCTTGTGGTTATTTGCGTCTTATATTAATACTAAAGACAATGGAAAAGCTGATTTGGAATCTCGTAACTTCGATTTCAATACAGAGTGGGAGCTGAATGTCAATTGTTTCGAGTTAATTTGTAGAAAGTGGGGTAAGCCCGAGATTGATTTGTTCGCTTCCAGAAACAATAACAAATGCAAGAGATTTTTGTCCTGGAAAAGAGATCTTGACGCCGAGGGTGTCGATGCGTTCACGTGGTCATGGTCTAACCTTTGTTTTTACGCTTTTCCCCCGTTTTGTTTAATACTGAAAACCCTCAATAAAATTAAAATCGATCAAGCGGAGGGGATTATGGTTGTGCCTTTTTTGGGAGGCCCAACCATGGTACCCCATACTGTTGAAGTGTCGGTAATCCTTTGTTTTTGGGTCCGTCTAAAGATCTACTTTACATAAAAAGTCTTAACTTGTGTCATCCATTGGCTGATAAGCTAAAACTATTGGTAGTAAAGGTTTTCGGAAAAAATAAATTATAGTATGTTATTTCTTTCTAGGAACATTTTAAGGGAGGCGCAGATTACATTCGTAGAGCTTTCCTTAACAGAGAGATTCCTCGTTCTGTGATCAAAGTTTTCATCGCATCAATAGCTGAATCTACCCTGAAGCAATATTCAGTTTCTTTTAAAGCTTGGCACAATTTTTGTATGAAAAATGTTATAAATGAATTTTCTCCGGAGGAGAATCAAGTATTACAGTTCTTAGCGGAAATGCTTGAGGGCGGTGCTTCTTACGGTACGTTAAATGCGCACAGAGCTGCACTGTCATTATTTCTAGAAATTAATTTATCAGACAGTCCCACTTTAAAAAGGTTCTTCAAGGGGGTTTTCCGGTTAAAACCGCCTAGACCTCGCTATAAGGAGGTGTGGGACACAGACGTAGTGCTTACATTCTTGGAAAAATGGGGTCCTCTGGAATCGTTGTCTTTAATAGATATTTCGAAAAAACTCATAACTCTTCTAGCGCTGATCACAGCGCATAGAGTACAAACACTATCTTTGATAAATCTGGAGAACATTAGATTTAATGAGTCAAGTATTACAATCAGAATTTCAGAGCTGATTAAAACATCACGACCAGGATCTTTGCAACCGTGTTTAGTACTGCCTTATTTTCCCAAAAATAAGAATCTATGTGTGGCCTCGGTACTTAGAGAGTACGTGAAGCGTACTGAAAGTTTAAGGGGCAAAAATCAATATTTATTCATTACTACCGACAAGAAGCACACGAAGGCTTCGACAACCACTTTGAGTCGTTGGATCAAGGAAACGCTGAAACTCAGCGGTATAAACACCGAAGTTTTCTCGGCACACAGTACCAGACATGCCAGTACTTCTAAAGCGGCAAGTTTAGGCATAAATATAGATGTTATTAGATCGACAGCAGGGTGGTCGTCGAAGTCGGCAGTATTTGCCAAATTTTATAATAGGGAAATTGTGCCAACGGATAAAAATACTTTATTTTCAAATGCTATTTTGAACAGTTTTTAGATTAAGTATATTTTTGGTAATAGTTCTAAGAAACAAGTTTATTAGTTTATTAAGAGTTATAAGTATCCTGATCTCAGGGTGCAGGCTGTTTGTTTTTGAGACTGTTCTTACTTTTTCGAGTATATAAGTTTAGTTTATTATTGTTCCAATAAAGGTTTTCTTTTTTGAGTTTTATAATTTTTACTACTGACTATCATAGGCGGTAAAAATTGCGAATTATGACTTTAAACATCTACATTGTTATTATTGAAAAGCAAGGCATGTGGTATAATTAACGATCAAACGAACTTACCTGTGATGTTCGATCGTAATTATAGTAGTGCCTTGCTTGGAGATAATAACCCTCCCAGAAATACTTTGAGCATTTTGAACAAATTTTATGAGGGATTTGAAAATCCCGCTCCCAACCCTAGTTCGCAATTTTGAACTATGCTTTGAACTAAATGAAGATTTGACAGCATGACGCTTTGGACAGGGTTAAACCATAGAGAGTTTTAACTTTGTCTTTGAATCTAGTGGCTACTGCACCGCCTGCGCGGTACTACATTGTTATTATCTCCAAGCAAGGCACTACTATAATTACGATCGAACATCACAGGTAAGTTCGTTTGATCGTTAATATTGTTTGCAACACGTTAGGAAACAGTCATTATTTGTTAGGATCTGTTTTTATATTCTGGCGCTCTTTTACTTTAGTTCACAATATAGCAGTGCGCATGTGCAGTAGTAGAGTAGTTCATATGATCACTATCTGTCAGAGCGTGCCGCTTTACGATGTAGTAGTTACTCTCTAGTTTTACTCAAGTTGTTCCCTTTTGTTTGTTAGTTTATTTACATAATAAACAAGTTAAGTTATCACACGGCTTTATTTACTTTAATAAACCATAACAGGTTATGGGCCCAGGCCACATAAAATAAGGATCCGTTCCACTGTGTCGAAGTAAAGCAAAGCAAGTGAAAAACGATAGTCGCGATGGCAGACGGATTGCAGCTAACCACCTTTGGGAAATTCGATGGTAAAAACTATCACCAATGGAAATTTCAAATGAAATGTGCTTTAAGAGCAAAAGGTGTATACGATGTCGCGTCAGGCATTACGGTGAAGCCGACTGCAGACAAAATTGAAGAAGTTGCTGCATGGAACAAAAGGGATGCGTTAGCAATGTGTCTCATAACGACAACGATGGAATTGTCACAAATAACTTTGGTTGAGAACTGTGACACGGCGAAAGAAATCCTCACGAAACTTGATGGAATTTACGCAGTAAAAAGTGAAACAAACAAAATGCTAGTACACGAGCAGTTTCACCAGTATATCTCAAAAGTAGAGAACCTAGCCAGACAGATAAAGGAAGCGGGCGACCAAATAAGTGACACAGCTGTTTTAACGAAAATTTTGGGAACCTTACCTATGAAGTATCGCAACTTTAGGCAAGCGTGGCTGTCACTGGATGAAACAAAGCAAACGATTCAAAACTTAACGACAAGATTAATTGATGAAGAAGCCAACTTGACATCAATGGAATCGTCCGACAACGCACTGTTTGCAAGTACTGCACCGCCAAAGAAATCCTTCTCGAAATCACGCATTACCTGCTACAACTGCAACAGAAAGGGACATTTTTCTCGAGAATGTCGCGCACCACGTAAGAACGAGGGGCATACTCAGCCGAATACGTATTCTTCGCGTAAAAATCAGCCAAAACGCGAAGGCTCAGCATTTTACGTCGAAAATGAAAGCATCATTTCTGCGAGCATTCAAAATGAAAGTGCATGGATACTAGATAGCGGAGCGTCGGCCCACATGACTTCGAATAAAGGAGCATTTCCAAAACTACAAGAAGTAGACGAGTTCTTAGTTAAATTGGGCAACGGTGGCGAATTAGCAGTGAAGGGTATTGGCGAAATCAACGTTGTTTGCTGGATAAACGGTATCTGGTCAGAAAGTGTAATGAAAAACGTATGGTTTATACCTGGTCTGAAAAAGAACTTATTTTCGGAAGGCGCAGTAACGAAGAACGGCATGAAAGTCATAAAAGAGAGAGACAGCGCAAAAATATATGAAAATGGAGTTCTACGAGCATGCGCAGTACGTGAGTCGAACAACCTGTACAAATTGTTAGTACATACAAAAATTTCTGAAGTGAATTCGACTGTAACTGGAAGTTTAAAGCAATGGCACGAACGCCTAGGGCATGTAAATGTGAAAACAATCCGAGAAATGGTATCAAAAGGGTTGATTGAAGGTATCAATTTGTCAGACATGGACAACTTTGTGTGTGAGGGATGCAAATATGGCAAGCAACACAAATTAGCATTCAAGAAAACGCAGCCAAGAAACACAAAGCCAGGCGAGCTAATCCACAGCGATTTATGCGGACCCATGTCAGAGCCATCTGTGAGTGGTAGTCGGTACTTTGTTCTTTTCAAAGACGACTGCACAGGCTACAACAACGTTTATTTTGTAAAACACAAATCTGATACGCTACAATGTTTTAAACAGTTCTACAACTTGTGCCGAAATAAATTCGATTTTTCAATAAAAACATTGCGAACCGACAACGGAACGGAGTACGTGAATAAAGATTTTCGAAAATTCTTATCCGATAAAGGCGTACAACTGGAGAATAGTGCACCGTATTGTCACGAGCAAAATGGCAAAATAGAACGCGAAAATCGTACAATAGTCGAAAGCGCAAGGTCTATGTTATATACGAAAGATCTTCCATTGTACTTATGGGCGGAGGCAGTGAACACAGCTACGTATATACTGAACAGGACACCGAACGTACATACTCCAAATTCTACACCATTTGAGAAGTGGACGAAGCGCAAACCCGTTTTAAACCATTTAAAAGTCTTTGGTAGCGAAGCATTCATGCTTGTACCCACAGAAATTAGGAGAAAGCTGGAACCTAAGTGCAAGAAACTAATACTAGTTGGTTATGATGGTGAATCGACCAATTATCGACTATTTGATCCTGTTACAAAGAAAATAAAAATATCACGCGATGTAACATTTAACGAAAACAACGAGATTTTGCAAACGAGGCAAAATACGATTTTAACACCTGTCATTACTGAAGAAGAAGAAGATAAAGCAGAAGAAAAGGTAATAGAAGAAGAAGAGAATGTAGAAAACTCAATAGATGAAGACCGAAACGAAGAACAAGAAACTTCGATTGAAAGTTTGTACGAAGATTCGATTACTCTAGGGGAGAGTGGGCCTAGAAGTCCACAAACGTACCAACTACGAACGCGTAACGAAATAAGACAACCAAAATATCTTCAAGAGTACGACACGAACTATGAAGTAAATTTAGTTGAATTGGACCTACCTCTTACGTACCAGGAAGCAATCCAGAGCAAAGATGCTAAAAAGTGGAAATTAGCAATCGCAGAAGAAATCAGTGCTCTAAAAAGAAACGAAACGTGGGAGCTAGTAAATCTTCCTGAAGGAAAAAGGGCAATCGATTCTAAGTGGGTTTTTAAAGTGAAGAGAAAACCAAGCGGCGAAATCTACCGCTACAAGGCAAGACTGTGTGCCAGGGGATTCTCTCAAATCAAAAACATCGACTATACCGAAACTTTTGCACCAACCACACGTTATGACACCATAAGAATACTATTAGCATTGGCAGCTAAGCATAGTTTCTCGATTATTCAATTCGACATCAAAACAGCGTTTCTTTATGGTGAATTGGATGAGGAAATATACATGAAAACACCGAGCGGTATAACCTCAAATCCAGAACTGGTGTGTAAACTCAACAAATCGCTTTACGGACTAAAACAGGCACCTCGGTGCTGGAATAAAAAGTTTAGCAGCTTTTTAACAACATTCGGTTTTAAACAATGCGAAAGTAACAAATGTGTTTACGTCGGGAACTTTCACGGAAAAATAGTTCTGCTGGCATTATTCGTTGACGACGGCTTAATTATTTCGGAAAGTAGCGACTTATTAAACGAAGTCGTAAGTGAAATGAAACGCGTATTCGAAATCAGCGTCGGCGAACCGGATTATTTTGTCGGGCTACAAATCGAGATTGACAAGAAAAACGAATCAATCTTTGTGCACGTAAGCAGCTTTATTCAGCGAGTTTTGGACAAATTCAACCTGAGTGATGCTTCAACGAAGAAAGTACCAGCTGATCCGCATGTTGACCTTACCTTATCAACAGAGGATGTAACCGAACCGACGACAAATGTGCCTTACCGCGAGGCTGTGGGATCTCTGATGTTTGCAGCCATAACTGCAAGACCTGATATAATGTACGCTGTAAACCAAGTGAGCAGATTCCAAAACAACCCGAAGCAAATCCATTGGAATGCGGTAAAACATATTTTTAAATACCTAAAACTTACCCAGAACTATGGTATTCTTTACAAGAAAAATAGTGAAATGTTGATTGGCTATTCAGACGCAGATTTTGCTAATGACAAAGAAACACGACCGGGTATGTCTTCAAAATGTGTGGAGGAGCAGTTACTTGGTCCAGTAGAAAGCAACAATCTGTCTCATTGTCAACCACTGAAGCAGAATTCGTAGCCGCATCAGAAGCAACAAAAGAAGCAATGTGGCTAAGACATCTCTTGAGTGAAGTGCGCGAAAAATTCGACCATGATTTCTTTTTGTGCATCGATAATCAAAGTGCTTTAAAGCTAATCAAAAACCCTGTTTTTCATCGCCGTACTAAACATATAGACGTTAGATATAATTTTGTTAGAGAAAAGTATGAGGCTAAAGAAATAAATGTAAAATATGTTTCAACTAATGAGCAAGTTGCTGACATATTTACCAAGGCCTTACCTACTGTTAAATTTGAGCAATTTAGAAGTTGTTTGGGTATGTTTAACTTAGTTTAAGATTTAGAATAAAATAGCTTAGAATGCGTGGGAGTGTTAGGATCTGTTTTTATATTCTGGCGCTCTTTTACTTTAGTTCACAATATAGCAGTGCGCATGTGCAGTAGTAGAGTAGTTCATATGATCACTATCTGTCAGTGCGTGCCGCTTTACGATGTAGTAGTTACTTTCTAGTTTTACTCAAGTTGTTCCCTTTTGTTTGTTAGTTTATTTACTCAATAAACAAGTTAAGTTATCACACGGCTTTATTTACTTTAATAAACCATAACAGATATGTACTTTTAAATTCTGTAACATGATGTCGTTTTTGTTTTACATCGATATGAATGAGTACATTTATTTATTTGGTTGGAAAATTAAATTCTTCTTTAAACTAAGAATGAATACTAATTCTCAATTTTGTATAAGAAAAACTAAGAATTTGTTGTAATATCATTAGATTTTTTTCGAAAATTTTAAAGCAGAAATTTTGTATTTTGGTAACTTAGAAAAAAGAAATCACAAATATTGAGCAAAAGTAGCGAGTTATTTAAGCAAGACAAAATTAATTCCTGCTGTGTGTAAAAATATGCGAGAAAAAATGTATTCTTCCAAAGAACGCACTACTTTTACTCAATATTTGTGAGTATTCTTTTTTAAGTAACCGTAATGTAACAATTTCTTCATAAATAAAGAGAACTAATGAAAAATAGCATAGCTGCCTATCAAAATTTTAGGGTGTAAAAATTAATTTGTAATTATTCAAGCCCCATTATTTCCGAAATGGGGCACACTACAATAACCACTTTTGTCAAAGATTTTTTAAACGTGGCCAGCAAGTTGTATGCCAAATTTCATACTATCCATTCACTGTTTAAAAAAATCAAAGTCACCTATGAAAACTAGAATCTTTTTCTTTGAAAAGTTGAATTTTCCTCAAAGTTGGCATTACATTTAAAATTTATTGTCACCAAAAATGCCAAAAATAATGACACATATAATAGGCATGAAAATTGGAAAAGCAAAACAATTCTTTCTTAAGGTGTGAGAATTTATGAAGAAAATTGTAGACATTTTTGTGAAAGTGCTAATTTATCATATGATACCTAAAAGCAATTCTTAACAGTGAGTACTTACTTAAATAATTCCTGTTTTGTGTAACCTTTTAAATGGTGCAATATAAAGTAATTTAATTAAAAAAATAAATACTTCTGTATATGATGAGACCATTGTTTTTGAGTCAGATGCCCTGAACATGTTTTTAAATGCATTTTTTAATTTTTTTGACTTTTTTTACATAACCAGCAAACACAAGTGACATTAATGACAATATACAGGATACAATTTATCACCCTAAGGCTCGCCTACTCTGTTTTTTTTTATATGTGAATGGATGTAGTCCTAAGATCACTTGAACGATTTTCATGAAATTTGTCAGTATGCGTACGGGCTAAATATGATTTTTTTTCACATGCTTAGTCAGATTCCCAACGTTTTTCGTTGTATAATTACATTTATTACAACTGTGAACTTTGCGATGTTGTTTAGACACATGTTTTGACAACAGTGTCTTCGATATTGACGTATAGTCACAGTGATCACAAGAAAATGTAACATTATCATCGTTATGACTTCTTTCCACGTGCACTCGAAGATAATCAGAGTTATTAGTTTTGTAGTCACATTTAGTGCAATGATGAATGACTTCGCCATGTTTCCTGGAAACATGAACCGCTAAAGTACTTTTAGAACTTGTCTTGTAGTCACACTGTTTACAAGAATATGTGACTTTGCTGTCGTTATGCTTTCTTTCGATGTGAACCTTTAAATTATTTTTTTTGTCCGTCTTGTAGTTACATTTGTGGCAGTGGTGACTATCACGTATTTTTTCTACATGTTTACTATGTTTATGATTCGATAAAGTTACTTTTGATGACGTTATGTAGTCACATTGATCACAGGAATATGTGACGCCTCCGTTATTGTGCCTTCTTTCCATGTGGTTGTTAAAACTCCATTTTATTCTAGTGCTGTAGTCACAATTTGAGCATTTATATGTGTTAGCGTCAGTACGGGCGTCCTTCTTTTTATTTATTGGCGTATTTGCGACTAAAGGTTCAGTGGTTTCATTATCGCTCATTTCTAAACATTCTTCCTTGATATAAATTGCCTCCGTTTCAACCAAGACTTTTTCATTATCGTTATAATGTTATCTTTTGTTTTCTCGACCTTAACTGCATTTTTGTACGTTTTTTCACTTTCTTTACTGGTAGTGTTAGTACATTTGTAAACGTTACAATTTGTGGTAATGTTTTCATCTATCGCATTCTTATCTGCGTATAAATATTCCGGTTTTTTTGTTTCATTACCTTGTATTTCCATAACTTCTTCCTTAATATAAATTGCTTCGTATAAAACATCATCCTTAGTTTCTTGTAGAGCATTTGTGTCGTCTTCTACGTCCTCTACCTTAACTGTATTTTTATAGCTGTTAATCATAGCATTGTTGGAGTTATTACATTCATAAATGTTGTAGCTTCTGGTAATAGATTCGTCTCTAGAATCTAATTTAACTGTGTTTCTGCCATAATAACTAGTTATTTGAGGTCTAAAACACATTGTTTGTAGGCAAAAACACTACAAGGAAAAAGCACCTCAATTACCTTGGTCGTGCCTTGAATTACCATTAAATTAATTGATAATAAAAAAAAGAAAAGCCTCTACTTTTAATACTTCAAAACAATTCAAATCCATACTCAGAACGTAATAATTAATATCAAGAATTGTTGTTGTTTTTCTTTGTAGAATTGTAGACAACTTGACAGCTGCAAAGTTAGGTTATATTTTATCTGACCGTACTTCATTCGTAGCCTATTTTTCTAAGCTTTTACTTTGCCTTATTATTTTTATATCCCGCAACTAAAAATGGATTACGTTTTTGTAAAAGAAAAAAAAACGTTTAATTATTGGTTCTTACAATAATTAGTGCTTCTCTTCAAATATGTATGGGTAGCGTCCAATGAGCAAGTGGCGTGTAGTTCAAATTGCACTAACGCAGAGAGAATTCAAGAGAAGAGAGACGACCTGAGGTTCCAACAACAAAACATGCTCCAAATTTTTTTCAACAAACCGACACAACTTCTAAACAAAAGTCAAAAAAATGCCAAAAATATAATTTTGGAGCATCTCTTGTTGCGGGAAAATTGTGGGCAAACCAATCAGAAGCCGTTTCGGACGCACCCACAGTAGTCGAAATCCCTAGATTCCGAAGTCTCTAGAAAGCACAAAGCTCTAGTAGTCGAAGTCTCTAGAAGTTGATAAAAAATTATAACAAAAACAAACCGGCAACATTGCAATGTAGATTAACTTAAGCAAAAGGAATGTTGTATTAGAAGTAGTATTAAGAAGTATAGTTACGGAGCGGACATTAAAATGTTGCGCCGATGTTTAATTTTGAATATACCTACAAAAATATTGTGTATACAGGGTGTCCAAAAAATGGCGCATAAACGCGATGGTACGCTCTTAGGGCATTCTCAGGGATCCCTAGAAAATTGTCAAAAAAATCCATCTGTTATATTCATCGAAAAAAATGCGAACAAAGTTGCATAAATTTGGCAACACAATCTAGGAAAATACATCTAAAAATACCATCTATAAGTCTAAAAATCCCATTTATGAGTCTTGATCATACACTTTTGCACTAGATTTTATTGACGTTGTTGTCAGCTTCATTTCATGAAAATTTTGTAAAATTAAATTGACTATAAAAATGTAATTCGACCATTTAATAAATAAACAACTGGTTAAATGGTTTAAGATATACTGTAGCTTTGTATTAAACTATTTGTTTCGTTAATATGTACTGTTATATTCAAGATATAAGCATTTAAAGTTTCGCACTTTGGAGCCTCATATCTCCGAAGGTATATGAGATAGATTTTTTTTAACAATTTTCTGGGGCTCCCTAGACATGCCCCAACAACGTACCATCGCGTTTATGCGCCATTTTTTGGACACCCTGTATTACGCCACTTTTATGATACCCATTGTTTTGGGTCATTTCGTATATTTGGTTTGCATCTGTTTAATCCCTTCCTTTGGCACCCCAACAAATAAAAGTCATTAATTTTCATTTTAGCAGCAAAACTTAACCTAACCTACCTAACCTAGTGTCCCCCAGTGCTTTTATAAAATTCTATCTAAAGCCCTGAAATTTAAAAAAAAACAAACTAGAGAAAAAATTAAGAATCCTTGTCAGCACATTACAAAGACAATGCATATCTAACAGCGGAAAACGAAAAGCTACTGATAATATCACCGAAATGCCACCACAATGTATTCTGTAAGCAACGTTGCCAATTCGCTTAAATGGAGATAGAACTCCGACTTTTATCGACTTCTAGAGACTTCGACTACTAGAGCTTTGTGTTTTCTAGAGACTTCGGCATCTAGGGACTTCGACTCAGTGGCGGCTCGTCAGGGTAGGCAAGGTAGGCACTGCCTACCTTAAAAAATGATAAAAAAGAATTAATAAATCGCAAAATTTTAAAAAATAAATAATTAATTTTTACTTTGGTTTTTGGTATAAATTTGCATATTTTTTTATAAAAAAATAATAAATTTAAAAAATAATTGTCTAAAAATAACACCTAAATATGAAAATTCTTGGTAAAACTTTCAAATTTTCGCGCCGCTACGCGGCGACATTAAATTTACTACGATTAGCTCAGGCTAGGCACTCATGCTTGTCGCCTACTCTGAGAAGTAGGTCACACCCTCACACAGGTGGCTGCACTTGCTCTAAATACGTGAATCTGCATAAAAATGTATGAGAGAGATAGCTGTAAGGTAGGCAACATATGTCAGTGCCTTCAACCAATTAAAAAGCTTTGTTTTAGTTTGCAGAGCTTGCTCTTCTTAGTGACACTTTGATTTATCAATTTCGCCATTATTAAACATTTTTTACGCGCTTTATTATAATAAATTAGTGTTTTTTTAAACCTTTTATTAAATTAAAAAACGTGTGAGTGATTTTTTGTTGTTTTGTGGATCGATTTTGTTATTTTGTGTATGGATTTTGTTATTTTGTGTGTGTATTTTGTGTTTGTGATTTTTTTTGAGTGCTTTTCTTTTAGAAGGATGGATGTCTGTCATGATTTGGTTACTTCTCTATTGGAAACCCCGTTTTCTCGACGAAATAGGCATGAACAATTTGAGATTGTTAAGTTGGGTCGGCCGGTATCTGGAATTAGCATTCTTTCATCGGACAAAAACCATGGTAAGAAATTTACCCGCTCTTTTAATGTAGGTATTTTTGGGGAGAAAAAGTGGTTGTGTGGGAGTGTGTTTTTGAATAGTTTGTTTTGTTGGCCTTGTCTTATATTTTCCTTGCTTAAAAGTAGTGTTTGGGTTAGCAAGGGGTATTCTGACATAAAAAATTTATCTACGGCTTTAAAGAAGCACGAAATCTCGAAGGAACATATGAAATGTTTTGCAGCTTTAAAACTTTTTGAAAAAAATTCGTTTAGTTTAGAGGATTCGTTTTCAAATGCATGTCACATTTCTAAACAGGTGTATAATGAAGATGTACGAAAGAATCGTAAGTTGGTCGGTTATTTGATAGATGTTGTTGTGTTTTTGGCGAAGCAGGAGTTGGCATTTCGTGGTCATGATGAGTCTAGAGAGTCTTTAAATCGTGGTAATTTTGTTGAGTTGTTTAGTATGTTGACTAAGTATGATTCGGAGATTTTGGAGCATGTGAAAAAGATTGAGGGTGTTTTTAAGGGGACTTCGAAAACTATTCAAAATGAGTTGATTGAATGTGTGTCGGACTATTTGTCGGAGGTTATTAGTAAAGAAATTTTGGCTGCGAAGTTTTTTGGAGTATTGTGTGATGATACTACTGATCATAGGGAAAAGTCTCAATGTGCGATTTCGGTTCGGTATGTTATAAAAGGGTTGATAAAGGAGAGATTTTTGGGTTTTTTTGATGTTAGTGAAGATAGGACGGCTGAAGCTTTGTTTCAATTAATTTCCACGGTGTTAGGTCCTTTTGATTGGAAAAATAAGTTGGTTGCGCAGTGTTATGACGGTGCCAGTGTAATGTGTGGTTCTCTTAATGGTCTTCAACGTAAAATTAAGGATTCTGCTCCTTGTGCTCTTTTTACCCATTGTTGTGCTCATCGTCTTAATTTAGTTTTGTTTAATGGCTCTAAATGTATAAAGAAGTGTAGGATATTTTTTCAGACCATAACTTCGGTCCCCGCCTATTTTCATTTATCGGCAAAAAGGTCTTTTGTGCTAGATTCAGTTGTTGGTAAGCGAATACCTAGGTACTGTGAAACTCGTTGGTCTTCTAGATCCAAAACGGTTAATGTTGTGAATTCGGAATGGGCAGGTTTAAAGGATGTTTTTTTACAAATTTCTAGTGATCCAACTTCTAGTGCAGAGTCTGCTAATGGTGCTCGGGGGTTTTTGAAAAATTTTTCTAGTATTGAGTTTTCCTTTTTGACAATTGTTTATAGTGAGATCTTCAATATTACCGATTTATTGTTTAGTATTTTGCAGAAAAAGAGTTTAGATATTTCTTATTGTAGGGTTCAAATTAATGTATCGGTTGAGGGAATTAAAAAACTTCGTAATGATGAAAAATTTTCGGAATTTTTTAAATCTGCCAAAAAAAGGATAAGTTCAAATGAGCCTTCATCCCTTAGAAATCTGAGGCCAAGTTTTGAAATTGAGGGTAATGAGGTATTATCTTTTAGGGCGCTTTATTTTGAAATTTTGGACAACATCATTGGTCAAATGGACGTTCGCTTTCAGGATATGGAAAGTTTATCCTATTTTTCTTTGGCTGATGGTAAGCAGTTTAGTAAGTTTCGTAATAGCTTTCCTCTAGATTTGGTTGATTTGTTAATGAGGCAGTACAAGGATTTTTTTTCGGATAAGCAGCGGTTAATTAATGAATTGACAGTTTTATATGCGGATATCAACGTTCTAAATCTTAAACTTCCTGATCTTCTTAAGTATTTAATTGAAAATGATTTTGTCGAAATATTTCCCGATGCATTTAGATTGTTCGAACTGATTTCTACCATTCCATCAACAAGCGTTTCAGTTGAGAGGAATTTTTCCGCTTTGAATAGGATTTTAAGTTACACTAGAAATAGTATGTCGCAGGATAGGCTTTCTTCTCTTTCATTGCTTTCGATCGAAAAAGAACTTCTTCTGGAACTTTCAAGGGGCGATAACTTTCATGATATTATTATCAACAAATTTGTTCTTCTTAAGGATCGGCGAATAAATTTAATCTTTAAAACATAGGTCGTTATTTTTTTTTATTGTTTCTTTCCGGGTTTGTTGTATCGTTCAGTTGTTTAATAGTGCTTATCGCACAACGTGAGGGGTTTTAGTCGGTATGAGTCCGGCACTACCTATCCTTCTGGTGTCATATGCATGATTTCCCCTGTTAAAAAAAAAAAAAAAACCTTTATTGCCTTAAATTGCTATTGACCATGGCATCTATTAATTTTCTTTAAGTGCTAGGAAAATGCTTGACCTTGAAGTCCAAAAAAATTTTCGCCTGCGGCGCCATTTGCGGGGGGCTGCCGCCCCCCGGACCCCCTGCAGCGATCCCCCCTGATCAATTGACCTGTTGCCTACCTCGATTGCGTACCCACGAGCCGCCACTGCTTCGACTACTAGTGACCAGGGTTGTACACGAATACTTTTTTTTGTATTCGAATACGAATACAAATACTTTGCTACATGCTAAGCACGAATACGAATACAAATACATTTAAAACAACATGTATTCGGGTACGAATACGAATACAAAGTATTCGTATTCGTAAAACTACGAATACAATATTGCGAATACAATTCCCACGATTTTTGGTGCAAAATTTAAAATTATTGCAAAACGAACTTACTCGTGTGTGTTTGGTTATAAAAATGTATTCGTAAAAAGTATTCGTGAATTTACGAATACAAATACTAATATTTGCATTTTTACGAATAAAAATACAAATACAAACTCATTTGAAAATAATGTATTCGAATACGAATAACGAATACTGTTAAAGTATTCGAATACAGTGTTCGAATACGAATACTTGTATTCGTGTACAACCCTGCTAGTGACGCTCCCGCCGTTTCGTGTATGTCGTTTCTCTTATTCATAAATGCTCTCTGCACAAACGACGCCTCCGAGCAGCCATTTTGGAGCTTTTCTTTAATATAAAATCAATCAAACCGATCGTAAGAATTTCTAGGAAGTGAATCTTTTGCTAAAACAACAAATATTGTGCTTAGTGTTTTCAAAGAAAACAAAACAACACTCTCTTAGCAAACTCAAAACTGCATTTCTAAGATAAAGCTGATTTTCTTGGTAAGCTTGTACTGCTTGTAGTATTTTAATTCTTTTTGCATGAAAAATCATAAGCTTAAAACTAGAATAAGGTAAAAAAAGGATAGTTTATTAAAAGTTTACTACTTAGAACTATTTACAAAAACGTAGTTGTCATTAAATTTTAGTAGAGTGCGAGTGCTCGACTCTTAATTCGGCGGTCACCATTTGTTTATCTTTTAAATGGCCGAACTACATTTTATAATAAATTTAATTTTGCAAAATTTTCATAAAATGAAGCTGACAACGATGTCAATAAAATCTAATGCAAAAGTGAATGATCAAGATTTGGGATTTTTAGATGTATTTTCCTAGACTGTGTTGCCGAATTTATGCAAATTTGTTCGCATTTTCCTTGATAATCTCAGATGGATTTGTTTCAACAATTTTCCCACCCTGTATAAAAAATCACCACTATAACAAGTTTGCAAAAAGTATAGGTAATTTCCTCGCTAATTTCTAACTAGCTTTAGTTAAACAACTACCATTAGTGTTAAATAATAAATAACCAAAACTTATAGTTTTACCAGTTTCTATTCGCAGTTTAGTTTGGAAGAAAAGAATACTTCTTTTCCTTTTAATTTGGATTAAATAAACTATAATTTAGTACAGACGATTTCAAGTCCTTGCAAAAGAAATTTAAATGACCTCATTTCATGTGCTTTTAAAAAAAATGTACCTACACTTATTGTACAAATTGCACAAATATGTATATATTCTTTTTCTAGCAATTTTTTAGTTCCTATTTTATTATACTCTTCGCAAGACTAGGTCCGAAGAGTATATTGCAATCAATCAGAAAATCCTAAAATCGTCAATTTTCATCTTAGAGCAAAAATTCTTGCAGATTCGTGGGTTTCATGACTTTTTATGATTTTCAATTTTTCTCCGTCCGTCCGTCGGTCGGTCGGTCTGTGGGATGTCACGTTTCTTGTAAACACGCTATCTTGAGAACCAAAACTCCAATTTAATTCAAATTTTAAGGAAAAATCAGTGCCTATAAGAGGAAGAACCCTATTGTTATTGACAACAATCCGAGTACTATAAAGCCGTCTTTTCAGCCCCCCAAGTGAAAAAAAAATCATCTCGATTAATATTAAATTTACAAAAAAAATTATTCGACATAAAACATAGGAAATTTAATTCTCTACGAAAAATTATTCGTTGGTTTTTTTGTCAGACCCCCCAGTTACCCCCCACCACAAAAAAACTTGCTATCTTGGTTATTATTTCAATAAACAAAAAAAATATTATTCACAAAAATAATGAAAATTTAATTTTCTATTAAAAATGTTGGTTTATTTTTTATAAACTTAACCAGTAAGGTTAAAAAAAAAACAAAAAATAAACTATTTCAATAGCAAAAAACTTTTAAGTCCGAATCGCGTCACGCGTCAGTCAAGAAGGCATGCCAAAAATATTTCAAACAAAGAAACAAAAGCAGCTGTCAGAATAAATAACCTAAAAGATGTTAAACGTCAGAACTGACGTTTACCCTCTTCGTTAACGAAATTCTTCGTGTTTTATGTCAATAGTTTGCACTCTTCGCAGATAAATAAAAAAAAAACTCGAGGGGGGTTTCACTAGAGGAATTGGTGTACACAATAGGAGGAATTTTTTAGGAATTGGAGGAATTTTTGGGGAATTTGTGGAATTTTTTGGGAATTTGAAGGAATTTTTTACAAAGAATTCCTCTTGGGGGAAGTGGTGTACACTATTTGGGTATGTGAATTCCCCCTCGAAAAAACGATTACCCTCAAATAGTTTTCTTGTGAAGAGTATTCTATAGAATGTGTAGCCCTTAAATAAAATATTGATTTAGCTTTGATTTAAAAAATCTAAAATTCTTCTTCTACCAATTCCAAATTTTATTCGAGCGACTCATTTGCGAAGAGTAACTTCGACGCGTTTCGACTTCTTCCCATTCTAGTTATATTTTATATTTATTAGGTCTGGTATGTTATTTACCAATAGTGTAATTCTCAAAATTATTTTACAAAGGACAGTTATTGAAAAGGGCAGGTATAAACTCATATAATTAGGGTGTTGATTGCCTTCTTGGTATAACTATATTTATTTAGTATTAACGTATTTTCAAAGAAGAATTTAAAGAATACTCAGGTAAGCTACCCTAAGAAGGGTGGAGGGAGGATTATTCATATAAAAGTAGGATTCTTAACAGAAAACGTCCATTAAAATAGTTGTGAAACGCAGAAATCTACAAAATAGTGAAAATAGTTATTTATAATAGTTTTGTATTTTTTGTCCTTCAAGTCGAATATTAATTGTGAATCTTCGCAAAGCTCCATACTCATCAGGTAATCATTTTGTTTATTTTAAAAGACTCAAGATCCCAACAACCCAATCTATTTATTAGGTAATTTAAATTTATTAAAAAAATACAGAAAATATAAATATCTAATATGGTATATTTCTGTATATTAACTTAAATCTTCGTGTGGTTTAAAATACGTTTTTTGCTACTGAAATTTTTTATTTTCTCTCTTTTTAACCTTACTGGCTATAACTGTAAAACAACTAATTTAATAACAACGGAGAAAGATGGTTTCTGCCAGGGTGTTATTGGGGGTCGGACAAAAAAATGAAAAAATACTTTTCTGTAAAGAATTAAATTTCCTATGATTTATGTCGAATAATTGTTATTGTGAATTTAATAATAATTTAACTACGATTTTTTTTTGTTTGGGGGGCTTAAAAGAAGGCTTTGTAATAATCATATTGTTAAAAACAATACGGTTCCCTTTCTTATAGAGGAAGATTATTCCTTCAAAATTGAGTTTGATATCACTTTTGGTTTTTGAGATAGCGTATTTAAAAGAAACGTGACATTCATACAGACCAACGACAGACAGATTTTAAGTTATTCGATGAAAAACACGAATCTGCAAGAATTTTTCCTTTACAATAAAAATTGAAGTTTTTAGATTTGTCTTATCGATTGCAATACTCTTCGGCCAGAGTCTTCAGTCTTGCGAAGAGTAGTAATACCTAAATTCCCAGTTCCAAGTATACTTTAAAGCTTTGGTTATTTAGAACTAATCGAAGCTATTAAAAGCGTTATAACCTTAGATTGTGTATTCCAAATTAACTTGTGTTCATTTTTCTTATTTTGTGTCAAAATAGTACTGGTACTAAAAACTCCCGCAATTTCAAAATGAGCCGTAAAATGAAAAGGCCTGCAGTTACCCCAGTTGATTTTGACGATATTCTTCAAAGCCAGAACCTCTGCAGAGTGTGTCGGAGTCCTACTGGTCAGATGTCGCCATTGGATGAGAAATTGTGTTTGACTTCGACAATCTCAGTGTTTAAAGCTTTAGAACATGTATTGGCTACCAAGGTATGTATACTAATAACATGGGCATTCCAAAAAGAACATTATTTGTACTTTTTTATATTATTTACAACTTTATTATATTCTTGAATGTTCAGATTTGTCACATACCAACCTTTATACCTACTATGACTTTTATTTATAATTACGAATATATACAGGGTGTCCGAGATCAATGTGCTTTTTTTTTTAATGGGAGATAGCTGGGAAAAATTCAAGACATTTGGTAAAAACAGTTTTTTGAAAAAGTGCCCCCCTTCGGAAATAACGGCCTTCAAACATGTAGACTAAAAACCCTTAATCGTAAATATTTACCAAATGATTTCACCAACCATCATGAAAGTTGTACTATCAATAAAGGTAATAAATAGGGTCATTTTAAACCCATTTTGAAATTTGGCGCCCTCTTTAAAATGGGTTAAACACTAGTAGTGTTGATAAAAACTGCATGTAATTTCTTTACCTTAAAGAATTTTGTAATTTTATGTATTTTTTTAAATACCCCAATTTAAGTAAAAACATTTTTTCCACTTGAAATTTCTGAGAAACTGTACCGTTAATAGTATATTATCATCCTAGGTAGAGAAGAGGTTCATTATTGACCTAGCGCAAAGATTGTATCATACAATTGCGCGAGGTCAATAATGACCTTCTCTACCGTGGATGATATATTATTTTTTTTACTACTAGCATTTTCTTGAAAAATGTTAATTTAAAAATATGTTCAATTTTTATCAAAACCCTGTATATGATTTTTAAAAAAAATTAATCGAAATTTCCATGGAAATGACAATGACGTTACATCAATCAAAACAATAAAAAGTTCTTCACATGGGTGGTTTTTTCCAAAATAACTCATAATTTGCACGTAAATAGCGTAAATGGTTTAAATAATATGATGGTCACTGATAAGGAATTTGTAAATATAATGATAATGATAGAACACTGACACAGCTACAGAAAAAAGTGCGACATGTTTACAACTGTACAATTTTTTCTTTGTAAAATATTTGTGCAATAAAATGTTTTCAAGTATTTTAAAGTAGTTATGTTTTCAAGATTAAAAATCTTCGTAGAAATCTTACAAAAACTGCTGTAAGTACCGTTCTGTTTATGAATAAACTTGACATATGTTTTGACATATGATTTTGTCTCCCTAGGGAGACAAAAAAAAATTGTTAACCTAGGTGGTAAAAAGTGATTTTGAAGGGTTCTTCAAAAGTCAATAATGACACTCTTTGCTCCTAGTAGTAAAAAATAGTATATTATCATCCTAGGTAGAGAAGAGGTTCATTATTGACCTAGCGCAAAGATTGTACAATTGCGCGAGGTCAATAATTCTTCTCTACCGTGGATGATATATTATTTTTTTCACTACTAGCATTTTCTTGAAAAATGTTAATTTAAAAATATGTTCAATTTTTATCAAAACCCTGTATATGATTTTAAAAAAAAATTAATCGAAATTTCCATGGAAATGACAATGACGTTACATCAATCAAAGCAATAAAAAGTTCTTCACATGGGTGGTTTTTTCCAAAATAACTCATAATTTGCACGTAAATAGCGTTAATGGTTTAAATAATATGATGGCCACTGATAAAGAATTTGTAAATATAATGATAATGATAGAACACTGAACAGCTACAGAAAAAAGTGCGGCATGTTGACAACTGTCCATTTTTTTTTTCGTTAAATTATTTGTGCAATAAAATGTTATCAAGTATTTTAAAGTAGTTATGCTTTCAAGATAAAAAAATCTTCGTAAAAAACTTGCAAAAACTGCTGTAAGTACCGTTCTGTTTATGAAAAAAACTTGACATATGATTTTGAACAAAACAAAAATTGTTAACCTAGGTGGTAAAAAATGATTTTGAAGGGTTCTTAAAAAGTCAATAATGACACTCTTTGCTCCTAGTAGTGAAAAATAGTATATTACTACCGTGGGTGGAAAGGGTTTCATTTCTGTCGAGAGAAAAAGATGGTTTACCAAGGCGCGTAGCGCCGCGGTAAACCATTTCTCGAGACAGAAAGGAAATTTCCACCGAGGTTAGTATGCTATTTTATTTACAACTGCTTACATTTATGTTTAATTTTAAAAAGCTTTAATTTTGCAAATTAATATTATTCATTTTTAACATCTTAGTTAACATGATTATTTTTTTTAATTTATTACCTTGGTTACATTACAATTGCTTGACATTGAAGTAAAAAACTAATTATTTTTAATTTTCAAAAAACGTCATTTCTCGCATTATTTTAAAGTCTTAAACCAACTAATATTAAAAAAAACATAATGTCGGATAGTGATGATGAATGTACATAATTGAAGGAGTGTGCTCAAAAGGCCGAAGAGGATTTGCTCCCTCAAAAGAGTTAAATCCGACTTGTTTTCATTACCCAGGCGGAAAGTAGTTACTTTCCGCCCGGGTGGAAAGTGACAGCTTAATAAAACCAATAAAGTGACATTTTCTAACTTTTAAAGAGTCAGAAATGTCATAATTTCATATGCAGTTGTAAATAAAATATGTTAACTACGTCTGACATCCTTTCTCAACAACAACTTCCGTTTCCTTGCAAACTGCTTGAGATTAGCAACATGCTGTGGCAAAATAGCTTGTCTGTTTACCTCTACTAAAAGTTACTTTTTAAAAGATCATCATACAAAACGTTACACTCCACCATAAGAAGACAATTGTGCATTTGGATGGTGCTGTACGTCGACAGCATTCGCTTAAGTTCGGCAAGACATGCAAGTTCTACACCACATCCATAGGCTACAAATTAGACTTGAGCATGTAAACCCTACACCCACAGCGGCTAGTTTAAAAATAGAATAGAGCTAGCAAAGGCAAAACAGGCAAGCAAACAGGTGGATGTATTGCTTGTTTGCTTGCCTGTTTTGCCTTAAGTAAGTCGTAAGTCCTATACTCCCGAAATCGAGCTCCTTAACACTACTAATGTTTAACTCATTTTAAAGGGGGCGCCAAATTTCAAAATGGGTTTAAAATGACCCTTTTTATTACATTTATTGATAGTACAACTTTCATGATGGTTGGTGAAATCGTTTGGTAAATATTTACGATTAAGGGTTTTTAGTCTACATGTTTGAAGGCCGTTATTTCCGAAGGGGGGCACTTTTTCAAAAAACTGTTTTTACCAAATGTCTTGGATTTTTCCCAGCTATCTCCTATTAAAAAAAAGCACATTGATCGCGGACACCCTGTATATAAATATACTAATAACATATCGAAAAAATCTATTTTACGGTTAATATTGTTTCAGTTAAATGCATTCGAAACTTGCCCTCAACTTATTTGCGGCGTTTGCAAAAGCTCACTCAAAATAGCCTACGATTTTAAGTTACAATTAAATGAATCTGAAGAATTAACAACTAGATTGTTAGACAAGGCCGTGAAGGAGGTATTTGCAAAAATGAAATCGGAAAATGAAACAGTTACAATGGAAAGCAATCAATTCTTTGACTTAAATTCTACCAGTACCAGCAAATCAGCTTGTGAAGAATATTCAAGTATCAAAAGAAGAATTGTGGAAAAAACTGGTAAGTACTGTACTAATCGCGGTACTAATCATACTTTTTAAATGTTACACTTTTTTAGAATAGCATTTGATTAATAATACAAATTGAAACCTAAGCAATCGTTAAAAGATAAAAATAACCTAAAAGTAGATAGTTAATTTTTCGCACATCGTTTATTAAAGACATTCATTAACGCACTCCAAATATTTGACTAATGAACCCTATTAATGCATAGCAACGAGCCCATAGTAATGCTCTTCTATGTTTAAAATTACCATCTATGTTCCTACATTACAAATGTTAAAATAGCTTTAATTACGGTTCAAGCAACAAAAACCAAAAGAAATTAAATAGTTACCGTTGGAAAGAATGAGATGCAGATCCTTTTACCACATTTTAAGGAACTAACATTCATTTTCTATTCACAATTAATAAATGTTCGGTGGCAGCTCTTCTTCTTCAATTTTAATAAAATTGAATGGCCGACGCATTGTTTCTGTTAGTTGGTGAAATAACTGTTTTATTTTATAATTTATTTAATAATTATCTACGATGTGCGCAAAAGCATTGTAACCAGTTTGTACCCTTGGTTCCATAAGACACTGGGGCACTGGGTCAAATTTCTTTAGCGAAATGTGACCTTAATTTTGCCATAATTAAATCATATTTATGATGGTTGTTTCGTTGCTTAACCATATTTTACGAATATAGTAAAAAACTTCCCAAAACTCAAGAAATTAATGCCAAATTTTTTGTCCCAGTGTCTTGTGAAACCAAGTGTATGTTAAATGGCGATTAATAAACTCAATTATTAACAAGCTCGCTGATCGCTCGATTGTTAAAACTGCTCGTTTATTGATCACCTTTATTAACACACTTACTGGTTAAATAACTATTTTCGCACATCTTTTCTTAAAGTAATTTATTGTCGCACTCCAACTCTAAAGTATTAATTAATAATAATAAGTCATATCAATGCATAGCAATGAGCATAGCATCCCTCTGCTATGTTTAAAGTTCACTATCTATGTTTCTATATTACAATTAAATGTAAAACTAGCTTTAATTACTGTTCAAGCAAAAAAAACCAAAAGAAATTTTATATTCACATCAATGAACAAAAGTTAGGTGTCAGTTCATCTTCTTCTTATATTATACAGGGTGTCCGCGATCAAGGTGCTTTTTTTTTAATGGGAAATAGCTTGGATAAAACCAAGACATTTAGTAAAAATCCGTTTTTTGAAAAAGTGCCTCCCTTCAGAAATAATGGCCTTTAAGCAGGTAGACGTAAATATTTACCAAATGGTTTCTTCAACCATTATGAAATTTGTACAATCAATAAAGGTTATAAAAACGGTCATTTTAAGCCCATTTTGAAATTTGGGGCCCCTTTTAAAATGGGTTAAACGCAGGTAGTGTTAATAAAAATTGCATGTAATTTCTGTACCTTTCAGAAATAAAATAAAACTAGAAATGGGTTAGATCAGTGGGTGGGTTAGGTCAGTGAACCAGTTAGAGTTCTTTTATAAAATGCCGACATTAAATAGGATACTCCTCGCAGTAATCAAAAAACAGAAAAATTCAAATGAACAATAATTTTTTAATATTACAAAAAAAAATCTGCGAAGAGGTTATACTATTAACTTTTCTATAATAAAAAGATTTATTAGCGAAAAGCATAAATGTGTATTAATTCTGACACTGACGTTTAGGATTTAATTTGGCTTTAGAAAGGTGCTTTTGTTTTAATTTTTTTTTTGCAAAGCCACCTTGACCGAACCTAGACTTACGTGACTTGGAGCTTTTTTATCAATAAAAACCTTTTTTTTGACCTTATTTGTCTTAAAAACTTCACAAAAAAAAACAAAAAATATATTTTAATACAGAATTTAATTATCTTAAGTTTTTTTTGTAAATTAAAAAATAACGAAGATACGGCTTTTTTTTTAATTGGGGGGCTTATGTGGGGCCGGACAAAAAAAACTTAAACATACTTTTAGTAGAGAATTAAAAGGGCTTTAAAGTTACAAGAAAAAAAATTCTGTTATTTTTATGATAACTGAAATCTGAACTTTTTTCTTACTTTGAGGGTGCCGCAGCCCCCCTTATTATTTTCCGATTTCTTTCAAAAACAATAGGAATCTAGATTTTATTGAGAACGATTTTTCCTGAAAATTTGAACTTGATGGGATCTTTGGTACTCAAGTTAGAGTGTCTACAAAAAACGTGACAAACGGACGGACGGACGGATTTTTTGAAAGTTGTTCAAAATTCGATGAAACGCACGAATCTGCAATTTTTGCTCTACGACGATTTTTGACGATTTTAGAATTTTCAAAACAATCACAATGTACTCCTCGTTTTTGACTATGTCTGCGAGGAGTATAATAAATAAAAAATATCTTTATTGAGTTAAACTCAAAAGGCCATTGACCGAGGTCCTTCAGCCAAATTACATGTCATTAATTAATTATAAATTAACAAGAACATAAAGAAATAATTGTGAAATTTAATGCATTTAGTAAAAAAAAAAGTTATGATTAGAGATGTAGTTTTAAAAGTTCTTCAAGAATTTTGTAATTTTGTTTATTTTTTTTTAAAACTTTAATTTAAGTGAAAACTTTTTTCCACTTGAAATTTCTGAGAAACTGTACCGTTTATGAATAAACTACCAATAACACTGTTAGTGTACCCCATATTTCACTAACTTGGAGTAAGTGTTTTTGCCAAGTCTAATGCAAAATATAGGGTACATTAGGAGTGTTTTTGGCAGTTTAATAATAAACGGTACAGTTTCTCAGAAATTTCAAGTGGAAAAAAGTTTTCAATTGAATTCAGGTATTTAAATAAATAAACAAAATTGCAAAATTCTTGAAGGTAAAGAAATTACATGCAGTTTTTATTAGCACTATCTGCGTTGAACCCATTTTAAAAGGGGCCCCAAATAACAAAATGGGTTTAAAATGACCGTTTTTATTACCTTTATTGATTGTACAAATTTTATAATGGTTGGACAAACCATTTGGTAAATATTTACGATTAAGTGTTTTTAGTCTACCTGCTTAAAGGCCATTATTTCCGAAGGGGGGCACTTTTTCAAAAAACGTTTTTTACTAGGTGTCTTGTTTTTTTCCCAGCTATTCCGCATTAAAAAAAAGCACCTTGATCTCGGACACCCTGCATATTATATACCTATTATTTTTAGAAGAATCTGACGCTGTGTCTACAGAGAACGTCTCCACTTCGAACGATTACGTAAAAATGGAAGTTGAGCAATGCTACCCAAGCCAAGTAAAAATAGAAACCGAAAAAGTCAACTTTAAATCAAGCAGTGTTACTTCAAATATAGACGGGCACAATCAAGACTTAACCCCGAGTATTAAGGTAGGACAACAGCAATCACAAAAAAATATAAAAAATAGTGCAATAGTACATTTTTATACTCTTCGCAAGACTAGGTCCGAAGAGTATACATATTGCAATCGATCAGAAAATCCAAAAATCGTCAATTTTCATCGTAGAACAAAAATTCTTGCAGATTCGTGTTTTTCATGATTTTTTAAGGTTTTCATTTTTTGTCTATCGGTCGGTCGGTCTGTGGGATGTCACGTTTCTGTTAAACACGCTATCTTAAGAACCAAAATTCCAATCCAATTCAAATTTTAGGTAAAAATCGATCCATGTAAGAGGAAGAACCCTATTGTTTTTGGCAAGAATCCGAGTACTATAAAGCCCCCTTTTCAGCCCCCCAAATGAAAAAAAATTGTTGCTCGACTGTTATTAAAATTACAAAAAAAAACAATCGACATAAAATATAGATAATTTAATTCTTCACCAAAAAGTATCAATTAATTTTTTTGTCCGACCCCCCAATTACCCCCCAGCACAAAAAATCCTCCTATCTCCGTTATTATTCAATCTACAAAAAAAATATTTACAAAATTAATGAAAATTTAATTTTCTATTAAAAATGTGGATTTATTTTTTGTGAAGTTAGTCAGTAATGTTAAAAAAACATAAAATAAACGATTTTAGTAGCAAAAAAGTCCGAATCGCGTCACGAGTCGGTCAAGAAGGCCATGCAAAAATATTTCAACTAAAGAAACAAAAGCAGCTGTCAGAACAAATAACAAACGTGTTTTTTTATTCGATCGGATAAATTTTACTAAAAACAATTGACAGAAATATCTGACGTTAATCAGATCGAATAAAAAAACACGTCTATTCTTAAATATGTTAAACGTCTGATGTTTATCCTCTTCGTTAATGAAATTCTTCGTGTTTTCTGTTAATAGTTTCGCAGATTTTTTTAAACAAATTATAGTTTTTTTGCGAAGAGTATATTTTAGAAAGTGTAGCAATTATATAAAATATTGATTTAGCTTTGATTTAAAAAATTTAAAATTACACTTCTACCGAATTCGAATTCTACTTAAGCTACTCATTTATTTGCGTTTCGACTTCTACCCATTCCGACTTCTGCCCATTCTAGTTTAATCCCGCAGTAGAAGTTTATGATAATAATTCTCCTAATTGATTTAAAACCCACTTTAGTTGCATGTTGTATTTTCTAAATGTCTTTATAATGCACAATAATGTACTTCTGAAACTACTAAAGATACAACATTTTGGCACATTTACTCCCTCAATCAAAACATTCAAAACATAATAATTTTTAAATTTTTAGGCTTCTCTACCTGTTAATGCAAGAAATGGCAAATTGAAATACTTAAAAAAAGATCATAATGGAAACACTGCGCTTCACAAAGCTGCTAGGCATGGTCACAAGGATATGGTGGTCTCCCTGCTAACACATGTACAAAATAATGATCCTGGCACATTGGAATGCTTTATTAATCAAAAGAATAGGACTGGTGACACTGCTCTTCTACTAGCTTCTAGTAATGGTCACAATGATATAGTGGTCTCCCTGCTAACACATGTACAAAATAATAATCCTGGCATATTGGAACGCGTTATTAATGAAAAGAATAATAATGGTGACACTGCTCTTCTACTAGCTTCTAGTAATGGTCACAATGATATAGTGGTCTCCCTGCTAACACATGTACAAAATAATAATCCTGGCATATTGGAACGCGTTATTAATGAAAAGAATAATAATGGTGACACTGCTCTTCTACTAGCTTCTAGTAATGGTCACAATGATGTAGTGGTCTCCCTGCTAACACATGTACAAAATAATAATCCTGGCATATTGGAACGCGTTATTAATGAAAAGAATAAGAATGGTGACACTGCTCTTCTCCTAGCTTCTGGTAATGGTCACAAGGATATAGTGGTCTTCTTGCTAACACATGTACAAAATAATAATTTTGGCATATTGGAATGCTTTATTAATCAAAAGAATAGGACTGGTGACACTGCTCTTCTCCTAGCTTCTAGGAAGGGTCACACGGATGTAGTGGTCTTCTTGCTAACACATGTACAAAATAATAATCCTGGCATATTGGAACGCGTTATTAATGAAAAGAATAATGATGGTGACACTGCTCTTCACAAAGCTGCCAGTAATGGTCACAAGGATATAGTGGTCTTCTTGCTAACACATGTACAAAATAATAATCCTGGCATATTGGAACGCGTTATTAATCAAAAGGATAATGGTGGTTACACTGCTCTTCACGAAGCTGCTAGGCATGGTCACAAGGATATAGTGGTCTTCCTGCTAACACATGTACAAAACAGTAATCCTGACATATTAGTACGGTTCATTATTGAAAGGACTATTTTTGGTAACACTGCTCTTCACGTAGCTGCTAAGATGGGTCACTTGGATGTCATGGACTCCATGATAACACATGTAGAAAATAATAATCCTAACATATTAAAACGCTACATCAATCAAAAGGATATGAATGGTTACACTGCTCTTCATCTATCTCTTCATAGGGCTATTTTATCCGAGATTAACCGGTTAACCAAGTGACCGGTTATATTATACACAAATAACATCCTATATTGATAACTAAGAGAAGGTTCATTATTTGCATCTCTTGTTAAACTGACTTTTAGTTAAAGTTCCTCTTAACTTCGATTTAAGCTATCGTGATTGGCTAAAATTGTCTTTAACAGGAACTTTAACTAAAAGTCAGTTTAACAAGAGATGAAAATAATGGACCTTAGGTATATAGCCGGTAATTTGTGCCTTGTGGTATCCTCGCTAAAAATTAGAGATGTGCCAGTGGTATTTGACCAAGATTTTGACCAGGTATTAATACGGTATTTTGATCCCCCCATTTTAAAGGTGGTCATATTCTGAATTAAAAAAAGAACTTTTTCGATTTTTTTTTCGAAAATTTTAAAATTTAAAATTGTATATTTAGTATAAATTAATAAAAAAAAAAATCTATTCAGACAAAAAACCACAAGAATACTTTTTTTGTTAAGAAAAAAGTTACCTTTAATTCTTTAAAAGAAAAGCCCCTGTAATTTTTTAATTTTTATAGTAGCCGAAATTTAAATTTAATAACAGTTGGGGGGCACCGGTGCCCCCTTTTTTATTATTCGATATTTTCAAAAACCAATAGGGTTCTTCCTTTTATGAAAAATGATTTTTACCAAAAATTTGAACTTGATTTGACTTTTCGTTCTTAAGATATTGTGCCCATAAAAAAAGTGTGAGATACAGACAAACGGACGGACGTATTTTTTGAAAGTTGTTCAAAATTCGATAAAACGCACGAATCTGTAAGAATTTTTGCTCTACGACGAAAAATAACGATTTTAGGATTGACCAAATTTATAATATTCTTCGACTTTGTCTGCGAAGAGTATAATAATACGTGACTTTATGTTTTTTTTTGGAACTATACAAGTAGCAATAAAAAATACTAAAATAGAATAAAAAGTATAGTAACATTAAGTATTTCTTTTTTTTTCCAAAGATTTTTGATTTTTCATTAAATACAAGTTTTTTAGGAATAATACCTCATTTGACCTTATTTGACCGTATTAATACCAAAAATTTTGACCCGTCAAAAACTTTTTGGTCAAAAGCACAACCCTACAAAAATAGACTAAAGTAAAGACACTTGTGTCTCACGAATAAAGTATGTAGTAAAATTTCAATTATTTTCTTTTATGGATGTATATGCACTCAATCTTTTCAGAAAACCTACCATTAAAAGAGTTAAATCAAGCAATAAGTTTGTATTGTATTCTCAAAAAATGTAAACATTTAATTTTTTAAATAAATTTTTTTTTTAAATAATCTGCTATGTGTTTTATTTTCTTGCAATCCGCGAAGTCTTTAATCTACAAACTGAAACTTTTAAATTAGGCAATTCTTGAGGTTCCACTTAAATTGTCTTCAAAGTTAAATTAATCCATCGAATCATGATTCCTGATAATAAACAAAGAGTTGGAAATATTCCCTTGCATATATTGATTTGCAGATGCTTCCACCTTACAGAGTTAAATCAAGGAAGCCCATATGGCAAGAGTATTTTATTTATCATCCCTTTCTGTTACTGATATGTGGAAAAATAAGTGGCAAGAAATTGATGATTTAACCAACAAAGAATTGATTGAAGATCCAACAAAGATAGTTCCAGGGTTTGATACATTGGTGGCCTGTTGTTCATTATGTTTCACGTTCAGATGGATGTTGAGTTGGAATTTTGAACCTGCTACCAGTGAGTACACAGATGGTTTCCGACTTTGTGCCCATTGCGCACGTGTGCTCTTAGAAGCTTGTTGGTGCTTTCGAAGTCGCATTCCTCGCATGGATATATTACGTTGGTGTGCTGCGTGTTTATGTAGAAATTCAAATCGTTCTTATCGCTTGGGAAATAGTCGCAAGTGGGGCATTTAAGCAGGATGTTGTGGTTTTTGTGCATGTGTGCTTGAACGTTGTACGGGTGACTTGCGCAGTTGCAGTGTTCGCATAAACATTAGATAAAAATGAACAATAGTTTATTTAAATTTATTTAAATTTTTATTAACGGAATTTCTTCCTTTTGAAAATTTACATACCAATTAATAGATAACAAGTTATTTCAACTTAAAAATATTATTATATTAAAGTAGCAAAATATTACGCGTAGTGCGTTTAAAGGAATTTAAGTTAAGAATAAAAATATCACAAAATTGATAAACATAATTAAAATTAACAATCATACGAGAAATAGAGGAATGTTGACCGTAATTAGTACGATGGAAAACATTATGTAAAAAGTTATAATGCCTTAAAGTACGAGAAGGAACATTTATATAAAAAAGTGACAAAAGCGCAGGGCATTTTATTACAAAGTGCAATATCTTATACAAAAACATAATATCAAAGTATCGTCGCCTTGTATGTAATGGTGGTAACCCAAAGTGAGATGTCCGGGGCAGGGTTATTTTCCAATAAAGTACTTTTAATTCATTGAAATCATTTTATTTAACACACAACATAAATCACGAAATACAAGACATATTGACAGTTGGACAAGTGAGTGAGAACTGCAGTGGAATTCTGATCTTTCGATTTTGATAATTGATAGTAACTATTATCGTATCAGGACGATTTTGTTGATTCTGAAGGCATTTTATGGTCGTGAAGCGACGACAAAAGACACCATGTTTCTACAAATGAGAATCGTTTTGGCTGTGTTGAGGTTAGTTTTACTCGATTTCGACGTGTTCAAACGATTTGACTGATTCTGAAGGGATTTAAAATCGTAAAATCACGATAAAAGCCGCCATTGTTTCTCGATAGCTAAAGAGGTTGCGAGTATCAAATCTATCTCACTTTTACTTACCTTTACCTGTAAAACCATCCTTGTCTTGTTAATATTTTAACATTATAGGAACACAAAATTCTTCAAATACTAAAATATTAAAAACAAATGTACTTTGAAAAGTACTATTATCTACCTCTATTATTAATTATTTTATTAAGAGAATTATAAGCTTTTAAAAAAATTTTATGACCGATTCTGCCACATTAATTTCTTAGTTTTCTACCCTTAATTAAATTTATTACATAATAAGTAATTTTCTTTAAATACTTGTTTATTAAATACGTAAAAAATATTTTTTATGACTAAGTACTTATTTTTAATTTCACTCACAATTATATTTAATTGTTTTAAAATATCTTAATTACCAAACAACTAAAAAAAAATGTTTTTTTAGACAATTCATTCCTTAATTAATTTGTACTTAATACTATAGTTTTAAAATAAAAAATTACGCATCAAATTTAAAATATATTTTTTTTAATCTTAAAACATAAAAGTTATGTATAGAAAAAGATAATTAATTAAAAAAAAAAGAACAATCTTCATACTTGGTTATGCCATTTGGGGTTGTAATTATCACTCACAATAAGAATTATCATTGCCAATAATTGGGTACATATGAATATATTTTTGCAATTTTCTTACCGAAATTAATATTTTTGTAATGCCGTATTTCCTTAAAAATCAACAAAAATGTTTCCCACAAAAAATTTAAAAGCTTTTTTCTTATTTGAAGACTAAATAACAAAAAATTATTATTTTCTTTAAGGTGGGTTATAAACTTATAAAACACTACTAAAAATGTAGCTAATGAAAAAATAATCAAATACTTAATTTAATAAAAAACTTTGAGCAAACAATTTGTTTGAAAGTATTTGTATTTCTTTTTATTTCATAAAATATCCCTTTAACTTTTACAAAACAAGTAAAGACTTTTAAAAAACTACTAAAATACAAAACTAAATTTGAAAATGGTGCATTCCTAGGCATATTATAGGTTAGAAAACCAGAAAAAGTAGTTCAAATGCCTAACTTTGACATCAAATCCCGAAGATATTGCCGAGTTGAACGATATCAAAATGATAATGCTTCAGAATCAAAAGTATCGTTGTTCTTCGATAACATAAAAATAGTATCAAAATAGTTCGAGAGAGACATCAACATAATTTAAGAAGGTTTCTCTCTTTATTATAAGTTCTTTTGCCGTCACAAGTGCAAATTTAGTTAATTTTTAAGAGAATATTATGCAACTACTTACGCGTTAAACATAAACAAAAATTGAAAAGTGTTCAACATTATTACTGCAAAATTTTTTCAATTTGCTAATTATTCATTATTAGCTATTTTAAGAAAAGAATGGAAAAATGTGTAATAATTGTTTAATTGCCAAAATATAAGTAATTAAAAAGTGAAGAAAAATATTGTAATTATGACCAGTGGCTCCAAAAAGTTTGGAATATCGCTTCTAATTTCGTAAATACTTTTCCTAGAAGGTTGATTTTTTCGAGGTCGATTTCATTTCGAGAATGTGTCGCTTGCTACCCTTAAGTTACTAAATGTAACCCCTTTTAACAGAATTTGTTTGTGTTAAAAAGTTTGGAATATCGCCTGTAAAATCGTAAATACTTTTCGTAGAAGGTTAATTTTTTCGAGGACTAGTCAACTTTCTTATTTTAAATGGAACACCCTATTTTTTATTTTTTTTTATTAATTTGGATGACATTAGCAGTTCAACAATATGTCGCTTGCTACCCTTAAGTTACTAAATGTTACCCCTTTTAACAGAATTTGTTTCTATGTTAAAAAGTTTGGAATATCGCCTGTAAAATCGTAAATACTTTTCGTAGAATGTTAATTTTTTTGAGATCCATTTTTATTTTCTGAATACGCATCTAACAAGCATACCCTCAACTTTACAGGGTGTTTCCCTTTTTTAGGAGAATATACAACTTTCTTATTTTAAATGGAACACCCTATTTTTATTTTTTTTTATGAATCTAGTGATCTAGATTAAAAAAAATAAAAATCAGGATCTTCTATTTAAAATAAGAAAGTTGTCTAGTCTCCTAAAAAAAAAAACGGGAACATGCTGTATAGTTAAATGCATAGTTGTTAGATGCGTATTTAAAAAATAGAAATGAACCTCGAAAAAATTAACTTTCTACGAAAAGTATTTACGATTTTACAGGCGATATTCCAAATTTTTTAACACAGAAACAAATTCTGTTAAAAGGGGTAACATTTAATAACATAAGGGTAGCAAGCGACATATCGTTAAACTGCCTATGACATCTAGATTCATAAAATAAAATAAAATATAGGGTGTTCCATTTAAAATAAGAAAGTTGACTAGCCTCCTAAAAAAGGGGAACATCCTGTATAGTTGAGTGTATGCTTGTTAGATGCGTATTAAAAAAATAAAAATGGACCTCAAAAAAATTAGCCTTCTACGAAAAGTATTTACGATTTTACAGGCGATATTCCAAACTTTTTAACACAGAAACAAATTCTATTAAAAGGGTAACATTTAGTAACTTAAGGGTAGCAAGCGACATATTGTTGAACTGCTAATGACATCTAGATTTATAAAAAAAAAAAAAAATAGGGTGTTTCATTTAAAATAAGAAAGTTGTTCAGTCTTCTGAGAAAATTGGACACCCTGTATATTTGAATATAAGTTGAAAAGATGCGCATTAAAAAAGTAGAAATCGACCTTAAAAAAATCAACCTTCTAAGAAAAGTATTCACGAAATTAGGAGCGATATTCCGAACTTTTTGCACACCCTGTATAAAAAGGGTAGAAGTAAAACTATTACTAACTATTATTAACCCTAATTAATTCTAACAAAAAAACATAGTATGTATCTACTCTATCCAGATAAATACCTAAAAATTATTTACCCAACAATTATTTTTTGCCTTTGTAGACCGTAAGTAATGCCTCTTTAATTACTCTTACTTTGCTAATTATCTATAAAGAATTATTTTCCATTTTGTCATTCAATGTAGTTGGTCCACATGCTTTTTTTACAATAGCTAATAATAAATAATTAGCAAATAAAAAAAACATTTTAAATACTTTACTGGATTTATTTCTGCAAATTTATTACGTTTTTGAAATATTGTTGAATAATTAGGTACATTTAAATGTTTAAAATTAGTTTTAGATCAAATATAACAAAGCATAGTTCAAATGATTATAAATGCCGAGAATTGCCGACGACAATAGTAATATCATAAGAGTATCGTTTGAGACGACAATAGTAGGAAAGTATCAAAAGTACGATCGTATCAGGGAGACTATCGTATCGTGTCTTCAGCAGTGCTATTCTGATTTCTCGATTCGACACAAATATAAAGACAGACTTATGTACAAAATAGTTAGAGGGAAGAAGATAGAACTATCGAATCGTGAAATCAGAATCGCCTACCAGAATTCCACTGCAGGATCGAAATCTAGCGTCAATAATTATCGTCCTATATGCATAAACTCTAATTTTGCAAAGTTATTTGATTGTATTTTGTCTGAAGTCATTTTAACTCATGGATATAATTATTGATGAGCAGCATGGTTTTATTTCGGGTAGAAGCACTGAGACTAATCTGTTACTATTTACTAATTTTGTAATTTCCTCATTTGAGCAAGGTTTTTCCGTCGACTGTATTTTTACAGATTTACAAAAGACCTTCGACCGAGTGCCCATTGGGCTTTTAACCGAAAAATTAAAAAAACATTACAACATTTGTGGCCCTCTGCTTTCATGTATAAAGTCTTTTTTACACAACCGTAAACAGTATGTTGCACTGAATGGTTTTAATTCACATTTAATCGATGTAAAATCTGGTGTAGGTCAAGGCATTCATATGGGACCAATACTCTTTTTACTTTTTATAAATGACGTTAAAACTGTCCTATCTAAGTGTAACTTCTTTTTATTTGCGGACGATTGTAAGTTAGTCAAGTGCATAAAATCAATCGACGACCAACTCATGCTTCAAGACGATTTAAATCATTTCAATAACTGGTGCATTCAAAATGGGCTGCTCCTTAATATTAATAAATGTAAATCTATGAAATTCACACGTCAATTTTTTCCTGATTTTTATTCTTATAATATCAATAATATAAATTTGGATCGTGTTACTATGTTTAAAGATCTAGGTGTGATTTTAGACCCTAAGTTAAACTATATTAACCACATTGATAACACATTATGTAAAGCAAACAAAATGCTAGGATTTTTGTTAAGAAATACCAAAAAATTTAAAAGTACTCAGTGTATGACTATTTTATACAGGGTGTTTCCGAAAGTTGTTTCAATAATTTAACCCGAGATTCCTTACCCAAAAATAGTTCGATTAAGCCCCATTTACCTATATCCAAAAGTGCACCGTTTCCGAGATACAGGCTGTTTTCCAAAATCAATTTTTTTATGTTTTTTTACATTACTATTAAATGAAACAACATAGAAACACAAAATTTGGTATAGTTGTCTTTCTTTTTATGATACATCTAATGGTCGTAAAGAGACAACCATAGATTTTTTCCATAACCTCAAAATGGGACACCTGCGCCCCCTTTTGGGGCATAACTTTTTTTGTATTTAAATTTTCAAAAAAAAAATTAATTTATCGGTAAGATACGTTAAATACGAAGAAAAAATTATACCACATTTTTTTTGAAAAAACCAACTCTTTTTCAAAATTATTCACATTTCCCAATTTCATGTTGCATTCTGCTTTTTGAAATATTTTTGCAATTTTTTTTTCTGGAAAACATAAAACTATTATAAACTAGAATAAACAAAAAAAAACTAGAATTGGCCCCACAATAGGACTCTGGGCCCCCTTTTTGGAGCATTGGGCCCCCTTTTTGGGGCTTTTTGAAATATTTTTGCAATTTTTTTTTCTTGAAAACTTAAAACTAT
Organism: Cartodere bifasciata; assembly: GCA_963920755.1. Classification (NCBI taxonomy): domain Eukaryota; kingdom Metazoa; phylum Arthropoda; class Insecta; order Coleoptera; family Latridiidae; genus Cartodere; species Cartodere bifasciata. The sequence continues at coordinate 3,078,560 of OY987198.1, forward strand.
TATAAACTGGCGTAAACAAAAAAAAACTAGAATTGGCCCCACAATAGGATACTGGGCTTTTTGAAATATTTTTGCAATTTTTTTTTCTTAAAAACTTAAACTTAAAACTATTATAAACTGGCGTAAACAAAAAGAAATAGAATTGGCCCCACAATAGGACACTGGGCCCCCTTTTTGGGGCACCATCCCCCCTTTTTAAGACTCAAACATCTTTGTATTTTCTAAAGAAAAGAAAGTTAAATCAGGCAGCCAATCGTCTTGTGCTTATACTGTTATCTTCCTCTAGCTTCCAGAATAGCCTCCTTTTTTTTACAACTGTATTTAAGATCAAGTATGCTTCCTTCACTTATGAGAAAAAAAAAGATATTTTTTAATTCTTTTTGTTTGTTTATTCACGATCCGCAATTAAAAATGAATTTTACTAATCAAGAGTATGCAGATATGCATTTTTATTATGGAAAGGCCAATGGAAGTGGTTTAAGGGCTAGAGCTCTTTATTTGCAAGCATTTCCAAACAGAAGAACGCCTTCCCATGTATTGTTTGCCCGAGTTCATCAAAGGCTAAGTACTACAGGACGGTTTCAGACCAGGCAAGCTTCTGGAAGAACACGGCAAACAACAGTGGAAGAAGAAGAGGCTATTCTGGAAGCTGTGGAGGAAGATGATGGAATAAGCACAAGGAGATTAGCTGCCCGATTTAATTTATCAATGAAGACAATATGGAGGGTACTAAAAGAAAGTTTGCTTTACCCTTTTCATTTAAGAAAAGTTCAAACATTGTTGGCGCGCGATTTTCTTCCACGATTATTTTTCTGTGGTTGGCTTTTACAACAACACCGTAATGATGCTACTTTCACTGAAAGACTTTTAACAACGGATGAAGCTATGTTTACTAGGGATGGTGTATCTAACCAACACACAACAGCCATAAATGGGCTCAAGAAAATCCCCATGGCTTAAAAGAACGTATGCATCAGTATAAATTTTCGGTAAACGTTTGGTTGGGAATTTTAGGAAACCAACTTGTTGGTCCAGTTCGACTTCCAAACAATTTAAACGGACAAAGGTATTTTGAATTTCTTAGAGATACGCTCCCCGATCTTCTGGATGAGGTGCCACTTAATTTCAGAAACAACATGTGGCTTTTACATGATGGGGCACCGCCACACTTCTTACTTTTAGTAAGAAATTTTCTATCACAATTATTTGAAAGAAGATGGATCGGGAGGGGTGGGCCCGTAGCATGGCCTGCCCGCTCCCCAGATCTAAATCCTTTAGATTTTTACGCATGGGGCCACATCAAGACAATGGTTTATGCCGTTCCAATTGAAAATGAGGAACATTTATGGCAAAGAATTCAGGACGCCTGCAACACAATAAGAAACACACCAAATATTTTTTTAAAAGTTCGAAATTCCCTAATTAAAAGAGCTCAAGCGTGTTTAGCTGCCGAAGGGGGACATTTTGAGCACTTGTTGGAATAAAATGTTACTTGTACGAGTTATGTTATTGTTATCTCTTTTAATTTTTATTCAAAAAATGTTAGAAATCCTATTTTTGAAAATTACCTATTCCTTTCTTATTTTTATTTTAAGTACGATTAATTATTTTCTCTTTAAAACAATGATGTACTTTTTTTGTAATAAAATCTTCAAACGCCTAGTTTTCTTTTCTTTACAAAACACAGAGATATGTGAGCCCCAAAAAGGGGGCCCAGTGTCCTATTGTGCGGCCAATTCTAGTTTTTAATAGTTTTAAGTTTTCAAGAAAAAAAAATTACAAAAATATTTCAAAAAGCCCCAATGTGAAGAATCACAAAACTATAGTAAAAGTAAAGTTTAGAACTAGTAGCGACATCTTTCCTTAATGAAAGTATTTACTAATTTCTAGCTCCTACTATTTCCTAGCTTTAAAATAAGTGGGGACTAGATATGCTTGTCTAAGGGGAGGAGTTTATGCAGTCAGACTTTACCAAAGTAAAGTTCTTCTGCTCACTTGCAAATTAAGAGGGGATAAGAAGGGGGATTTTTCAACTGGGTTAGTTATTATTTCTAGGACAGTTTTATAGTTTTTATTACTTAAGCCCATAAGAAGCCTATCCATGAATGTCTAGGTTATGGTTATTCAGATTTATGTCCTAACCTATGAGGGCTTCTCTCTCAAGAGGTAGGGGGTGTTTTGCTACTTATTTTAGACGGCTAAGGGGAAAAACACATTACTTTGACATGGTTTACGATCATTTTGTTTATAAAATACTAGGAGAGGGAGCTCTCAGCATCAGTACAACAACATCTTTTAAGAGCTAATCAACAGTGTTTAAGTCTAGTTAAAATGTGCCTTATTAAGTTAGAAAACTAAAGTCAGAAGTGTTATTCAGTCTTAGAAAATATTGTCAGAAAATATAAGTTCGACTTAGAGAATTTCTTGCTAGAAATTGTGTTTTAAAGTGTTAAGAAGAACTCAAGCATTATTGTAACCAAGAATGAAGTTAGCTCTCTACCCCACTGGGCAAAAAACATTACAAAATATTGCGGCAATGTTTATTTTCTTGAACAGAAATAACGTTAACAAAACATATTACCACAATATTAATGCAATTTACATTTGCAATGTTACAAAGAAAATGTTTTAGTAATGTCACTTTTTAAATTAAATTCTAATATCGCATTAAAATGTTTATGAAATGTTTTGTAACGTTTTTATTTTAAACATCACAATAAAAATATTTACGCGATGTCACATTTGTAATAATATTTTAACATTACATTTGAATGCTTTATACAATGTTTTGCGATGTTCCCCTAATAATATCGCAATTGAACTATTTAAACGATGTTACATTTGTAATGAAATTTTAACATCGCATCACAACGTTAATGCAATGTTGTGTGATATTTCAATATTAATATCGCAGTTGGAATATTTAAACAATGTCACTTTTTCTATAAAGTTAATAGGTTTGCAATTTTAAGAAGAGGTCGGTCTCAGATGCTTATTCTCATTTGAACTTTAAGTGTGTAGCGTGCAGCTTACTGTTGTGTCCACAATAATTTGGCAGTAATGGTGCTAGTGCGAAATAAAAATTTGTGCTTCAAATTCAATAATTAATTATGCAAACAAGGTAGGTGAGCAGGTCATATTTTATAAGAATTAATTAAAGTACACAACTATTTTTCATCCATAAGATGCAAAATAAATTATTTTATAATTTTAATGCTATTTGTTTTTAATAAATGTAATAATTTTAAATGTCTTTTTCTTTTATTTCAGAAAAAATGTGCAGAAATGGACCTGCATACCTGAGACTGATTTTAGCATAAGACGATCGCAAAAATTAGTGCACATTTTTCAATTTCTATAATTTTTTTAAAGGCACAAAAATAAGTGTATTTTTAATAAAATTGTAATTTTTTTGGTGTAGTGGCAAGCTTATGTCTATTTGCTTTATAAATTGATTTTAACATGCTATATTTCGAATCCGATGGGACTCTTCGAGAAGCTGAAAGGGGTTTTAAAATAAAAAATATTTGCGATTGTTCTTAAGATTACCTAGTAGAATACTTCAATATTACATATATTAAGGGTTACAATTCATTAATTTAGCTTAAAATACATTAATTAAGCTACAAAACATTATTATTTTTATAAATGCAACGTTGGGGAGCATTTTATCTTTATTAGATGAAACTAGGAACAAACGCTCCGCAACGTTGCATTTGTAGAAATAAAAATGTTTTTAAACCAAAATAATGAATTTTGTATGTATGTAATATTTAAGTCTTTTACTAGGTAAGCTAAAGAAAAAGAACAATTGTAAATATTCTAAATTTTAACATTTTTAACATAAAGCCTCTTCCAGCCCGTCGAAGAGTCTCACCGAATTCGAAATATAGTACTTAAAAAACCAATTTATAACGCAAATAATAATAAACTTGTCACTAAACCAATAAACGTAAGCTTTAAATTTATGCTAATAAAAATATTATTTACCTAATATCAGTGACTTCGTTGTAAATATATAATTTAGTTATATTTCTGTTTTTGTGTGCTAAACAAATGATATTATAGTTCTTCGTTTTTGTATAGCCTTATTAAGTTATGTATGTTTTATTATTCAATATTGCATAAAAATATTTTTATTTTGTAATTTAGTTACAAGGGTTCTAAAGAAGATATTCTTCTCGGAAGTACTTGGGTTAGAATTTAAAATTATAACCAAACCATAAAGCACTTCAGAGAGTATACCCAGGAATTCTTTTGTAGTACCTAATTTATGAGAACCATCTGTTTTAAATTATTCGACTTGTTGTAAATCTAGAATGAACACTTTGCTATGTTTGTATAAAATCACATTTTATTTTTTTTGTTTACTGCTAAAAATACGTTACTGTTTAGTGTTTGTAGATAATTTATTTTTCTAATTAATTTAATAAAAATTTTAATTCAATAATTTTGGAATTTTTTTTTGGTTCTTTGAATTAAAACATTCTATGAGACATAATTCTTTTAATATAAAAAAATAATCATTTCTTAAGAAAAAAAAATAAATATTAAGGGTGGTTGATAGGTAAGGATCAAAAACGTTTAAAAAAACCAGTTTTAAGTTTGTCGACGTTTCGTTTAATATATAAACATTTTCAAGACGTACGCTGCAACAATAGATATATGACGTTACAAAAAATTTAAAAGGCTGAGCAAATTTACACAAAAGAAAAGGTAATAAAAAAAAACACATTTAAAAAAACTACATAAGTACTTACATTAACTAAGACAGATTTTTTCCGTTAAAAAACATAAATTGTATAGATAAAAAACAACGAAGATACAGGGTCATACTAAACACAATACACATTAAAATCACCCTGTATCTTCGTTGTTTTTTATCTATACAATTTATGTTTTTTAACGGAAAAAATCTGTCTTAGTTAATGTAAGTACTTATGTAGTTTTTTTAAATGTGTTTTTTTTTATTACCTTTTCTTTTGTGTAAATTTGCTCAGCCTTTTAAATTTTTTGAAACGTCATATATCTATTGTTGCAGCGTACGTCTTGAAAATGTTTATATATTAAACGAAACGTCGACAAACTTAAAACTGGTTTTTTTAAACGTTTTTGATCCTTACCTATCAACCACCCTTAATATTACATCATTGGATCGTCAGCTTTTATTTTGGAAAAAAAAAAAATAAAACCATTATTTTTTTAATTAAAGATTTTTTGTCTTGTATCTAGATGTTTTAATTGTTAAAAGCATGGTATTTTTATACCTCGGTTTGAATATGCACACACGACATCATTGCGATAATACATTTGCAATAATTATGCAATATTACATTTGTAATGTTTAAGCGATATCAAATTTGCAACATTATAACAAACTAAATTTGTAATATCACAAAACATCGCAATGGCAATATTGCTTTGCGATGTTATATGCCTTACCATTAGACAATCGCAGCGAGGTTTATGCGATATCGCTTCAAGGAATAAAGTAACATTACATATTGCAAACGTAAGTTACATTAATATCGCAGCAATATTATCTTGCCCACTGGGACTGATCCTAATTTGTAAGTACTTATAAGTTTTATTTATCCAGCTTTATAAATATTTATCCATCTTGCTTACTTATTAGTAAATAACTTATAATATCATTCTGTGTTTATTTTTACCTATCCACGCAACAATCAAACAAACTCACTTAAATTAAATATTAACAACCGAGATACGCCCTTCTTCAAGGAATCAGGATTTCTGCTCCCTTTCTTCTGTATTTCCCTTCTTGGAGAAAGGACAATCGTCTCAAATGGTGTCAGATAGTGTGCTGGGTCAGTTTGATTATCAATTTGTTGCCAAAAAGTGGATAAGAAATAAACATTGAAGTGAAATTAACAGCGCTGCATGCCAATGTGTTGTTAAATACCAGAGTTATAGTGCAGCCAACGATACGTTTTTAAATTGTGAGAAGCCTACGAAAAGTTTTAAACCTAGTTTAGATTTTATAATCCCAAATTTTATTTTTAATTTTGAAAATGGCCGAACCTTTAGTCCAAGAAGCTAAAGTTGAAACCAAACAGGTTTCTCTTGTGTTTACTGAATTAATTAGTCAAATTCCAAAATTTGAAGGAAACGGCTCAGTTAATGAATTTTTAGATGAAATAAACCAAACTGCAGAATTATCGGGATGGAGTGAAGAACAAAAGATTCAAGAAGCAAAGTTTAAAATGGCCGGGCAAGCTCACAAGTTAATGGCGACGGAAAAAGAACTCGAATCTACACAAGAGTGGAAAATTTTTAGCCAAATTTTAAAACGTGAATTTAATCCACAAAAATGGGAGGTTCATTCCCAGCAAAAATTTTTAAATGTTAGACAAAATTATAACGAAGGAGTTAGGGCGTTTTTGACACGTGTAAAATTGGTTGCACTAGGAACTATAACCTTCTCAAACGATGAAAGAAAAAGAAATTATCAAAAAGAATACTTGGAGGCTGAAATTTTAAGGCAATTTACATTTAATTTAAGAAAACCAATTAGGCAAAGAGTTCTTTCATCGGAACCGAGAACGGTTAAGGAAGCTTTAGAAAATGCAGAAAAAGAGGAAATGATTGATTTTCTGGAATTTAGTAATAAAAACACTAATCAGAATTTTAGATCAGCATTTTTAGAACAAGAAGGTGAAACCAGCAAGCTTTAAGCAGGCAGGCGGGTCCATTCGAACCCCATGAATCTGTAGCCACACAGCACTATAATAGACTTCATTAAGGGTAACTTGCACCCGCATGGTTTTGATAGTTAATTTAAAAATAAAAGTCCTTAATTGAGTCTAATAGTGTGAGAGGGTTCAAAAAGACGTTTCATAAAATAATTCAAACCAGTGGACGTCTGAGAAAAATTAATTACAAATCATCAGGTAGGACAAAAGGTATCGACTAACTTTGTCAAATAATTAGTTTTATTATTTTAACAGCGGGTTTTAAGTTGGTGTTTTTAAAGGGTAGATTTTTTTTTAGAAATGAATGTCGCAGTTAAGTGGTGCTAGGCCACACTAGAAATAGTAAAGTTACATTTTGTTTTAAAAAAAAAAAAAAAAAAAGAGCAGACAGGATCTCTAAGATATTTTGAGAATATGATTAGAGAAATTCTGAGCCTAGCATGTATGAAATATTTTGAAAATATAAGTAGAAACATTTTTAGCAGATAATTAATCTGAAAAATTTTGAAAATATGAGTAGAAAAGTTTTAAGTAGACAGAAATCTGGGATACCTATTTTGAAAATATAAGTAGAAAATTTTTAAGCAGATTGTTAATCTCAAATATTTTTGAAAATATAAGTAAAAGGGTTTTGGAACAGACAGGAAGTCTGAGATGAGTTAATAATATGAGTAAAATGTTTTAGCAGACAGTTAGACTAAGATATTTTGAAAATATAAGTCAAAAGTTTCGATTGGACAAAGAGTTCAATAATATTTTGAAAATATGAGTAAAAGTTTTAGCAGACAGTAAGTCTAAGTTATTTTGAAGATATAAGTAAACAAGTTTTAAGTAGAGAAATATTGAGATATAAATGGTTTTGAGTTGACCGGTCTAAGTTGATAATATGGGAAAAAGTTTTGATTAGAGGTAATTTGAGGAATTGTGAGAAATTAAGTAGAAAAAAAAAAAGAGCTTTGTAGCTGATTTAGTAAATTCGGAAAAGATAGGAAAGTCTTAGAATTTAGTGAAAAAAATGCTAAACGCCATTATTTTAAGGATAATTCAACAAAAAAGCAATCTTAGTGAGCTAAGTAATTTTGCTATGAATTAAAAAGGATAGGGTTAAAGGCTTTAAGTGCAATCGAAGGTAGAAAATTTAATTCTGAAAGTTATTCTTTTAAACTGGCCTGTTTAGAAGAAAACATAGGAATAGCAATCTCGGCCAAGATTCTATTCCGAAAAAGAATAATACCGTAAATCTAAAAATTGCAGCTGTAAAGGCCAATTAACTACTGTCCACTTTACAAACAAGGTGTGTGAAGGTACTTGCTTTAAAGATTCCATAGAGTAGAATCTCAAAAGGTATTTGCATCAGAAATTATAATTCCTGCGTGAACGTGATCTAAATTGCATGCTTGGACAAAGCAATGATCCAGTAGGTTAAGTAAAAATGTAGTAATAAAGCAAACTGATGAAATCATACTAGGAATTCTTTAGCCAAAAGTTTGAACCAAGCAGAATCAAAGCTACCTTTGAGAACCAAGTGGGTTGCTCAAGAGGTTACAGTTATGGAAAAAAAATACGGTTTAGGGAGAACCTAGAAGATAACCGTAGGAAGAAATATGTTTTGTTAGAAATGCAAAACTGGTTAAGTGTTGATGCGAAATTAAAATTTTGCGGAAATCTTACAAGGTGTAAAAGGTACTCAAATTTAAACTAAAGTAGTCAGTTTGAATTTTAGAGCCTTATTGAGTAGAGAAAACATCTAGGTGAGATTAAAGAATTTAGTTAATGCATTGTTTGGCGCATTAATTAAGTTATGATTGCGGTAGTGTTCGATAAGTTCAAGTAAATTTTTAACCAAGTATAAAGTTTGGAAATTTTTTTTATTCAGAAAAAAATAAGCAACAGAACAAAATTCAAATTTTAAGGAAATTAATTGGTTGTAATTTTAAAACGACACAGTTTAATTTGATTCTGATCAAGGAAAAATAATGTTATATGAGAAATGTTTGATAATTATTAGGGCACAAGTCAACCTCACAAACATAGGTCAATAAATTAATAACAGATAGATGAAAGAACCAATAATCGATTCAATATGGGGACAACCCCTATGAAAGAATATTCACAGAAGAATTCTTTTGTATGTTGCTGTTGCAAACTATAAAGTGTTTACAATAAGCAATAAAGATTATTATCTTAATGATGAGGGTACTTGATTCAGCCAAAATAATTAACAAGTATGCAGTAACTCATTAAGTTGTTTCAAAAATTATGCTAATAAAATAAATAGTATCATATTTAAACAGAAAACAGTTTATTCATAACGTTGATTTTAAATGAGCATCTAAAAAAAAATTGAACTAAAGGAAAAGAGTTGTGGTTGAGTGTGAAGATAACATTTTAAATGTCGTTAATTAACATTTTATATTGGGGGGAAAAAGAATTTGAAAATCTTTTGGTAATTTAAATTGATGGTAATTAAAGTTTTTAATAATATCAATTGCATTGTGATAGCATAACTGATAGAAATTGGAGTTGTCTAAATTCCTAGATGTGCTGAAATGCTAAAAAGAAAAGATTTTTCTGCTTTTGTAAAAGAACATTAAATAGGAAATCCTATAGCAACCATGCCATTCAATTGGGGAATGTCGCTAATATATAGGAATTTGGTAAATTAAAAAAAAAAGAATAATGTTTCTTTAACGGGAGATTGCGCGGTAATGTTGGTTGCCTAAATTTCAACAAAAACAACCCTTTCCGTTTTATGGACATTGGGAATATAAGAAAGATTTCGGATTAAAAAAGGTACTTACCCGCAAGAGAAAAGATCAATAAACAATATGAGTGGTTCAAAATATGTATTACAATGCACTAAAATACCAAATTTAGTAAATTAATAAACACTTTTTTTTGACCATTTGTAGCTCTTTTTTAATCATTTTATTCAGCACTTTTTAGATTGATTTACGAACCCAAAATCACTCATATTGTTCTTCATTTAATGTAGAATAATTATTTACTGCATAATGGATGTTTATAATTCAAATAAACTCAATGTCCATAAAACGAATTTGCAATGCTTAAAAATGTCAAAAAAATTTAAAAACTAAAAAATTATCGACCCCTGCATTACCGATATTAATAAAAATGGACAAACGTCAGCTTTAAAATATTCGTAAAGAATTTTTTGATAGAAACTCCGAAATCTTTTTATAAGTTATGATTGGTGTTTGTTTAGTTAATCCTATTTTGTACAAGGTAAGTAAAGGTATAATTAACCTAAAACCTCATTTAAAGAAAGAACAAATCCCGGCCAGTGTATCATTCTCGAAAGAAAAATACAAAAAATAAGAAGTTGCAATATTGGTGGAATGATAAAAAACGGAAAAGGCCTAAAAAGTAAGTTACTTTCAACTTTAAATACAACCAACACTCAAGGTGTCCTTCAACCAAATTAGAAACGTTAAAACATAGGGACATAGTAAGGTACTTACTGCAATTTCAGAATCATTTTCTTAAAGTTTCTAAAAATGCTCATTTTTGTAAATACAAATATCTTCCAAAAAAGATGCAGCAAAAGAAAAAACATTGTCCGTAAACAGAACCTCACACTTTAATCCTACATTCTACAAATTCATTGATTAACACTACACTGGAGAGCCACTTTTTAAAGACATTTTGTAAATACCAAATACAAATGCCTACTGGTTAGCAAGCAGAAAAAACGATTGTAATTTTATTAAACTGGCGAGTTCAGATCAATTTTAATTTTATTTCGTTTGTTCTCTTTCCACACGTTTCACTCGTTTGTAAAGAATCTTATCATCAAAAATTAAAGACAAATACGCGAACAAATGCAGCAGAATTATTTTTGGCTTTATATTTCAGATCTATATTATTCTATTTTAAAAATACGAACTTTACTAGACACCACAGTCGGCCATTGCTTAATGCTTCCTCTCTACTAGTCGAAGTAGTGGTTGCGCACCGAGCAGACTGAGCAGAGCGGATAAACCCGATCACAAGACGAACAACAACATCGCCAGCACCCAAAGCCGGTTTTACCAGCGCCGTACTAACGTTACCAGCAAGGCCCGCTGCGAGGACGTGCCCCCAATATGTGGCCACCAAAAGACAGAATAAATGGGAATCTCTGATGCTGAAGATACCCAAATAATATCATCAAATTGGAGTCACCCACATTTTATAGGAGAGACCAACAATATCTTTTGGAAGGATTATTTAATTTGCATCGACAGAAGAACCAAAATTAAAATTAATTTTAAAGCGAGTAATTTTTTGCAATTTTAGGTATTTTAAAAATGTTAGTTTTTTTAAAATAAATTTGGTTTCGATACTCAACAAATAGGTAAGATACTTAATTTTATGAAAAATAGGTAATAAATTCCTTAAAAAAAAGTTGTTTTCTTTTTTGACTTATACCTTGTAGTTTCTATACAAAAAAGAAAAATTTAATACCTGACCAATTTTTGTGTACAACCCTGTATATGACCTATATATTTTGACGTCTTTTGACGAAGTCATAACCCAAAAAATAAAAAGATGACAGAAGTTTCATTTTTTTAGTAAACTGTGGTGCCATCTTTTATGATTTGTTTGAGGTTTTTTTGTTTATTTCAAAAATAAATCAATAGAGGGAGATTTGTGCAATCCCCCTTTAATCCAGTTTAAGATTTAATTAAGTAAATTTTGTAATTCATAATGTTAATAGAAAAAATTCTGGATATTGAAGAAGCAATGTTTTGGAGTTATTAATAAATAACTTGTGAGATAATCACAAAATTGTATTAATGCATGTTAATTGAGAATATACCAGTAGGTAATTTTGATTGAAAGAAACTTACAAAAGTTCATGATACAACATAAGTGCATGTTAGAGGTTAGAATTGTTGAAACCAAAAAGAAAAAGTACAGTAAAGAATTAAATCAAGTTAGAATGCATGTCAAGTGTACTAATGGTTAATTTTTATTTGATTTTTAATAAATGTTTTGTGTTTTAGATAAGTATACAGTCATTGTAAACTCGACATTCGAATGCTCAAAGATGAGGACTACCTATGCCTCTTGTCCCAAATTGATGTTGGTCCTGTTGTGTTCCAAAAAGTCCATGAGATACCCAGTTACCCAGAGAAATGAAAAACTGCACCTGTTAGTGTCAAGGTCAAGCAAAGAAAAGGGTTCAAATGACGTCCTGTTCTAAAAGACGTTATCAGCTGTAATTGTAATCAAATCAGCCATCATTATCCAGTATACCTGCAATGGTAGGTGGGTGGTGAAAGGGACCCCAGTAACCACCCAAGAAGAAAAGAAGAAACTCAAGAAAAACAAGAGAAAATTCACGCATTGGCTAAACCTTATAAGCCAATTTAAGTCAAACGTTCAAATGTTAATCGTGCCGCGAGTAAAAATGTTAGAGCTCGAACAAATGCTCCATGAAAAATAATCAATAACTTTTCGTGGGATTAATTGCCAGAACTGTAAATCGTGAGTGAACTGCCAGTTCTATGAACTCTCAACAAATAGTACTCGCAAACTAAGTACTCGTGAAAGTTCCTTTCGGATTTACTTTTGTGACGCGAACTAAGATGAGACACTTCTCTCTTAGTACAACTGCATCCAGACCTGGAATCATGACACTACTGGAATGTTATTATGGAATGGAAATGGAAACTATGCCAAAATGGAATGGGTATGGATTGGGACAATTATTACAAAACGGGATTTTTATTTAATAGAGCATGTCAGAATCGTTGAGTAAAGTTAAAAATAATTGTTATGTTAGTTAAGAATTCTAGGTTAGTTTTCATGTTTCTAATTGTTGTTAGAATTTTAGGGAAATATTTTAAAGCAATAACTGGTATTATTAATTAAAATTAATGTTGGGATTTTAAAATTACATGTATTGAAAATTAGCTATTGGACATTATGTATTCGAATTTTATATTGGAATTTATGTATTGGAAATGTATGTATTGGAAATTTATATATTGGAAACTATGTATCAAAATTTATGTATTCAATTAGCATGGTTAAATTGATATTTGACAATTTATTCAAGTTATAGTCAATTATTATTAAGTTTAGGATGTTTAATCTAAGTTAAGAAAAATTGTAAGGTTCATAGATAGCTTCTTGGGTTTGTAAAAATTTCTTATGCAAGAAATTTTTAAATGAGGGAGGGAGTATTGTGAAGAATCACAAAACTATAGTAAAAGTAAAGTTTAGAACTAGTAGCGACATCTTTCCTTAATGAAAGTATTTACTAATTTCTAGCTCCTACTATTTCCTAGCTTTAAAATAAGTGGGGACTAGATATGCTTGTCTAAGGGGAGGAGTTTATGCAGTCAGACTTTACCAAAGTAAAGTTCTTCTGCTCACTTGCAAATTAAGAGGGGATAAGAAGGGGGATTTTTCAACTGGGTTAGTTATTATTTCTAGGACAGTTTTATAGTTTTTATTACTTAAGCCCATAAGAAGCCTATCCATGAATGTCTAGGTTATGGTTATTCAGATTTATGTCCTAACCTATGAGGGCTTCTCTCTCAAGAGGTAGGGGGTGTTTTGCTACTTATTTTAGACGGCTAAGGGGAAAAACACATTACTTTGACATGGTTTACGATCATTTTGTTTATAAAATACTAGGAGAGGGAGCTCTCAGCATCAGTACAACAACATCTTTTAAGAGCTAATCAACAGTGTTTAAGTCTAGTTAAAATGTGCCTTATTAAGTTAGAAAACTAAAGTCAGAAGTGTTATTCAGTCTTAGAAAATATTGTCAGAAAATATAAGTTCGACTTAGAGAATTTCTTGCTAGAAATTGTGTTTTAAAGTGTTAAGAAGAACTCAAGCATTATTGTAACCAAGAATGAAGTTAGCTCTCTACTGATCCTAATTTGTAAGTACTTATAAGTTTTATTTATCCAGCTTTATAAATATTTATCCATCTTGCTTACTTATTAGTAAATAACTTATAATATCATTCTGTGTTTATTTTTACCTATCCACGCAACAATCAAACAAACTCACTTAAATTAAATATTAACAACCGAGATACGCCCTTCTTCAAGGAATCAGGATTTCTGCTCCCTTTCTTCTGTATTTCCCTTCTTGGAGAAAGGACAATCGTCTCACCAAAAAGGGGGCCCAATGCTCCAAAAAGGGGGCCCAGTGTTCTATTGTTGGGCCAATTCTAGTTTTTTTTTGTTTATTCTAGTTTATAATAGTTTTATGTTTTCCAGAAAAAAAAATTGCAAAAATATTTCAAAAAGCAGAATGCAACATGAAATTGGGAAATGTGAATAATTTTGAAAAAGAGTTGGTTTTTTCAAAAAAAATGTGGTATAATTTTTTCTTCGTATTTAACGTATCTTACCGATAAAGTAATTTTTTTTTTGAAAATTTAAATACAAAAAAAGTTATGCCCCAAAAGGGGGCGCAGGTGTCCCATTTTGAGGTTATGGAAAAAATCTATGGTTTTCTCTTTACGACCATTAGATGTATCATAAAAAGAAAGACAACTGTACCAAATTTTGTGTTTCTATGTTGTTTCATTTAATAGTAATGTAAAAAAACATAAAAAAATTGATTTTGGAAAACAGCCTGTATCTCGGAAACGGTGCACTTTTGGATATAGGTAAATGGGGCTTAATCGAACTATTTTTGGGTAAGGAATCTCGGGTTAAATTATTGAAACGACTTTCGGAAACACCCTGTATAGCAGCCTAATAAGATCAATTCTTGAATATGCCTCGATTATTTGGTCGCCGACATATTTATCGCATGTTAACCGCTTAGAGCGAACTCAGAAAAAATTTATTAAAACACTTTGTTACAAAGGTAATATTGATTATAAAAACAGTAACTTTGCAAATTTATTGGTATACTTTGGGTTACCACCATTACATACAAGGCGACGATACTTTGATATTATGTTTTTGTATAAGATATTGCACTTTGTAATAAAATGCCCTGCGCTTTTGTCACTTTTTTATATAAATGTTCCTTCTCGTACTTTAAGGCATTATAACTTTTAACATAATGTTTTCCATCGTACTAATTACGGTCAACATTCCTCTATTTCTCGTATGATTGTTAATTTTAATTATGTTTATCAATTTTGTGATATTTTTATTCTTAACTTAAATTCCTTTAAACGCACTACGCGTAATATTTTGCTACTTTAATATAATAATATTTTTAAGTTGAAATAACTTGTTATCTATTAATTGGTATGTAAATTTTCAAAAGGAAGAAATTCCGTTAATAAAAATTTAAATAAATTTAAATAAACTATTGTTCATTTTTATCTAATGTTTATGCGAACACTGCAACTGCGCAAGTCACCCGTACAACGTTCAAGCACACATGCACAAAAACCACAACATCCTGCTTAAATGCCCCACTTGCGACTATTTCCCAAGCGATAAGAACGATTTGAATTTCTACATAAACACGCAGCACACCAACGTAATATATCCATGCGAGGAATGCGACTTCGAAAGCACCAACAAGCTTCTAAGAGCACACGTGCGCAATGGGCACAAAGTCGGAAACCATCTGTGTACTCACTGGTAGCAGGTTCAAAATTCCAACTCAACATCCATCTGAACGTGAAACATAATGAACAACAGGCCACCAATGTATCAAACCCTGGAACTATCTTTGTTGGATCTTCAATCAATTCTTTGTTGGTTAAGGGCCGGTTGTACAAAACAAGTTTAAACTTCGGTTTAGCTAAACTGACTTATAACCATAGAAAGAACAATTTTAGACACTATCCATGTTGTAGTTGACAAAGTCTGTTTGTGATAAAATGTCAGTTTAGCTAAACCGAAGTTTAAACTTGGTTTGTACAACCGGCCCTAAATCATCAATTTCTTGCCACTTAGTGACTTATTTTTCCACATATTAGTAACAGAAAGGTGATGATGAATAAAATACTCTTGCCATATGGGCTTCCTTGATTTAACTCTGTAATGTCGAAGCATCTGCAAATTAATATATGCAAGGGAATATTTCCAACTCTTTGTTTCTTATCAGGAATCATGATTCGATGGATTAATTTAACTTTGAAGACAATTTAAGTGGAACCTCAAGAATTGCCTAATTTAAAAGTTTCAGTTTGTAGATTAAAGACTTCGCGGATTGCAAGAAAATAAAACACATAGCAGATTATTTTAAAAAAAAAATTATTTAAAAAATTAAATGTTTACATTTTTTGAGAATACAATACAAACTTATTGCTTGATTTAACTCTTTTAATGGCAGGTTTTCTGAAAAGATTGAGAGCATATGCATCCATAAAAAAAAATAATTGAAATTTTACCACATACTTTATTCGTGAGACACAAGTGTCTTTACTTTAGTCTATTTTTAGCGAGTATACCACAAGGCACAAATTACCGGTTATATACCTAAGGTCCATTATTTTCATCTCTTGTTAAACTGAATTTTAGTTAAAGTTCCTGTTAAAGACAATTTTAGCCAATCACGATAGCTTAAATCGACGTTAACAGGAACTTTAACTAAAAGTCAATTTAACAAGAGATGCAAATAATGAACCTTCTCTTAGTTATCAATATAGGATGTTATCTGTGAATAATATAACCGGTCACTTGTGGTTAATCTCGGATAAAATAGCCTTATGATCATTCTCCAAAGCTAGATGAAGAGCAGTGTTACCATTCATATTCTTTTCATTGATGTAGCGTTTTAATATGTTAGGATTATTATTTTCTACATGTGTTATCATGGAGACTATGACATCCGTGTGACCCATTTTAGCAGCTTCGTGAAGAGCAGTGTTACCAAAAATAGTCCTTTCATTAATGAACCGTACTAATATGTCAGGATTATTATTTTGTACATGTGTTAGCAGGGAGACCACTATATCATTGTGACCATTACTAGAAGCTAGTAGAAGAGCAGTGTAACCATTCTTATTCTTTTCATTAATAACGCGTTCCAATATGCCAGGATTATTATTTTGTACATGTGTTAACAAGAAGACCACTATATCATTGTGACCATTACTAGAAGCTAGTAGAAGAGCAGTGTCACCATTCTTATTGTTTTCATTAATAACGCGTTCCAATATGCCAGGATTATTATTTTGTACATGTGTTAGCAGGAAGACCACTATATCCTTGTGACCATGCCTAGCAGCTTTGTGAAGAGCAGTATAACCTTCATAATCCTTTTCATTAATAAAGCATTCCAATGTGCCAGGATTATTATTTTGTACATGTGTTAGCAGGAAGACCACTATATCCTTGTGACCATGCCTAGCAGCTTTGTGAAGAGCAGTATAACCATAAGAATCCTTTTCATTAATAAAGCATTCCAATGTGCCAGGATTATTATTTTGTACATGTGTTAGCAGGGAGACCACTATATCATTGTGACCATTACCAGAAGCTCGTAGAAGAGCAGTGTCACCATTATTATTCTTTTCATTAATAACGCGTTCCAATATGCCAGGATTACATTTTTGGACATGTGTTAGCAAGGATACTACTACATTCGTGTGACCCCTCATAGCAGCATAGTGAAGAGCAGTATAACCCCAAGTATCCTTTTCATTAATAACGCGTTCCAATATGCCAGGATTATTATTTTGTACATGTGTTAGCAGGAAGACCACTATATCCTTGTGACCATGCCTAGCAGCTTTGTGAAGAGCAGTATAACCATGAGTTTCCTTTTCATTAATAACGCGTTCCAATATGCCAGGATTATTATTTTGTACATGTGTTAACAAGAAGACCACTATATCCTTGTGACCATTCCTAGCAGCTTCGTGAAGAGCAGTATAACCATGAATACCCTTTTTATAAATAAAGCGTTCCAATGTGCCAGGATTATTATTTTGTACATGTGTTAACAAGAAGACCACTATATCATTGTGACCATTACTAGAAGCTAGTAGAAGAGCAGTGTAACCATTCTTATTCTTTTCATTAATAACGCGTTCCAATATGCCAGGATTATTATTTTGTACATGTGTTAGCAGGGAGACCACTATATCATTGTGACCATTACTAGAAGCTAGTAGAAGAGCAGTGTAACCATTCTTATTCTTTTCATTAATAACGCGTTCCAATATGCCAGGATTATTATTTTGTACATGTGTTAGCAGGAAGACCACTATATCCTTGTGACCATGCCTAGCAGCTTTGTGAAGAGCAGTATAACCTTCATAATCCTTTTCATTAATAAAGCATTCCAATGTGCCAGGATTATTATTTTGTACATGTGTTAGCAGGAAGACCACCATATCCTTGTGACCATGCCTAGCAGCTTTGTGAAGCGCAGTGTTTCCATTATGATCTTTTTTGAAGTATTCCAATTTGCCATTTCTTGCATTAACAGGTAAAGAAGCCTAAAAATTTAAAAATTATTATGTTTTGAATGTTTTGATTGAGGGAGTAAATGTGCCAAAATGTTGTATCTTTAGTAGTTTCAGAAGTACATTATTGTGCATTATAAAGACATTTAGAAAATACAACATGCAACTAAAGTGGGTTTTAAATCAATTAGGAGAATTATTATCATAAACTTCTACTGCGGGATTAAACTAGAATGGGCAGAAGTCGGAATGGGTGGAAGTCGAAACGCAAATAAATGAGTAGCTTAAGTAGAATTCGAATTCGGTAGAAGTGTAATTTTAAATTTTTTAAATCAAAGCTAAATCAATATTTTATATAATTGCTACACTTTCTAAAATATACTCTTCGCAAAAAAACTATAATTTGTTTAAAAAAATCTGCGAAACTATTAACAGAAAACACGAAGAATTTCATTAACAAAGAGGATAAACATCAGACGTTTAACATATTTAAGAATAGACGTGTTTTTTTATTCGATCTGATTAACGTCAGATATTTCTGTCAATTGTTTTTAGTAAAATTTATCCGATCGAATAAAAAAACACGTTTGTTATTTGTTCTGACAGCTGCTTTTGTTTCTTTAGTTGAAATATTTTTGCATGGCCTTCTTGACCGACTCGTGACGCGATTCGGACTTAGAAGTTTTTTGCTACTAAAATCGTTTATTTTATGTTTTTTTAACATTACTGACTAACTTCACAAAAAATAAATCCACATTTTTAATAGAAAATTAAATTTTCAATAATTTTTTAAATATTTTTTTTGTAGATTGAATAATAACGGAGATAGGAGGATTTTTTGTGCTGGGGGGTAATTGGGGGGTCGGACAAAAAAATTAATTGATACTTTTTGGTGAAGAATTAAATTATCTATATTTTATGTCGATTGTTTTTTTTTTGTAATTTTAATAACAGTCGAGCAACAATTTTTTTTCATTTGGGGGGCTGAAAAGGGGGCTTTATAGTACTCGGATTCTTGCCAAAAACAATAGGGTTCTTCCTCTTACATGGATCGATTTTTACCTAAAATTTGAATTGGATTGGAATTTTGGTTCTTAAGATAGCGTGTTTAACAGAAACGTGACATCCCACAGACCGACCGACCGATAGACAAAAAATGAAAACCTTAAAAAATCATGAAAAACACGAATCTGCAAGAATTTTTGTTCTACGATGAAAATTGACGATTTTTGGATTTTCTGATCGATTGCAATATGTATACTCTTCGGACCTAGTCTTGCGAAGAGTATAAAAATGTACTATTGCACTATTTTTTATATTTTTTTGTGATTGCTGTTGTCCTACCTTAATACTCGGGGTTAAGTCTTGATTGTGCCCGTCTATATTTGGAGTAACACTGCTTGATTTAAAGTTGACTTTTTCGGTTTCTATTTTTACTTGGCTTGGGTAGCATTGCTCAACTTCCATTTTTACGTGATCGTTCGAAGTGGAGACGTTCTCTGTAGACACAGCGTCAGATTCTTCTAAAAATAATAATTATATAATATGCAGAGTGTCCGCGATCAAGGTGCTTTTTTTTAATGCGGAATAGCTGGGAAAAAAACAAGACACCTAGTAAAAAACGTTTTTTGAAAAAGAGCCCCCCTTCGGAAATAATGGCCTTTAAGCAGGTAGACTAAAAACACTTAATCGTAAATATTTACCAAATGGTTTGTCCAACCATTATAAAATTTGTACAATCAATAAAGGTAATGAAAACGGTCATTTTAAACCCATTTTGTTATTTGGGGCCCCTTTTAAAATGGGTTCAACGCAGATAGTGCTAATAAAAACTGCATGTAATTTCTTTACCTTCAAGAATTTTGCAATTTTGTTTATTTATTTAAATACCTGAATTCAATTGAAAACTTTTTTCCACTTGAAATTTCTGAGAAACTGTACCGTTTATTATTAAACTGCCAAAAACACTCCTAATGTACCCTATATTTTGCATTAGACTTGGCAAAAACACTTACTCCAAGTTAGTGAAATATGGGGTACACTAACAGTGTTATTGGCAGTTTATTCATAAACGGTACAGTTTCTCAGAAACTTCAAGTGGAAAAAAGTTTTCACTTAAATTAAAGTTTTAAAAAAAATAAACAAAATTACAAAATTCTTGAAGAACTTTTAAAACTACATCTCTAATCATAACTTTTTTTTTTTACTAAATGCATTAAATTTCACAATTATTTCTTTATGTTCTTGTTAATTTATAATTAATTAATGACATGTAATTTGGCTGAAGGACCTCGGTCAATGGCCTTTTGAGTTTAACTCAATAAAGATATTTTTTATTTATTATACTCCTCGCAGACATAGTCAAAAACGAGGAGTACATTGTGATTGTTTTGAAAATTCTAAAATCGTCAAAAATCGTCGTAGAGCAAAAATTCTTGCAGATTCGTGCGTTTCATCGAATTTTGAACAACTTTCAAAAAATCCGTCCGTCCGTCCGTCTGTCACGTTTTTTGTAGACACTCTAACTTGAGTACCAAAGATCCCATCAAGTTCAAATTTTCAGGAAAAATCGTTCTCAATAAAATCTAGATTCCTATTGTTTTTGAAAGAAATCGGAAAATAATAAGGGGAGCTGCGGCACCCTCCAAGTAAGAAAAAAGTTCAGATTTCAGTTATCATAAAAATAACAGAATTTTTTTTCTTGTAACTTTAAAGCCCTTTTAATTCTCTACTAAAAGTATGTTTAAGTTTTTTTTGTCCGGCCCCACATAAGCCCCCCAATTTAAAAAAAAGCCGTATCTTCGTTATTTTTTAATTTACAAAAAAAACTTAAGATAATTAAATTCTGTATTAAAATATATTTTTTGTTTTTTTTTGTGAAGTTTTTAAGACAAATAAGGTCAAAAAAAAAGGTTTTTATTGATAAAAAAGCTCCAAGTCACGTAAGTCTAGGTTCGGTCAAGGTGGCTTTGCAAAAAAAAAATTAAAACAAAAGCACCTTTCTAAAGCCAAATTAAATCCTAAACGTCAGTGTCAGAATTAATACGCATTTATGCTTTTCGCTAATAAATCTTTTTTTTATAGAAAAGTTAATAGTATAACCTCTTCGCAGATTTTTTTTTGTAATTTTAAAAAATTATTGTTCATTTGAATTTTTCTGTTTTTTGATTACTGCGAGGAGTATCCTATTTAATGTCGGCATTTTATAAAAGAACTCTAACTGGTTCACTGACCTAACCCACCCACTGATCTAACCCATTTCTAGTTTTATTTTATTTCTGAAAGGTACAGAAATTACATGCAATTTTTATTAACACTACCTGCGTTTAACCCATTTTAAAAGGGGCCCCAAATTTCAAAATGGGCTTAAAATGACCGTTTTTATAACCTTTATTGATTGTACAAATTTCATGATGGTTGAAGAAACCATTTGGTAAATATTTACGTCTACCTGCTTAAAGGCCATTATTTCTGAAGGGAGGCACTTTTTCAAAAAACGGATTTTTACTAAATGTCTTGGTTTTATCCAAGCTATTTCCCATTAAAAAAAAAGCACCTTGATCGCGGACACCCTGTATAATATAAGAAGAAGATGAACTGACACCTAACTTTTGTTCATTGATGTGAATATAAAATTTCTTTTGGTTTTTTTTGCTTGAACAGTAATTAAAGCTAGTTTTACATTTAATTGTAATATAGAAACATAGATAGTGAACTTTAAACATAGCAGAGGGATGCTATGCTCATTGCTATGCATTGATATGACTTATTATTATTAATTAATACTTTAGAGTTGGAGTGCGACAATAAACCTACCTGGTGCAAGTTGCTCACGCTTTAAATTAGTTAGTCCAAATTCTTTATGTTTTATACTAGTATTCGTCACTTTAAAATGTGGTAACTTCGTTTAATCGTTTATTAACTGTTTGTGTGCAAGTTTACGTATATATTTTACTTGTTTTGAACGTGTTTTAACCAAGTTCTCAATACATCTGCCGAGTGTCATCCAAATGTTTACATTTTTTATGCTATAAATGTGTGGGCGTGCGAAAATTGCTCCAATGATGTATTCCAATGTTACTAAACCAAGACAAACGAAAAATAGTCTGAAAGCATGTAGGGTTGACTCAATTATGAAGGAGCTGTCTTTACATAACACCATTTTGGATGAGTCGTTGGTGGAAGAGCATGACAAAGACGAAATTATTCTAAATATTTCAAATATGAAACATAAATTGTCGGACCAAGAAAAAAAGTGCACCGATTTAATGAACCAACTAGGACACTTTAGCGAGTTACTTAATGATTTAAATAAAAAATTAATTAGTAAAGACGACGAAATCATTAAACTAAATAAAATTATAGATGTACTACAAAATGAAAACAAAGAATTAAACATTAACAACAAGAAAACTGATCTACCTAGGGACTTAATCTCCAACCAATCAACTAAAAACGATTCTACAGCAGCAAAACAACGTAGACATAGTGTACCATGTGATCTAAATAGCAAAAACGACGTTACACCGGCTGATCAATTTGGTAGATCCATAAATAAAAAACTTTGCAAACAAAATACTAGAAAATTAGAAACTAAAACTCATTCAAATGCCGATAAAAAACTGAATGACGCCCCTGACATAAAAATACTAATACTAGCAGATGAAAATGGTAAAGGCCTGAATAAAAAAATCAGCAGATGTTTCGATGATTTTCCAAATTATAAAATATCATCAATCACAAAACCCGGCGCAGACTTTATTAACGTAATTGACAACCTGGGCAGCTTAACTAAAGACTACACCGATAAAGATTGGGTAATAATAATGGCTGGATCGAATAATTTTGGAAAAAACTCAATTTGTCCCAATGATATTATTTTAAAACACCGAATCGACAAATGTCAGCACGCTAATATAATTTTATGCTCAGCTCCCTATAGAATAAATCAAGCGACATACTTTAACGAAAAGATATACAATTTTAATATTAAATTAATGAAGTACTCTAAGCTTCAAAACAGAAGAGCCAGCTATTTTGAGCGAAACTACTATGGCACTAAATATAAAAAAGGTCATTTCGTACGAGATTTATTGGAGCATATGATGTCGCGGTGCAATACATGGAAGCCTTTGGTACATACAAAGGATACACCTGTAGAGGTAGTCGGCGGGGCTGAGGCACTACCGACTACTGCACCTGTATTGGTACAACAATGTACCACAACTCTAGAGGCACATGAGGGGGCTAAGGCACTCTCATGTGCTGCACCTGTATTTGCGCAAACCTGTGCTACATCGTCCAATGATGAAACATCCGTAAACATCCCGAAAGAAGACAACGTAGAATTCTATACAATTATTCCCAATTTATCTTTTGAAAATGACGTATTTACAAATCTGACCAGGTTTACAACTCTAGATGAATGCTCCTCTTCTTCTTTTTTAGACAGCACCATAATGAGCTCCACGAGACAAGTAATATAAAAAATAATTCTTTTTTTAACAATGATCCTAATAATGATTTGACTAACATAAACTTAGGCTTATTTTATATAAATATACAATCAATTTCAAACAAAAGGCATGATCTTAATATTTTATTCTCCAAATCGGATGTTAAAATATTGTGTTTTACAGAGCACTGGTTGAAAGACACCCAATTTTGTTGTTTAGAAACCTTTAAAAATGCAACTTCTTTCAATAGAAAGCAATTCATACACGGTGGTGTATCTATTTATGTCAAAGATAACTTTCAATTTACGGAAGTTGATTTAAATGATTATTGCCAGGAAAAGGTCCTAGAGTGCTGTGGTATACTAACTAAAATTGATAATGTGGGGTTAACTCTTATAATATGTATATACCGAAGCCCAAGCGCTAATTTTACTGATTCTTTATTTAAATTAGAAATTCTAATGGAGTATATTAGGACTCTATGTTCAAGAATTGTGGTTGTTGGTGATTTCAACGTAGACTTTTGTTTGAACAATAAATGTAGTGTTGACATCTTGTCAATGTTTAGAGCGTATAATTTGGTGGATACAATTCGCGATTCAACAAGAGTAACAAAAACATCGGCTACAAGAATTGATAACTTATTTACGAATTTATGTGATAATTTATTTGAGGCTTCTGTGCAAGACATAGGCCTTTCAGATCACCATGGTATTTTATTAAAGATCAATTCGGTAGATCGTAAACCTAAGCCAAAAATTGTTAGAAGAAGCTTTCATCAAAAAGATATTGCACTCTTCAATCTTGCACTGGGAAATGTACAATGGGATAATTTAACGGCATCCAATTCGCCCACAGAGAAGTTAAATATTTTATACGCCAAAACTCTACCTCTTTTTAACAAATATTTTCCTAAAAAAGTATTAAGGCATAAAAACGTGAATCGTTGGGTTACAAAAGGCATAAAAGTATCCTCAAAACATAAGAGGCAATTGTTCCTTCATGTCAAAATGTCAGGTTGTCCTATCCTAAAAAATCACTACCAAATATACTGTGCCATCCTAAAAACCGTTATAACCAAGGCTAAGAAAATGTCCCTTGATGCGAAAATACAAAAATCCGATAATAAAGCCGCCACAGTCTGGAAAGTAATTAAAACCGAATTGCAAAAAAATAGCATCGATTCGGATAAAATTGTTCTTTGCGATAAAAACAACGACGAAATTATGGACTCAGGTAAAATAGTCGAGATGTTTGCTAAGAACTTTTGTCCATCAGAAAAAACAATCGACGACCCAAATATTTCAACCAACACATATAGAAACAACCACAGTCTGTTTTTAGAGCCAGTAAATGATGTCGAAGTCTACAATATTATTAATTCACTTAAAAACTCAACCGCAGTAGGCCATGATGAACTACCCACACTAATAATTAAACAGTGTTCGATTATTCTTAGTCCTCTCATAGCTAACATAATAAATTCCTCTTTTACGTGTGGATCTGTTCCTTCTAAACTAAAAATTTCTAAAGTGGTGCCAATCTTTAAAAAAGGAAAAAAGTGCGATGTGAACAATTATCGGCCAATCTCGCTTTTACCGATATTAAATAAAATATTAGAAGTGGCGGTTAAAAAACGTTTGGTTAATTTCTTAGAAAGTAATTCAATTATCCACGAATCTCAGCATGGCTTTAGAACCAACCATTCAACAACCACGGCTCTGACTGATCTGCTATGCACCATACATGAAGCAATTAATACCAATAAGTATTGTGCAGCCCTAATGTGTGATTTGTCAAAGGCCTTCGACTTAGTAGACCATAACATTCTGCTGAACAAATTGGAGCAATATGGTGTAAGAGGTATTGCGCATGAGTGGTTCAAGTCCTACCTAAGTGACAGAAAGTTTTATGTAACTGTAAATGATCCGTTGAATGGTGTTAGTCGCGATGTCAATTCTTCTTGGCAGGTAGTAACAAGCGGTGTCCCTCAAGGATCAATACTGGGACCTATTTTGTTTAATATATTTCTAAACGATATATGTTTGAACGTAAAATCCAAATTAATACTTTATGCCGATGACACAACTGCTTTTATCGAAGGGAACAGTTTTGAAGACGTAATAGTCAAAATCAACGATGTATTAAGCACAATGATGAGGTGGTTTAAATTAAATAAGCTAGTGGTAAATTTTAAAAAAACCAACGTTATTTTCTTTAATAAAAGGAATAATAAACCGCAAAACCACCTTCTCTATGACAATATCCAAATATCTGAAGTGGAAGAGTGCAAACTTCTGGGAGTCATTATAGACAGTGGACTACGCTTCGAATCCCATCTGAAGCAATTATCCCAAAAGCTAAATAAGGCCTGTTTTTCGTTATGGTCACTTAAAGGTGTAATTTCATTTAGCACGTTAAAGTCTGTTTACTATGGTTACTTCCATTCCTTGGTGACATATGGAATTGTCTTCTGGGGAAACGCGACACTTTGTAGCCACATATTCGTTATTCAAAAACGTGCAGTCAGAAATATGCTTGGCCTGAGGCGTCGCGACTCCTGCAGAACTCATTTCAGGAGTCACCAAATAATGACGGTTCCATGCTGCTACATATTTTCCCTCCTATTATACGCTCATAGAAATCAACATATTTTCATAAAAACATGCGACACCTACAATTTTAGAACAACATCATTTCACCCAAATCGTCCCTACACTACCAAATACAAAAAATCTATGACCTATGAAGCAATAACATTTTTTAACCTCTTGCCGCAAGAAATGCAGTTGCTGCCTTTTAAGGTTTTTAAAAAACAAATCTCTGACATTTTAATTTTTAACACATTTTACTCTGCCGATGAATTTACGCAATATTTTAACACCTAGTCTTAGTCCTAGTTATACTTACGATGTGCTTTTATTTAGTTTTAGGTAAATTTGATCTGTTAATTATTCTAGTCTACTACGATTTTAGTTCTTAGTTTGATTATTTTATAATTGCTATTTATTTAACTGTCTAATGCTTATGCTCAATTGACAATAAACGTTCTATCTATCTATCTAATTACTTTAAGAAAAGATGTGCAAAAATAGTTATTTAACCAGTAAGTGTGTTAATAAAGGTGATCAATAAACGAGCAGTTTTAACAATCGAGCGATCAGCGAGCTTGTTAATAATTGAGTTTATTAATCGCCATTTAACATACACTTGGTTTCACAAGACACTGGGACAAAAAATTTGGCATTAATTTCTTGAGTTTTGGGAAGTTTTTTACTATATTCGTAAAATATGGTTAAGCAACGAAACAACCATCATAAATATGATTTAATTATGGCAAAATTAAGGTCACATTTCGCTAAAGAAATTTGACCCAGTGCCCCAGTGTGTTATGGAACCAAGGGTACAAACTGGTTACAATGCTTTTGCGCACATCGTAGATAATTATTAAATAAATTATAAAATAAAACAGTTATTTCACCAACTAACAGAAACAATGCGTCGGCCATTCAATTTTATTAAAATTGAAGAAGAAGAGCTGTCACCGAACATTTATTAATTGTGAATAGAAAATGAATGTTAGTTCCTTAAAATGTGGTAAAAGGATCTGCATCTCATTCTTTCCAACGGTAACTATTTAATTTCTTTTGGTTTTTGTTGCTTGAACCGTAATTAAAGCTATTTTAACATTTGTAATGTAGGAACATAGATGGTAATTTTAAACATAGAAGAGCATTACTATGGGCTCGTTGCTATGCATTAATAGGGTTCATTAGTCAAATATTTGGAGTGCGTTAATTAATGTCTTTAATAAACGATGTGCGAAAAATTAACTATCTACTTTTAGGTTATTTTTATCTTTTAACGATTGCTTAGGTTTCAATTTGTATTATTAATCAAATGCTATTCTAAAAAAGTGTAACATTTAAAAAGTATGATTAGTACCGCGATTAGTACAGTACTTACCAGTTTTTTCCACAATTCTTCTTTTGATACTTGAATATTCTTCACAAGCTGATTTGCTGGTACTGGTAGAATTTAAGTCAAAGAATTGATTGCTTTCCATTGTAACTGTTTCATTTTCCGATTTCATTTTTGCAAATACCTCCTTCACGGCCTTGTCTAACAATCTAGTTGTTAATTCTTCAGATTCATTTAATTGTAACTTAAAATCGTAGGCTATTTTGAGTGA
This sequence comes from Cartodere bifasciata, assembly GCA_963920755.1. Taxonomy (NCBI): domain Eukaryota; kingdom Metazoa; phylum Arthropoda; class Insecta; order Coleoptera; family Latridiidae; genus Cartodere; species Cartodere bifasciata. The sequence goes on from OY987198.1 coordinate 3,106,277, forward strand.
GCTTTTGCAAACGCCGCAAATAAGTTGAGGGCAAGTTTCGAATGCATTTAACTGAAACAATATTAACCGTAAAATAGATTTTTTCGATATGTTATTAGTATATTTATATACAGGGTGTCCGCGATCAATGTGCTTTTTTTTAATGGGAGATAGCTGGGAAAAATCCAAGACATTTGGTAAAAACAGTTTTTTGAAAAAGTGCCCCCCTTCGGAAATAACGGCCTTCAAACATGTAGACTAAAAACCCTTAATCGTAAATATTTACCAAACGATTTCACCAACCATCATGAAAGTTGTACTATCAATAAATGTAATAAAAAGGGTCATTTTAAACCCATTTTGAAATTTGGCGCCCCCTTTAAAATGAGTTAAACATTAGTAGTGTTAAGGGGCTCGATTTCGGGAGTATAGGACTTACGACTTACTTAAGGCAAAACAGGCAAGCAAACAAGCAATACATCCACCTGTTTGCTTGCCTGTTTTGCCTTTGCTAGCTCTATTCTATTTTTAAACTAGCCGCTGTGGGTGTAGGCAAAGAATATTAAATAAACAGAAGTTGCACTCGCCTGATTTCGTGGTCAAAAACCGACCTCACGCATACCCTCAAAGCTACTAACCTATAAACGTCAGAAACTAAAAACATTTGGTGCAAAAACTTTTATTATTTGCTAAATGAATAAAATAAACAAACCGTAGCGACTGCAGAGAAATTTATGCTCAATAGAAGCTATTTCTGCCCTTTAGTGTTAAATATTTTATGGTTTTGGATGCAATTAACCCTTCTTTTTACCCGAAAATAAGCTCAGAAATTTAGCAGCTATGTCTTAATTTTTAAATGGCAAATATAACACACATTGTATCTTTTACTCAATTACGCTAACATTACAAGGTAAGGTAAGACAAGCTTAGGATAATAATACTGCAATTTACAAAAATCTTTATCGATAAAAGCAAGTATAAAATGGGTAACAAAGAAGCAAGGAACCAGGTAATTTTTAATATAAACAAACACTTCTTATCTTACCCTTCTAAAAATAGATTACCTACAGAGGTATAGGTTCAGGCTTATATTATTATTTGAGGGTGTCATTCTTTCGTAAACATCATTGGTAGGTATTGTTCAATGCAAGTGTTTACAGTATAAGTGGTGTTTTTATTAAGTTTACTGTTTAACATGATAAATTATTGTTGTGTTGAGAACTGCAAAAATAATAGCAAAACTAGTGGAAGTTTTAGTTTACGTTTAAAGTTTTTTTTTCAATTCCAAATTATCCTGCAAAGTTTGTACCTAAAGTTATTTATATTTTTGTATATTTCCGTGGCTAAATCTTTTCTAGGAAGATTTTTTTTTTATTTTACCTATTATTTTTTGTATTCCACTTTGTTGGTATTTTCAGATGTGTCCCGATAGAACATCTATTTAACTTTGTTATTAAATATTGTTTTTAACAGTTTTATTTCATTTCCAAACTGATAAACTGTTAAATTTAGAGATATACACGCTTTTTTATTGCATAAATAGTCCAAAATTTCATTTAAAAAACTGAAGTCAATGATTTGAACACGCCCGTAAACATGTAATCGAACGTAGCCCGTTCCTATTTTTGACAATTATAAGAAATGAGGTTATGTGCTTTGAGGGGCGACGCGAGGTCAACTTTGTGACACCGACATCAAAGGTGCCGACAGAGAGTGCAACTTCTGTTTAGAGTTAATATTCTTTGGTGTAGGGTTTACATGCTCAAGTCTAATTTGTAGCCTATGGATGTGGTGTAGAACTTGCATGTCTTGCCGAACTTAAGCGAATGCTGTCGACGTACAGCACCATCCAGATGCACAATTGTCTTCTTATGGTGGAGTGTAACGTTTTGTATGATGATTTTTTAAAAAGTAACTTTTAGTAGAGGTAAACAGACAAGCTATTTTGCCACAGCATGTTGCTAATCTCAAGCAGTTTGCAAGGAAACGGAAGTTGTTGTTGAGAAAGGATGTCAGACATAGTTAACATATTTTATTTACAACTGCATATGAAATGATGACATTTCTGACTCTTTAAAAGTTAGAAAATGTCACTTTATTGGTTTTATTAAGCTGTCACTTTCCACCCGGGCGGAAAGTAACTACTTTCCGCCTGGGTAATGAAAACAAGTCGGATTTAACTCTTTTGAGGGAGCAAATCCTCTTCGGCCTTTTGAGCACACTCCTTCAATTATGTACATTCATCATCACTATCCGACATTATGTTTTTTTTAATATTAGTTGGTTTAAGACTTTAAAATAATGCGAGAAATGACGTTTTTTGAAAATTAAAAATAATTAGGTTTTTACTTCAATGTCAAGCAATTGTAATGTAACCAAGGTAATAAATTAAAAAAAATAATCATGTTAACTAAGATGTTAAAAATGAATAATATTAATTTGCAAAATTAAAGCTTTTTAAAATTAAACATAAATATAAGCAGTTGTAAATAAAATAGCATACTAACCTCGGTGGAAATTTCCTTTCTGTCTCGAGAAATGGTTTACCGCGGCGCTACGCGCCTTGGTAAACCATCTTTTTCTTTCGACAGAAATGAAACCCTTTCCACCCACGGTAGTAATATACTATTTTTCACTACTAGGAGCAAAGAGTGTCATTATTGACTTTTTAAGAACCCTTCAAAATCATTTTTTACCACCTAGGTTAACAATTTTTGTTTGTCTCCCTAGGGAGACAAAATCATGTGTCAAGCTTTTTTCATAAACAGAACGGTACTTACAGCAGTTTTTGCAAGTTTTTTATCTTGAAAGCATAACTACTTTAAAATACTTGATAACATTTTATTGCACAAATAATTTAACGAAAAAAAAAATGGACAGTTGTCAACATGCCGCACTTTTTTCTGTAGCTGTTCAGTGTTCTATCATTATCATTATATTTACAAATTCTTTATCAGTGGCCATCATATTATTTAAACCATTAACGCTATTTACGTGCAAATTATGAGTTATTTTGGAAAAAACCACCCATGTGAAGAACTTTTTATTGCTTTGATTGATGTAACGTCATTGTCATTTCCATGGAAATTTCGATTAATTTTTTTTTAAAATCATATCACCGACGAGAAACCATAAGACCTATATCGCTAATGTTAAATTATTACCTCTATGTTTTCTAAACTGGCGTCAACTACAGATTATTTGAGGCATACTAGAAAAGGTGTACGTTGCTAAGCAACTTCTGTAATTGTCGGTAATTCAATGCTAGTTATTATGATCCGTAGGGAGGAGATGTCGCTACTGGAGTTTGCATTTCTACTAGAAAAACGAGGGGTCAATTATTTACAAAAAGTCATGCATCATAAATTCATTTGACAATATTATTGTTAGGTATACCCGTCTAACAAGAAAATTTAAATTCCAATTAGTTTGTGGTTTCTGGAGTTACCAAAATTTTACACAATTTTCCCGAAATTAAAAAGGTAAACATAGACTTGTAAGTTTTAATAATAAAAATATTTACTGAAGCAAAGCAGAAGAAAAATGTTATTTTAATGTCTTTAAATGTTAATAATTTGTTTTTTTTTAAGTGTATAAAGTTCGAGTTCTCCAAATAACACAAAAATAATGTATTTTGAGGTATACTTTAAACATAATTAAAGTTTTGTATATTCGCTGGTTGGTGGTTGTGTTTAGTACAAGAGATTTTTGTGATTTGATAGTGAACTGTGTCGAAGCCCTTATGCTTGTAAAATGACAAATTACAAAGTTAAACCAAGGACATTAAACCACTCCTTGATATTCACAAGTTCACAACAATAACAACTCTTTAGAACAACAACTCAGTCCTTGGATTGGATTAGAACAGTGTTGCCACATACCAGCACTAACCCATGAATTTGCAATTCAAAATATTTACCGATTTCTATTTTGAAGTAGAATATTAGTGGGGCATATTTCGTATAATTGTAAGAAATCTTTTTGTTATGTTAACTTAGGGCACATTTTAAAATTGTAGCCATTTTTTCCAAAATCCACAGTAATTTATTATTTTCTGGTTTTCAAGTAATTACCTACGTTTTGGCAACGCTGCTAGAAACAGAAGATTTAGGGGAATCACTTCTTCACTGGTAGATATAGACATGTGATTAAAAACTAAGAATATCATTGGTTGATATCAGCCGTTCTTTTTGTAATAAGGCACGCGCGTAGTCGGTGTTTTAGACAAAATACTTACATTGTTTTAAAAGATATTATAGTTAAATATTTTGTGGTCCTAAAATGAAAAGAACCAAAAGCATACTTTTTCCTTACTCATAATATGCTAGACTGTCCTAAACTTTATATCTGTACAGTAAATTTTTAAGTAGAAAACGCTTGCGGGTTTTGGGATTATTTGTTTGCCAAAATTATATAAACAACGTCTGACAAAAATCAAGAATTAATGAATCTCATACTTTTTCAAATACAACACCTAATCTTAGCAAAGTTTGCTTTATTACGATTTGTTCGCTAATTTTCCTTTCACAAAACATAAAAAACACATTTGTGACATTTGTTTAACCTCGAAACATGGAAAACAGCTGTAGCTGTAAATAAAAATGGTATTGTCAATTTTTTGGTTAGCCACCTGTCGTCCAAAGGTTGTACTTAATTTAGGTTACGTAGAATCGAAAATACTAGAAGCCAAGTCGAAACTACCCAACTCGTGCAGCACTCAACCACTCATTTTATTAGATCAGTACTGAGAGCGCCCTCAAGTATGAAACCAATAAACCTTTTTAATGAAGGATATGGCTGCCCATAAGAGATAAGCGTCTGTTACATGGTCCTTGATCATATACAGGGTTTTGATAACAATTGAACATATTTTTAAATTAACATTTTTCAAGAAAATGCTAGTAGTGAAAAAAATAATATATCATCCACGGTAGAGAAGGTCATTATTGACCTCGCGCAATTGTATCCCTCGCCGCTGCGCGGCTCGGGATACAATCTTTGCGCTAGGTCAATAATGAACCTCTTCTCTACCTAGGATGATAATATACTATTTTTTACTACTAGGAGCAAAGAGTGTCATTATTGACTTTTTAAGAACCCTTCAAAATCACTTTTTACCACCTAGGTTAACAATTTTTTTTTGTCTCCCTAGGGAGACAAAATCATATGTCAAAACATATGTCAAGTTTTTTTCATAAACAGAACGGTACTTACAGCAGTTTTTGTAAGATTTCTACGAAGATTTTTAATCTTGAAAACATAACTACTTTAAAATACTTGAAAACATTTTATTGCACAAATATTTTACAAAGAAAAAATTGTACAGTTGTAAACATGTCGCACTTTTTTCTGTAGCTGTGTCAGTGTTCTATCATTATCATTATATTTACAAATTCCTTATCAGTGACCATCATATTATTTAAACCGTTTACGCTATTTACGTGCAAATTATGAGTTATTTTGGAAAAAACCACCCATGTGAAGAACTTTTTATTGCTTTGATTGATGTAACGTCATTGTCATTTCCATGGAAATTTCGATTAATTTTTTTTAAAAATCATATACAGGGTTTTGATAAAAATTGAACATATTTTTAAATTAACATTTTTCAAGAAAATGCTAGTAGTAAAAAAAATAATATATCATCCACGGTAGAGAAGGTCATTATTGACCTCGCGCAATTGTATCCCTCGCCGCTGCGCGGCTCGGGATACAATCTTTGCGCTAGGTCAATAATGAACCTCTTCTCTACCTAGGATGATAATATACTATTAACGGTACAGTTTCTCAGAAATTTCAAGTGGAAAAAATGTTTTTACTTAAATTGGGGTATTTAAAAAAATACATAAAATTACAAAATTCTTAAAGGTAAAGAAATTACATGCAGTTTTTATCAACACTACTAGTGTTTAACCCATTTTAAAGAGGGCGCCAAATTTCAAAATGGGTTTAAAATGACCCTATTTATTACCTTTATTGATAGTACAACTTTCATGATGGTTGGTGAAATCATTTGGTAAATATTTACGATTAAGGGTTTTTAGTCTACATGCTTGAAGGCCGTTATTTCCGAAGGGGGGCACTTTTTCAAAAAACTGTTTTTACCAAATGTCTTGAATTTTTCCCAGCTATCTCCCATTAAAAAAAAAAGCACATTGATCTCGGACACCCTGTATATATTCGTAATTATAAATAAAAGTCATAGTAGGTATAAAGGTTGGTATGTGACAAATCTGAACATTCAAGAATATAATAAAGTTGTAAATAATATAAAAAAGTACAAATAATGTTCTTTTTGGGATGCCCATGTTATTAGTATACATACCTTGGTAGCCAATACATGTTCTAAAGCTTTAAACACTGAGATTGTCGAAGTCAAACACAATTTCTCATCCAATGGCGACATCTGACCAGTAGGACTCCGACACACTCTGCAGAGGTTCTGGCTTTGAAGAATATCGTCAAAATCAAGTGGGGTAACTGCAGGCCTTTTCATTTTACGGCTCATTTTGAAATTGCGGGAGTTTTTAGTACCAGTACTATTTTAACACAAAATAAGAAAAATTAACACAAGTTAATTTGGAATACACAATCTAAGGTTATAACGCTTTTAATAGCTTCGATTAGTTCTAAATAACCAAAGCTTTAAAGTATACTTGGAACTGGGAATTTAGGTATTACTACTCTTCGCAAGACTGAAGACTCTGGCCGAAGAGTATTGCAATCGATAAGACAAATCTAAAAACTTCAATTTTTATTGTAAAGGAAAAATTCTTGCAGATTCGTGTTTTTCATCGAATAACTTAAAATCTGTCTATCGTTGGTCTGTATTAGAGTCTGTAGATAGTATCAAGAGTCTGGTCACTGGACCACAGAAATAAAATACACTATAGTTTTTTTTATTTTGCTATGTTACCACCCATGAACTCCTATCTATGATTATAAAATCCTTCAAATTTTGATGGAAAGTGTCATCCATGAACGTAGAAATTTTTTGACATTTTAACTCAATAAATTTAAATAGGAAATTATTTTTAAAAGAAATTAAACCCCCAGTGCAGTTTTATATGCTGTTAAATGTTCTTGAAAAAAATGTACAATTTTGTTATAACATGAAATTACTTAAAAATCACTATCCTATAATATTGATCAACGAATTCCTTGTGGCATGTGGGTATTCTATCAAAGAAAACAGTTTATCGGCAAATAATACATCCATATGATACCCCCTCGTATATTAAAACTAACCGAGAGCCCCTTTTTTTGGTTCGTAGAAATTGTGCAGTCCAGTCGCAGCCAAACCATAATCTATTAATTTTCCAAAGTTCCTGTGATACTGGAAATCGTTTAACCAAAGTACTTTAACCTAAAGTGAAACCACTTTTAGCCCCAATGGAAATGTGGCCGTCGAAAAATTTCAACGTAGAAAGTGAACACACAAAAAGTATTATTAAATCCATTGTAAACTATCCCCCATTACGGCCACTTTTGGGACAATTCAACAATTTTTACAGTTCTCAAACTTTATTAAACACATTTTTTTACACATTTGTTGTTATATTTTTAGTTTTTTTACACATTTCAAAATAAAAGCCGACGTTTACAGTTCAATAATTTAAACGTCAATTATTTTTCACAATGTGTAAGATAACTAAAAATGTAACAAAATAAATCAATATCAGTGGTTAAAAAAATGTGTTAAATAAAGTTTATGAACTGTAAAAGTTGCCCTAAATGTGGGATAGGTTTTTATGTGTGTTCGCTTTCTACATTGAAACCTTTCGACAAACACATCTCTATTGGGGCTAAAAGTGGTTTTAGTTTAGGTAAACCATTCCTAAGATAAAAACCTTAAAAAATTAATAGATTATGGTTTGGCAGGGACTGGACCGCACAATTCATACGAACCAAAAAAGAGGTTCTCATTTAATTTAATTATACGATGGGGCCCTCATATAAATTTGGTCCGCTGGAAATAATGCAAACTCAACGGATCTTCTATTTTATAAATTAAATTCCTAGCCTCAAATAAAAAATATTTTTTTAAAATAATTATCTACGCCAATGAAATATTTTGATGTGTTACATAACCTACATTTACAAATTTGACAGATTTTAAACTAGGTTACCAGTTTTTTTTGGCAAGATTTTCGGACCAACTTTTAAACTTACAAAATTGTAAAATGAAAAGAGAGGTCCGCTATTGCTGTTTTTAAAGTGTCTCGACCTTTCTTAGTATGCTACAGACCTTAGTCTGTATGAATGTCACGTTTTTTTTAAATACGCTATCTCAAAAACCAAAAGTGATATCAAACTCAATTTTGAAGGAATAATCTTCCTCTATAAGAAAGGGAACCGTATTGTTTTTAACAATATGATTATTACAAAGCCTTCTTTTAAGCCCCCCAAACAAAAAAAAATCGTAGTTAAATTATTATTAAATTTACAATAACAATTATTCGACAAAAATCATAGGAAATTTAATTCTTTACAGAAAAGTATTTTTTCATTTTTTTGTCCGACCCCCAATAACACCCTGGCAGAAACCACCTTTCTCCGTTGTTATTAAATTAGTTGTTTTACAGTTATAGCCAGTAAGGTTAAAAAGAGAGAAAATAAAAAATTTCAGTAGCAAAAAACGTATTTTAAACCACACGAAGATTTAAGTTAATATACAGAAATATACCATATTAGATATTTATATTTTCTGTATTTTTTTAATAAATTTAAATTACCTAATAAATAGATTGGGTTGTTGGGATCTTGAGTCTGATTACCTGATGAGTATGGAGCTTTGCGAAGATTCACAATTAATATTCGACTTGAAGGACAAAAAATACAAAACTATTATAAATAACTATTTTCACTATTTTGTAGATTTCTGCGTTTCACAACTATTTTAATGGACGTTTTCTGTTAAGAATCCTACTTTTATATGAATAATCCTCCCTCCACCCTTCTTAGGGTAGCTTACCTGAGTATTCTTTAAATTCTTCTTTGAAAATACGTTAATACTAAATAAATATAGTTATACCAAGAAGGCAATCAACACCCTAATTATATGAGTTTATACCTGCCCTTTTCAATAACTGTCCTTTGTAAAATAATTTTGAGAATTACACTATTGGTAAATAACATACCAGACCTAATAAATATAAAATATAACTAGAATGGGAAGAAGTCGAAACGCGTCGAAGTTACTCTTCGCAAATGAGTCGCTCGAATAAAATTTGGAATTGGTAGAAGAAGAATTTTAGATTTTTTAAATCAAAGCTAAATCAATATTTTATTTAAGGGCTACACATTCTATAGAATACTCTTCACAAGAAAACTATTTGAGGGTAATCGTTTTTTCGAGGGGGAATTCACATACCCAAATAGTGTACACCACTTCCCCCAAGAGGAATTCTTTGTAAAAAATTCCTTCAAATTCCCAAAAAATTCCACAAATTCCCCAAAAATTCCTCCAATTCCTAAAAAATTCCTCCTATTGTGTACACCAATTCCTCTAGTGAAACCCCCCTCGAGTTTTTTTTTTATTTATCTGCGAAGAGTGCAAACTATTGACATAAAACACGAAGAATTTCGTTAACGAAGAGGGTAAACGTCAGTTCTGACGTTTAACATCTTTTAGGTTATTTATTCTGACAGCTGCTTTTGTTTCTTTGTTTGAAATATTTTTGGCATGCCTTCTTGACTGACGCGTGACGCGATTCGGACTTAAAAGTTTTTTGCTATTGAAATAGTTTATTTTTTGTTTTTTTTTTTAACCTTACTGGTTAACTTTATAAAAAATAAACCAACATTTTTAATAGAAAATTAAATTTTCATTATTTTTGTGAATAATATTTTTTTTGTTTATTGAAATAATAACCAAGATAGGAAGTTTTTTTGTGGTGGGGGGTAACTGGGGGGTCTGACAAAAAAACCAACGAATAATTTTTCGTAGAGAATTAAATTTCCTATGTTTTATGTCGAATAATTTTTTTTGTAAATTTAATATTAATCGAGATGATTTTTTTTTCACTTGGGGGGCTGAAAAGACGGCTTTATAGTACTCGGATTGTTGTCAATAACAATAGGGTTCTTCCTCTTATAGGCACTGATTTTTCCTTAAAATTTGAATTAAATTGGAGTTTTGGTTCTCAAGATAGCGTGTTTACAAGAAACGTGACATCCCACAGACCGACCGACCGACGGACGGACGGAGAAAAATTGAAAATCATAAAAAGTCATGAAACCCACGAATCTGCAAGAATTTTTGCTCTAAGATGAAAATTGACGATTTTAGGATTTTCTGATTGATTGCAATATACTCTTCGGACCTAGTCTTGCGAAGAGTATAATAAAATAGGAACTAAAAAATTGCTAACAAAAGAATATATACATATTTGTGCAATTTGTACAATAAGTGTAGGTACATTTTTTTTAAATGCACATGAAATGAGGTCATTTAAATTTCTTTTGCAAGGACTTGAAATCGTCTGTACTAAATTATAGTTTATTTAATCCAAATTAAAAGGAAAAGAAGTATTCTTTTCTTCCAAACTAAACTGCGAATGGAAACTGGTAAAACTATAAGTTTTGGTTATTTATTATTTAACACTAATGGTAGTTGTTTAACTAAAGCTAGTTAGAAATTAGCGAGGAAATTACCTATACTTTTTGCAAACTTGTTATAGTGGTGATTTTATATACAGGGTGGGAAAATTGTTGAAACAAATCCATCTGAGATTATCAAGGAAAATGCGAACAAATTTGCATAAATTCGGCAACACAGTCTAGGAAAATACATCTAAAAATCCCAAATCTTGATCATTCACTTTTGCATTAGATTTTATTGACATCGTTGTCAGCTTCATTTTATGAAAATTTTGCAAAATTAAATTTATTATAAAATGTAGTTCGGCCATTTAAAAGATAAACAAATGGTGACCGCCGAATTAAGAGTCGAGGGTAAATTTATCATATCCAGGATCCACCTTAAAAATGCGAATTTTTGGAAAATTCTTCCTGAAATGGGGGTTTTTGGGGTCGGAAAAGCCATTTTTGACCACCTTTTTCCGAAATTTTTACAAAATTTTGAGAAAAAAATTTGAAATTTTTTTTTAGTTTAGATTTTTTAAAAACTTGATTTTTACAAAAGAACTCACTTTTTAGAATGTTTTCACCGCATTTAAAATTGTTTTACACCCTTATTTTCTTTAAAAAAACCAAAAAAAGAGACCCTTTGACACTTGTGAACGTCCATCTTGAATAATATTACCAAAAAAATTACTACCAACCGTAACAACAAAAGAAACTAGATTTTATATCTTGGCCAGCTAGATAATTAGTGTCAGCTTTCACTTCCTTTTCAAAGTAAATTTTCCAATTTCCAGCTAAATTTATACGGTTCCAAAGAAAAATTTATTGAATTTCCATGTTTAACCGATTTTTCACTGATTTTTCAATTTTAAAGTAGATTTTACTTTCTTAAAATGGGATTTATTGTTTTGGAAGTAAATTTTCCAATTTCCAACTAAATTTCCACGGTTCCAAAGGAATTTCCATGTCTAACCGATTTTTCACTGTTATTCCGGAAAAATCTATTGATTTTTTAATTTTAAAGTAGGTTTTAGGTTCTAAAAATAGGTTCTATTGTTTCTAGAGTACATTTCACAATTTTCAGTTAAATTTTCACGGTCCCTAAGGAAAATTCATTAAATTTTCATGTTTAACCGATTTTTCACTGTTTTTCCGGAAAAATCTATTGATTTTTTAATTTTAAAGTAGGTTTTAGGTTCTAAAAATAGGTTCTATTGTTTCTAGAGTAAATTTCACAATTTTCAGTTAAATTTTCACGGTCCCTAAGGAAAATTCATTAAATTTTCATGTTTAACCGATTTTTCACTGTTTTTCCGGAAAAATCTATTGATTTTTCAATTTTAAAGTAGGTTTAAGGTTCCAAAAATAGGTTCTATTGTTTCTAGAGTAAATTTTACAATTTTCAGCTAAATTTTCACAGTTTCTAAGGAAAATTCATTAAATTTTCATGTTTAACCGATTTTTCACTGTTTTTTCGGAAAAATCTATCGATTTTTCAATTTAAAGGTAGGTTTAAGGTTCCAAAAATAGGTTCTATTGTTTCTAGAGTAAATTTTACAATTTTCAGCTAAATTTTCACAGTTTCAAAGGAAAATTTATTGAATTTTCATGTTTAACCGATTTTAGTACTATTTTTTGAACCTAAAACCTACTTTAAAATTGAAAAATCAATACATTTTTCCGGAAAAACAGTGAAAAATCGGTTAAACATGAAAAATTCAATGAATTTTCCTTAGTAACTGTGAAAATTTAACTGAAAATTGTAAAAATTTCTCTAGAAACAATCGAACCTATTTTTGGAACCTTAAACCTACTTTAAAATTGAAAAATCAATAGATTTTTTCGGAAAAACAGTGAAAAATCGGTTAAACATGAAAATTCAATGAATTTTCCTTAGTAACCGTGAAAATTTAACTGAAAATTGTAAAAATTACTCTAGAAACAATCGAACCTATTTTTGGAACCTTAAACCTACTTTAAAATTGAAAAATCAATAGACTTTTTCGGAAAAACAGTGAAAAATCGGTTAAACATGAAAATTCAATGAATTACCGTGAAAATTTAACTGAAAATTGTAAAAATTACTTTAGAAACAATAGAACCTATTTTTGGAACCTTAAACCTACTTTAAAATTGAAAAATCAATAGATTTTTTTCGGAAAAACAGTGAAAAATGGGTTAAACATGAAAATTCAATGAATTTTCCTTAGTAACCGTGAAAATTTACCTGAAAATTGTAAAAATTACTCTAGAAACAATCGAACCTATTTTTAGAACCTTAAACCTACTTTAAAATTAAAAAATCAATACATTTTTCCGGAAAAACATTGAAAATTGGTTAAACATGAAAATTTAATGAATTTTTCTTAGTAACCATGAAAATTTAACTGAAAATTGTAAAAATTACTCTTGAAACAATGGAACCTATTTTGGGAACCTTAAACCTACTTTAATATTGAAAAATCAATAAATTTTTCCGGAAAAACAGTGAAAAATCGGTTAAACATGAAAATTCAATGAATTTTCCTTAGGAACCGTGAAAATTTAACTAAAAATTTTAAAATTTACTCTAGAAACAATAGAACCTATTTTTAGAACCTAAAATCTACTTTAAAATCAAAAAATCAATAGATTTTTCCGAAAAAACAGTGAAAAATCGGTTAAACATGGAAATTTAATAAATTTTTCTTAGGAACTGTAATAATTTTACCGGAATTTAACAAATTCCTAAAAATATTAATCAAGTTGGGTATTTACATTAAAAAACAAAGGTTTTTGTTTAAATTTGCCGCGTTTTGTGAAAATACTATCTTGTAGGCCATGATATTGATAGGAACTTTTAGTTTGTTATGTTGGCAGAAAATTGAATGTGACATTTCTAATTTTTTATCGTTTTTTTGGTTTTTTAGCAAAAAAATAACAGAAGGATACAATTTTAGGGTGTCTTTTAGTATAAATATGTGGTATTTACTTAAAAAAAGGTAAGTTTTCAACGTTTCTTGTCAAAACAAAAAATAAAAAAAATTTCAAAATTTTTGCAAAAATTTGCAAAAATTTTGGAAAAAGGTTGTCAAAAATGGCTTTTCCGACCCCAAAAACCCCCATTTCAGGAGGAATTTTCCAAAAAATCGCATTTTTAGGCAGGATCCTGGATATGATAATTTTACCATAAACTATCCTTTTTTTACCTTATTCTAGTTTTAAGCTTATGATTTTTCATGCAAAAAGAATTAAAATACTACAAGCAGTACAAGCTTACCAAGAAAATCAGCTTTATCTTAGAAATGCAGTTTTGAGTTTGCTTAGAGAGTGTTGTTTTGTTTTCTTTGAAAACACTAAGCACAATATTTGTTGTTTTAGCAAAAGATTCACTTCCTAGAAATTCTTACGATCGGTTTGATTGATTTTATATTAAAGAAAAGCTCCAAAATGGCTGCTCGGAGGCGTCGTTTGTGCAGAGAGCATTTATGAATAAGAGAAACGACATACACGAAACGGCGGGAGCGTCACTAGCAGGGTTGTACACGAATACTTTTTTTTGTATTCGAATACGAATACAAATACTTTGCTACATGTTAAACACGAATACGAATACAAATACATTTGAAACAAAATGTATTCGGGTACGAATACGAATACAAAGTATTCGTATTCGTAAAACTACGAATACAATGTTGCGAATACAATTCCCACCATCTTTGGCGCAAAATTTAAAATTATTTTATAGCGCGAAATTTAAAATTATGTAAACTTTTTGCCGAAAATTTTTGCAATTTAATTTGCGTGATTAAACTAAGCAGCTCTCTTAACTTTTGAACGGTTTGAGATATGACTTTAAATAATTTTAAAAAATTTGCAGCACATAAACTACTTATTATTAAAAATATATTACTTAACTTATCGGTACCCATTAGTTGGATTTTTTATTGTAAATAGTTAAATAAAAGAGTAGTCAATTGGCTCTTCATTTAAAAGGTATTTTTACTTAGCTAAAATGGGTTTGAAAAATGTTTAATAACTTTTTTGTTAGAAGCAAGTATTAAAGCACTTAGACTAAAGAAATTATGTTTCTTAGTTCAAAAGTTGAAAGGGCAAACAATGTATATTGTTTACAAAAAGTATAAAAAAATTATGAGATTTGTGTAACTAAAGACTAGGAGGTTACTAAAAAAAAAATCATAAGTTATTGTTTTTTTTTATTTAAAATTACAAAATATTAAAAAAAAAGATAAAAAGCTAGTAACTTAAATGCTAATGTTTAATTAAAGAAAGAAACAAGTTAAATTCTAATGTTTATGTAAATTAAAAATAAAAACAAATTAAATAAGTAAAATTCTAATTTTTAAATTTTAAAAAAACAACCTTTTCAAATATGTCATCACCCATATTTCTCCGTGCTTTTCTCATAATGGAACCTGCTGTGGAAAACAATCTTTCTACAGGGGCGGATGAAGGAAGAGTACTATTGTACCTTAGAAAGAGACTTCTGACATTTTTATATTTATCCAAACATTTAAAGGTTACATCTGAATCTTCTAAATATGCATAAAATTCAGTTTCTACTGAATCTTTTTTTACAGTAGGGACTTGAAAAAAATTAAAATAACTAGAGTCATTTACCTCGGGAGCTTTAATTTCTTCGAATTCTGCCGTATTTGCCGAGGTGTTTTCTCGAAGGCGGTTTAATATTAGTGTTATTGCATAATCTTTGATGGCCTTGGTTGCCCAATGGGATTTAAAGTATGGATGGGTAAATGTTGCTATAAGAGCATCATCTGCCAAACCATCTTCCAGATGAAAAAAATCATAAAATCTATCAGTTACTTTTAAAGTAATTAAATTTATAAGTTCCGTTGAATCCCTATCGAAGTGCATATCCACTAATAATTTTTCTAAATTGCTTTTTATTTGAAAAAGGGTTGGAATAACTTCCCCAAAAAACGTATGGGCTTCGCCCTAAAGCCGATCTAATCCGACGGCGATGGGTTTCATGATATTGGTGTAGTACCTTAAGAACATTACATCAGTTAATGTAAGTGGGGTAATACCCAGTTCCCTGAATGATACCACTAGTTTGCCAGGGTCTAATGTTGTTAATTGACTCAGGGAGTCGAACATTGAGTTCCAGCGTGTTTTACAAGGCAAATTTAATCGTTTTCCTGTTATTTTTTGAAATGTTTCACTTGCTTTAGATGATCTGGATACCGTGTTGAAAAGAGACTGGCATTTTATCAAAACTATGTTGAAACGGGATGAGGGTTTTCCTTTCAGGTATTTCTGGACGTCTGTCGACCCTATTAGGTTTAGAGTATGACTACAGCATCTCTGGTGCTCTGGTAATATAAAGCCCTCCTGAAATTGACTTTCTTCCATGTTTATTGTATCTAATATTCTGTCTGCGTCAACAGGCTTTATTTCCTCTTCGTCGTCTTGATCGTCTTCGTCATTTTCAAGATTATTTTCATCATTTGATGCTTGTGCTTCTACTGAATAGTCCTGAAAAATTAATCTTATGTGATAAAGTGATAAATAACATAAACATTGAAAAAAAGCCAATTATTATACTCTTTGCAGACATGTGTCTAAGAGTATATATATATATATTCTATAAACATTGAAAAAAAGCCAATTATTATACTCTTTGCAGACATGTGTCTAAGAGTATATTGTATTGAGTCTGGACGGATCTTCTCTAAAATCGTTAATATTCATTCTAGACCAAAAATCTTTAATATTTGTTAATGTTTTAGGGCTTTTATTTTTTATCTGTTGAAATTAAAGATTATATTTTTCTCTATAAAAAAGTGTTTAATAATTTGTGAGTAATTACCTTAAACGCCTTAACCATATTAGATCCATTGTCGGTCGTTGTTTTTACTATCTTGTCAGAAATTTTAAAACTTTTATTTACATCATTAATCATTTCAGCCACTTTGTCGTAAGAATGAGTTCCCTTAAACCTTTTAAGACACAGCATCACTCCTTTTCTAATATAGTTGTCCAGAATCTAAAAAATCTGTCTATGTTATTGGGGTTTGTTAGAGTGCCTGGAAGAATTGACAGTTATATAGAGTGGCGCCATGCATCATTCCTTCTTCGTCATACAGATTATGTCATCAACGTTATAGCCAAAGTGACAACAATTACAACTTACAATCACAATTAATGACATAATCTGTATGACAGAGAAGGAATGATGCATGGCGCCACTCTATAAGGCGACAATAACTGTCAATTCTTCCAGGCACTCTAGGGTGTGTAAGCAGCTAAACTAAAAATAGACGTTAGTTAAAGATTTAAATTTGGACTAAAAAATTGCATGCCATTAATTAGCAAATTAGCATGATCCGCACATTTACCCGATGAACCCCAAATAGACCCAACGGGTTGAGATGCTTCTTCGCAGTCGTTATAATTGGGAATAGGGTAACCAACCCAGCATTACAATAAATTAAGTCAATCTGTAATTTATCTGACATTTTCCAAGTATAACGAACGGCCGCGAATGGGTAAATAATAAGCATATACACTCACAGGATATTTCGTACAGTAGCATACATCAATATTTCATCGGAATTATTTATAGGTTTTATAAAATTTACAATTAGTTCCTGGCTGAAGGACTTCGGTTGATGGCTCTATTGTTAGTAATTTTTATTTCAATAAAATAACATTTATTATTTTTTAGCTTACTGAGTTATTTAATTAAAAACGGTTGGCATTTTTAAAACATTAAAATTAGGGTATTTAAGCGGTATAGCATTTAAATTTGTAATATTAATTAACTCGAATGATTTAACTTTGCTACTATACTAAAAGATATTAAAAATAATAATATATTATTAAATGATATTAAGCATGACCCACACCAAAAACCAGGCATTAGTTTTTTTACCATGTTACCTTTAATATTTTTCAGCAACAATATAGTTGAAGAGTACTGCCGCTCTAAAAAAAATACGAGAACATGTTGTTGTTAAAAAATTAATAAAATCGACATCTTTATCTTTACATAAACGCTAATTTTGTAACTGTAGTATACATATACGATAATAAAAAAATTTTTGATAGTTTGAAAACAGTTCGAAACTAGTTTGATGTACACAACAAGCACTCTTATCTTGTTTAAGTCCTTACCCAGTGGGCCGTACACCCTAAAAAGCTTTTTTGGCCGCAGGTCCACATATCCACCGTTGTGGCTAAAAACTGAACCTCGTTTAACATAGCTATTAATTTTTCTTGTGCCTGGCCATATTGATTTTCTATCATTGTTGTTAGCTGTCGTCTGTCTAAAGGCTTTATTTGGGTTCTTTGAATTTTCATGTTGATATGTCCTAAAAAATATTTCAGTAATAATAATTTTAAAATAATTTTTATATTCAAAAATTTAGGTATTACCATTGATCATTTCAATGAACGATTCCTGCATCACTATGTTAAAAGGGCTCATGGTTTTAACGACAAAATTGGTTATTAAATTGTCTGAGATGGTTTGCTCGTTCATATTTAAATATTTGTCGATAGTATTATTTCTCTTTGTAGAGGAACCAGCACCATGCCCAAGTTTAATTTCTTGTTGTTTTGCTACATAATCGGCTTTTAATGTAGGATGCTTTCGCTAAAAAATCATAAAAATTACCGCCAATGAAGTTTTCAGCCATTTAAAGTTAAAAAGATTAGATATTTTAATGTGATAGAAATTGTAGTACAACATTTAAATGCTTTTTTCTTGACTTACCTTTAAATGTGTTACTAAATTAGATGTTGTGGGCAAAATTGTTTTAAATTTATTTTTGCAACTTCTGCATGTAACCGAAACTGAAAAATCTTCCTGTTCCCCCCTAAAAAAAGCATACAGCTTTCTTTCGCCTTCTTCATCAAGTTTAAAATAATCTTTGTAAATAATGGGCATTTTACTCATTTTAAGCCTCTTGTTGGCTGACTCTCCTGGTTCTGCAACAATTAAAATTTCTTCTGCGATCTCTTCGATGTCACTATCGCCACTATGGCTTTCCCTCTCCTCAGACTCATTTTCGATTTCAAAGATTGGATCATCCCCGTTTTCACTATCATCATCGAAATCAAGGGTTTCTGATTCTGAAGACAAAACAATTAAAATAAGTTATATCGTTACTTGATTGAAATCATACAAAGTATGATTTGATTTGCACAGAGACAAGATTTCCACGTTTTTGAATTCCTATCTTACTATGCGTAAAAGATAATTTCTACTTTTTCGTCTTCGTCCCCTGTAATGCAAGATCAAAAGACCATTTAAGTATTTAGTAAAAAGACTTTATTTAATATAAGGTGAACAAAACTAATCTGTTGTGTTGCCGCTAACTCTTGACCACCCTAGTGCGTATTCTAGGAACTAGCAAAGAAATCCCCACTAGAAGAAGCGCAAGAATTAAATAAAAGAGGATAGCAGCAGAGTGAGATAGATGTGTGAGTGCAAGAGAGACAGACTCGGTTGGGCCTTCTTCTTTTGCTTCTTTAGTTGGCCTCCGCTTAATTTTCCCAAGCGCCAGTTCTTATTTTTATTATAGAATTTATTTTTTTTCTTATTAAATTAAAACACTACACATCAGATAAATAATTTATTTATTACAAAAATTAAAAAAATATAACTTAGTACGAAGAAATGTTACAATTTAAGTATTTAAAATGTTAAATTTTTGAGTACCTTTTTAAAATGCTGTAGATAAATTCTTGCAAAAGATGCCGACTATACATACAAATGCGAGTTTCTATAAAACCTAGAAAACAATGATAAATTATTAATATTTTTGTCGTAGGTACTCTCTCTTTTACGTGATTTCTTGACTACTCACCTTTCCCGCCGTTAACCACCCTCGCGGTCGTTATACTTGGGAAACGTCAGATATGCGTCAGATTGACACAAATCATAGTGATGCTGGTGGTCATTTAGTTTCCCAAGTATAACGACCACGATTGTGGCCTACGGCGGGAAAGATCTATACCCCAAGACATTATAAGTAAATAAATAAAGTTACCTGAATGATTTTGTCATTCTATATCCATTAGGAATGCACTTTATAGTTTTCATTAACCATACAGATTGTTCTTCATAAAAATATGAGGCTTCAAAGTTGGATCACTATTCACCCACGTCAGGGTGCAGGGCAAAACACCGAATTTCGAAAACAAATGAAGCGATCTAACAGTTTTCTTTACCTGAATAAAGAAACAAATAATATGATTAGCACTTTTAGCACCATCTCAAGTTCCACAATAACAAAGGGACAAAAAATGATGTTGCCCGGCAAGGCAAGCTAAATTTTTTGGAAAATAATATGTTTACATTTTCCAGTGCGACTATTA
Organism: Cartodere bifasciata; assembly: GCA_963920755.1. NCBI lineage: Eukaryota > Metazoa > Arthropoda > Insecta > Coleoptera > Latridiidae > Cartodere > Cartodere bifasciata. Next base: position 3,126,188 of record OY987198.1, read on the forward strand.
GAAATGGTAAACAATTCGAGCATTGTATTCTAAATACCGGAGTACAATAATAACTTAATGACAACTTAAAAAAGACTTACCTGATTTAAAATTGTTTTTTTTTTACACACAAACAACCACGTTTCATTCTTACAAGCTTAAGATGGCCGATGGTCATCATGATCAAACAAGGCAAATGTCGCGTCGTGATTGGACGACACTAGCGCTACCCGACAGGTCTAGAGGCAAACTCTACGTACAAAAAAAAGGAATCGCTTTTATCAACATTATAAACAGCTGTGAGGCTAAATTGCACTGACGTTTTAAACTTAAATGAGGTTGGAATGGACTGGCAGCTTGGTTGGGCCTATCAGCTGATGTGACGTCACGTGCTAGTTCCCGGTACATCTAGCTATCATGGCTGTGGGAACTAGGTTATGAATCTTAAGCTAGGTTTAGTTATATTATAACGTAACATGTATGTTAAGCTAGGTTTAGTTATATCATAACGTAACATCTCCCTTTTTATATTATTTTAACTTATATTTAATTTATAACTAGTTTAGGTTTATATTTATGAAAAATAAAAAAATAAAAATATTGTTTAGTGAACATGAAACTTAATTATTTATATAAAACTATTAAAACAAGTAAATACCTATTTTTAAATATTCAAAGCTATAGATTTAATCTATCAGGCATTTTAGTGGTCCTGCCACTTCTAGTTACTTTATTTTGACTTAACGCCCCTTCAAATGAATCCAAATCAGTTTGTAATGAGTCTGTTTCATCAGAATCATGTAAAGATATTTCCGTTTTTACAGACACAGGACTAAGTCGGTCATTAATGTTTTCACTTGAATAGTGACTAACTGTTTCATATTCTATCGGATTTTCTACCCTATCATTTACCACGTTGTTTGTATTATCATCACGATTAAATAGATGAGGAAAATAACCCTTCAAACCTGTACTTTTATTATTATTTTCTAAGATGTTATTATTTGCTATTTTCATGTCATCTCCTTTTAAAACTATGTTTTTTCCAGTGTGAAGCTGTATGAATTTTCTATTTCTGATTACTGTTTTACCGTTTTGTAATTTAACTCTAAACGCTCTAATACCAGCCGTACCGATTATTTTACCCAATTTAAATTCTTTGTTTGTCCCGTCCTGAATTCTAACCTCAGAATTAAGTTCAAAATTCCTTAAATTTTTTGAAGCCTTTAGATCAAAATAAAATTTTTGTTTTTGCTGTTCTTTGTCTAGATAATTATTGTAATTTTCTATGTCAGTTTTTTGTAAATTATTTTTGTCTCCAGGTAAATGATCCCTTAAGACACGATTAAACATTAAATTTGCAGGAGTTACACCCTCAAAAATTGGTGTATTTCTATATTGCAGCAGTGCCAAATATGGATCTCTTTTGTCAACGTTACATTTTTTTAATATATTTTTTATAGTTTGTACTGCTCTTTCTGACATACCGTTACTTTGTGGGTACCTTGGGCTAGATGTTATATGCTCGAAATCCCATTGTTTAGCAAAATTTTCAAAATATTTTGACGAATATTCAGGCCCGTTATCTGTCACGACAATTTTTGGAATTCCTAGTCTGGAAAATATTGCCTTCATGTTTCTTATGATGTTCAAACTTGTAAGATCATTATTTAAATTCGCTATCTCAATGAATTTTGTATAGTAACATACCACTAACAAAAAAGAGTTACCTTGATGATGGAACACATCACTCCCTACTTTATACCAAGGTTTTTTGTAAATTTTATGCGATATCAAGGGCTCAGCAGGATTGGATTTTTGGTTTAATTGACATGGTGTGCATGCCAAAATCATATCCTCAATTTGTTTATTCATTGATGGCCACCAAAATGACCGATTGGCTAACGCAATACTTTTGCGAACACCCGCATGATTTGAATGTAACAAATCTAAAATTTCTGCTCGCATATTTCGTGGTATTATTACTTTTTGCCCTTTTAGTATTAAGCCGTCAGCTTCTGTAATTTCATTTTTATACCTGTAGTAGTATTTTAAGTTGTCTGGCAAATCCGCTATTTTATTTGGCCAACCTTTTTGTATTATTTTTTTCAAGCACTCTAGATCTTTATCCAATTTTGTATTCTTAACAAACTCTTGTCGTTTTCTTTCCGTAGCATTTAAATTATAACTTACGTAACACACTTGCGCTTCCAATTCGAGGTCAATGTTTTCATCAAAAACTTTATTCTCAAAAGCCCTAGATAATGTATCAGCAATGATAAGATTTTTCCCTGGTTTGTACTTAACCTCGAATTGAAATTTTCTTAATTGTATAAGCATGCGCTGCAATCTTGGAGGACAATCATCAAGTGGTTTTTTAAAAATACTAATCAATGGTCTGTGGTCAGTCTCTACTAAAAATGTTTTGCCAAAAACATATTGCCTAAATTTTTCCACCCCAAACCAAATACCTAGTAGCTCTTTTTCAATTTGCGCGTACCGTTTTTGTGTTTCAGTTAGAGCTCTTGACGCATACGCTACAGGGACACCTCCCTGCAACAGAGTGGCTCCCATCCCGGCTTGCGAACAGTCCACTGAAATAGTTGAATACTTATTTATGTCAAAAAACCCCAAGCATGGGACTCCGCAAATAATCTCTTTTAACTTATTAAAAGCCTCATCATGTTGTTTTTCCCATTTAAAATAATTGTTCTTTTTTAATAACTCCCTTAATACAGAGGTTTTTTCAGAAAGATTTTCAACAAATCTACCCACGTATGTAACTAATCCAAGAAAACGCTGTAAACCCTTAATGTCTTTCGGTTTAGGCATGTTTTTTATGGCTTCAATTTTTTCGTAATCTGCGCTGATACCTTTGTCTGATATTATGTGTCCCATATATTTCACCTCATTTTTTGCAAATTGACATTTACTGCTATTAAACTTTATGTTAAATTTTTTAGCTAGGTCTAACACATTTTTTACACGACTATTATGTTCCTCCACTGTCTGAGCCGAAATTATGATATCATCAATGTACACATTTACCCCTTCTAAATTACCAAAAATTTCGCTCATGCGTTCCTGATATACTTCTGGAGCAGACGCCAATCCGTACGGTAGTCTTAAAAATCTGTATCTTCCAAATGGTGTAGAAAACGTACACAATTTGCTACTTTTCTCACTAAGTTTAATCTGCAGAAAGGCCTGACTTACATCTAAAGTAGTAAATATTTTATGATTGGACAATTTGGAAGTTAATTCTTCAATGGTTGGAATCGCAAAATAGTGCCTTTTAACCGCCCTATTTAGTTCTTTTGGATCAAGACAGATTCTTAACGACCCATTAGGTTTTCTTACAATGACTATTGGGCTTACCCATTCCGGACTTTCATCGTCTGCTTTTATTATCGTTTTCTCTTCAACTAATTTGTCTAAAGCCAATTTTAAATTATTTTTAATTGCAAATGGTACTTTTCTCGCAAAGCTGACAACTGGTTTTATTTTTTTATCAATTTCTATGCAGTATTCTTTTTCTAAAACCCCTATTCCTTCAAAACATTGCTTATAATCATCTAGAAGCTGTTCCAACTTTAAATTTGGCGCTCCATTATTTTTAATTGTAGTCAAAGAATCAATCTTTTTTATTAGGTTAAGATCTAAACATGTTTGCAAAGATAAAATTGGTACATTGTTCAAATTTGTCACATAGAATGGAAAAACACCCTTTAAATCCCTGTGAGTAACTTCTAAAAAACATTTACCCAATATAGGCAAAGTATCCCCAGTATATGATTTAAACATTGTTTTTGTCGGTTCCAATTTAACCTTTATACGCTTTTGGAACAAAACTTCCTTAGGAATAATGTTAGCCTGCGCCCCACTGTCTAATTTAAAATTTATCTTTCTTTTTTCAACTTCTAACTCTTGGGTCCATGATTCTGCTCTCTTTTTACTTATAACATCAACAGATCCTACAAACATGTATTCATTTTCCTCTGATGACTCACCCTGTACACAATCAAGATTTTTCTGTCTAAAATCATTAGCTCTACCTTTTTTAAAGTTGCAACATGCACTGAAGTGATTAAATCTACCGCAATGATTACAGGTTTTTCCATAAGCTGGACATTTTCCTACAGGATGATTAAAATTACAGTGAGAACATTTTAAAATTTCATTTTGTACCCCTCTGCCCCTGGCTCCCCGAGTTCCACTGCCAGAAACACCTGCTGCTTCACTTCTGTAGCCCCCTCTAGAGTAATTTTGAGTTTTTACCTTATTCAATGCATCCACATCCTGCAGTTGACTCTGTTTATCGGCCCCAATTAACCGATTTCTCATTCGCGCACTCTCATTGCAGAGTGCTATGGTTGCAGCTTCATCTAGCGTCTTGACATTTTTCTGCAGCAACTGTTCTCTTATCTCATCCATTCTTAGCCCACAAATGAAGATATCTTTCAACAAACTGTCCTCTAATGTGCCTAGTTCACATGACCTTGCCTTGTATTTAAGTTCCGTTACATACTGATCTATGCTATCAGTTTCACCCTGCTTGCATGTCAATAATTGGTGCCTCTCATATGTAAGGTTTGTTTGAGGGGCAAACTTTTGCTCGAACTTAGCAATAAGCGAAGCTAAAACATCTTTTTCTGCTTCAGTAAACTTAAACGTGTCGAAAATTCTCATACCCTCTTCTCCAATAAGGTGTAATAAAAGGGCGCATTTCACTGGTTCAGGTTTTGTATATAGTTCCGCTGCCACCATATAGTTTTGGAAACGTTTCTTGAAATTACTCCAATTTTCCGCCAAATTGCCGTTCATTATCATGGGTCCTATGGCTTTCTTCTCCATTATGCTCGTAAGTTCTACGACTGCGACATGTAATGCAAGATCAAAAGACCATTTAAGTATTTAGTAAAAAGACTTTATTTAATATAAGGTGAACAAAACTAATCTGTTGTGTTGCCGCTAACTCTTGACCACCCTAGTGCGTATTCTAGGAACTAGGTTATGAATCTTAAGCTAGGTTTAGTTATATTATAACGTAACATGTATGTTAAGCTAGGTTTAGTTATATCATAACGTAACATCCCCAATCCCCATTTATTTGAGTAGCAGGAATTACCGTTAATGTATTTTTTGTACAATACTATAGCAAGTCTAGCAAGAACACTGATGCTAAATCATCTAACAGAAAAAAAACCCGAAATTTTTGGCATGGGCATTAATTCCAAACGGCACGCAGAATAAAAGTGTATTATTTGCAAAAAAAAGATTAAACTCAAAAATATATATTGGGTAATCACGATCCTTTTAAAAAGTATTATATTTATTAATAGAATAATATAAAGCATTAACTAATACCTAAATAAAAAAAGATTAAAACAAATTACTTACCTTTAATCGACGCCATACTTAAACAAAAAGAAATAATTACAGGGTCCGACTCGGAACGAACCGAACTAACTCGTTTATGTTCGGCTATAAAAAATGTATTCGTTATGATGTATTCGTGAATTTACGAATACAAATACTTTTACTAGATTTTTAACGAATAAAAATACAAATACAAATCAATTTTAAAAAAATGTATTCGAATACGAATAACGAATACTGCAAAAGTATTCGAATACAGTGTTCGAATACGAATACTTGTATTCGTGTACAACCCTGGTCACTAGCAGGGTTGTACACGAATACAAGTATTCGTATTCGAACACTGTATTCGAATACTTTAACAGTATTCGTTATTCGTATTCGAATACATTATTTTCAAATGAGTTTGTATTTGTATTTTTATTCGTAAAAATGCAAATATTAGTATTTGTATTCGTAAATTCACGAATACTTTTTACGAATACATTTTTATAACCGAACACACACGAGTAAGTTCGTTTTGCAATAATTTTAAATTTTGCACCAAAAATCGTGGGAATTGTATTCGCAATATTGTATTCGTAGTTTTACGAATACGAATACTTTGTATTCGTATTCGTACCCGAATACATGTTGTTTTAAATGTATTTGTATTCGTATTCGTGCTTAGCATGTAGCAAAGTATTTGTATTCGTATTCGAATACAAAAAAAAGTATTCGTGTACAACCCTGGTCACTAGTAGTCGAAGTCCCTAGATGCCGAAGTCTCTAGAAAACACAAAGCTCTAGTAGTCGAAGTCTCTAGAAGTCGATAAAAATCGGAGTTCTATCTCCATTTAAGCGAATTGGCAACGTTGCTTACAGAATACATTGTGGTGGCATTTCGGTGATATTATCAGTAGCTTTTCGTTTTCCGCTGTTAGATATGCATTGTCTTTGTAATGTGCTGACAAGGATTCTTAATTTTTTCTCTAGTTTGTTTTTTTTTAAATTTCAGGGCTTTAGATAGAATTTTATAAAAGCACTGGGGGACACTAGGTTAGGTAGGTTAGGTTATGTTTTGCTGCTAAAATGAAAATTAATGACTTTTATTTGTTGGGGTGCCAAAGGAAGGGATTAAACAGATGCAAACCAAATATACGAAATGACCCAAAACAATGGGTATCATAAAAGTGGCGTAATACAGGGTGTCCAAAAAATGGCGCATAAACGCGATGGTACGTTGTTGGGGCATGTCTAGGGAGCCCCAGAAAATTGTTAAAAAAAATCTATATATATATACCTTCGGAAATATGAGGCTCCAAAGTGCGAAACTTTAAATGCTTATATCTTGAATATAACAGTACATATTAACGAAACAAATAATTTAATACAAAGCTACAGTATATCTTAAACCATTTAACCAGTTGTTTATTTATTAAATGGTCGAATTACATTTTTATAGTCAATTTAATTTTACAAAATTTTCATGAAATGAAGCTGACAACAACGTCAATAAAATCTAGTGCAAAAGTGTATGATCAAGACTCATAAATGGGATTTTTAGACTTATAGATGGTATTTTTAGATGTATTTTCCTAGATTGTGTTGCCAAATTTATGCAACTTTGTTCGCATTTTTCTCGATGAATATAACAGATGGATTTTTTTGACAATTTTCTAGGGATCCCTGAGAATGCCCTAAGAGCGTACCATCGCGTTTATGCGCCATTTTTTGGACACCCTGTATACACAATATTTTTGTAGGTATATTCAAAATTAAACATCGGCGCAACATTTTAATGTCCGCTCCGTAACTATACTTCTTAATACTACTTCTAATACAACATTCCTTTTGCTTAAGTTAATCTACATTGCAATGTTGCCGGTTTGTTTTTGTTATAATTTTTTATCAACTTCTAGAGACTTCGACTACTAGAGCTTTGTGCTTTCTAGAGACTTCGGAATCTAGGGATTTCGACTACTGTGGGTGCGTCCGAAACGGCTTCTGATTGGTTTGCCCACAATTTTCCCGCAACAAGAGATGCTCCAAAATTATATTTTTGGCATTTTTTTGACTTTTGTTTAGAAGTTGTGTCGGTTTGTTGAAAAAAATTTGGAGCATGTTTTGTTGTTGGAACCTCAGGTCGTCTCTCTTCTCTTGAATTCTCTCTGCGTTAGTGCAATTTGAACTACACGCCACTTGCTCATTGGACGCTACCCATACATATTTGAAGAGAAGCACTAATTATTGTAAGAACCAATAATTAAACGTTTTTTTTTCTTTTACAAAAACGTAATCCATTTTTAGTTGCGGGATATAAAAATAATAAGGCAAAGTAAAAGCTTAGAAAAATAGGCTACGAATGAAGTACGGTCAGATAAAATATAACCTAACTTTGCAGCTGTCAAGTTGTCTACAATTCTACAAAGAAAAACAACAACAATTCTTGATATTAATTGTTACGTTCTGAGTATGGATTTGAATTGTTTTGAAGTATTAAAAGTAGAGGCTTTTCTTTTTTTTATTATCAATTAATTTAATGGTAATTCAAGGCACGACCAAGGTAATTGAGGTGCTTTTTCCTTGTAGTGTTTTTGCCTACAAACAATGTGTTTTAGACCTCAAATAACTAGTTATTATGGCAGAAACACAGTGAAATTAGATTCTAGAGACGAATCTATTACCAGAAGCTACAACATTTATGAATGTAATAACTCCAACAATGCTATGATTAACAGCTATAAAAATACAGTTAAGGTAGAGGACGTAGAAGACGACACAAATGCTCTACAAGAAACTAAGGATGATGTTTTATACGAAGCAATTTATATTAAGGAAGAAGTTATGGAAATACAAGGTAATGAAACAAAAAAACCGGAATATTTATACGCAGATAAGAATGCGATAGATGAAAACATTACCACAAATTGTAACGTTTACAAATGTACTAACACTACCAGTAAAGAAAGTGAAAAAACGTACAAAAATGCAGTTAAGGTCGAGAAAACAAAAGATAACATCGAACATTATAACGATAATGAAAAAGTCTTGGTTGAAACGGAGGCAATTTATATCAAGGAAGAATGTTTAGAAATGAGCGATAATGAAACCACTGAACCTTTAGTCGCAAATACGCCAATAAATAAAAAGAAGGACGCCCGTACTGACGCTAACACATATAAATGCTCAAATTGTGACTACAGCACTAGAATAAAATGGAGTTTTAACAACCACATGGAAAGAAGGCACAATAACGGAGGCGTCACATATTCCTGTGATCAATGTGACTACATAACGTCATCAAAAGTAACTTTATCGAATCATAAACATAGTAAACATGTAGAAAAAATACGTGATAGTCACCACTGCCACAAATGTAACTACAAGACGGACAAAAAAAATAATTTAAAGGTTCACATCGAAAGAAAGCATAACGACAGCAAAGTCACATATTCTTGTAAGCAGTGTGACTACAAGACAAGTTCTAAAAATACTTTAGCGGTTCATGTTTCCAGGAAACATGGCGAAGTCATTCATCATTGCACTAAATGTGACTACAAAACTAATAACTCTGATTATCTTCGAGTGCACGTGGAAAGAAGTCATAACGATGATAATGTTACATTTTCTTGTGATCACTGTGACTATACGTCAATATCGAAGACACTGTTGTCAAAACATGTGTCTAAACAACATCGCAAAGTTCACAGTTGTAATAAATGTAATTATACAACGAAAAACGTTGGGAATCTGACTAAGCATGTGAAAAAAAATCATATTTAGCCCGTACGCATACTGACAAATTTCATGAAAATCGTTCAAGTGATCTTAGGACTACATCCATTCACATATAAAAAAAAACAGAGTAGGCGAGCCTTAGGGTGATAAATTGTATCCTGTATATTGTCATTAATGTCACTTGTGTTTGCTGGTTATGTAAAAAAAGTCAAAAAAATTAAAAAATGCATTTAAAAACATGTTCGGGCATCTGACTCAAAAACAATGGTCTCATCATATACAGAAGTATTTATTTTTTTAATTAAATTACTTTATATTGCACCATTTAAAAGTTTACACAAAACAGGAATTATTTAAGTGAGTACTCACTGTTAAGAATTGCTTTTAGGTATCATATGATAAATTAGCACTTTCACAAAAATGTCTACAATTTTCTTCATAAATTCTCACACCTTAAGAAAGAATTGTTTTGCTTTTCCAATTTTCATGCCTATTTTATGTGTCATTATTTTTGGCATTTTTGGTGACAATAAATTTTAAATGTAATGCCAACTTTGAGGAAAATTCAACTTTTCAAAGAAAAAGATTCTAGTTTTCATAGGTGACTTTGATTTTTTTAAACAGTGAATGGATAGTATGAAATTTGGCATACAACTTGCTGGCCACGTTTAAAAAATCTTTGACAAAAGTGGTTATTGTAGTGTGCCCCATTTCGGAAATAATGGGGCTTGAATAATTACAAATTAATTTTTACACCCTAAAATTTTGATAGGCAGCTATGCTATTTTTCATTAGTTCTCTTTATTTATGAAGAAATTGTTACATTACGGTTACTTAAAAAAGAATACTCACAAATATTGAGTAAAAGTAGTGCGTTCTTTGGAAGAATACATTTTTTCTCGCATATTTTTACACACAGCAGGAATTAATTTTGTTTTGCTTAAATAACTCGCTACTTTTGCTCAATATTTGTGATTTCTTTTTTCTAAGTTACCAAAATACAAAATTTCTGCTTTAAAATTTTCGAAAAAAATCTAAGGGTATTACAACAAATTCTTAGTTTTTCTTATACAAAATTGAAAATTAGTATTCATTTTTAGTTTAAAGAAGAATTTAATTTTACAACCAAATAAATGAATGTACTCATTCATATCGATGTAAAACAAAAACAACTTATATTTTAAAAGTATATTAACAAACTTCGTGATATAAACTATTGACAAAATACATTTTTTTTACTCGGTATAAAAATAAGTAGATAACAGTAAACTTAAAAATAATAAAAAACGACATCATGTTACAGAATTTAAAAGTACATATCCGAAGAGAAAGTGCCATTACAGCCTAAGGCAGTTTGACCCATCGAGAGCGAAGCTCGAGGGCGGCAATTGGCCCGAGGCTGGAATGAAGCATTTTACCTGAAGTATGTATACTGTTTTATTTATAATCAGTCCGGTAAATCCAACCTAAAATAATCTAAGCTTAAAACAATATGCGTAAACACAAACATTATTTTTTGATAAGTAGCGACGAAAACAAATTTACATTCAGCCAGAACCAAGAAAATAATAGTTTAACAATTCTAATGGTTTAAAAAAAATCCTGGTGTCCTAGAAGTTTAAAAGTCTGTTGAATTTAGAATAATACTATCCTCCTCCTTTTCAGTCAGGTCAATTATTTCAGTGTCACTGTCATTGCCATCCATTACTACTAAATTCCAGTCTTCAATATCATCATTAACATTATCACTTTCTTCACTTGTTTTATTTTCAAACAAAATGTCCTTGCCAAACTCCACTAAGGGAGGCGGACTGCTTATTTTTGGCTTTTTGTTAACCGAGTATGTACGTATCATTATTTCCTTAGTTGTATCTTCAGGTGGCTTTCTCTTGTTGGGGACTGCATCCACAGTTTCTGCACTATCGTCAACATTTATCACAGTAACGTCAATGTTATCTTCCCAATCAGACATTATAGTTTTTTTTCTACTTGACATTTTTGCGCTAGTAGGTATTATTCGCCGAATCAACCACAGATTCAACGCTCTTTATCTTAAACCCTAGAGCTGCTTCGTTCGACGATAAAAGTTTGCTTGCATTGGACGTATCAACCAAAGAAATAGCGTCAACGTTTACCTCTTTAGGGCTGAAAAAGTGTGAAATAACTGGTAGAGTCGCGTCTTGTTGATTATCGTTTAATGTTATCGATACTGGATGATCGCCGTCTAGATCCGCTTCGATTTGGGATATTTTCCAATCAACCACTTGTTCCTTTCGGTGATGCTTCCATTCATGGTTCGAAACATTTGCTGACAAAGACATAAAACCACAAAAACTACATTTAGCAATGCTTTTAGAGTCGTAATAATCTATTACGCCAGCACGCTCCGCTTCAAAAAGTCCGTGTGTTTTATGTAGATGATTACGCATTAAACCCTTTAAATCTGTGGTAAATTTCGTACAGTAAACACAGTGAATGACTTCGTTGTTCTGTGGAAAATGCATGCTAAGATGGATCTTAAATACGGACTCGTCATTAACCTCAAACTCGCAAAAAATGCACTTTTTGTCTCTTCTACGAATATATTTCATGTGCACATTTTCTTCGAATAAGTTTCCACACGCTCTATAGTGTTTGTCTATAAAATGTTGCCTAAGCTCTTTGCGATTTAGTAGGGACACTTCAAAACTGCAATAAACACACCTCAAACAATTGAGATCTTTTTCGTGACTATGGCACATGTGTCTATTAATACCGTTCTCGAAATATTTATCACATTTGTAAAAGCAATACTTGCATTTTGGGAAACCTTTGTGATTATTCTCATGATCGAACACCATATAGTAAAGCTTGTTGGTATAAGTACAGAACGTGCAGTGGTATAATTTTAAGATGTTGTGTTCTGTTCGCACGTGATGAGCCACCTTCATGATAGATGAAAATAAGTGTCTGCAATGCGGACACAAATGTAGCATATCTTCATTTCCTGGGTCAGACTCCATATTGCGTTCATTTCCAACTGTTGACAGAGATGCGTTTGATAAATCATTGGCGTTGCTTGCTATCTTGTCAAGATTCTGTAATGCGTGCAACGCATTTCTTGAAGTATCGAATGCATAACTTTCAATATGCTCTACATAATGATTCTTAGTCGCAACGATATTAATAAAATAAAAACAATCTGGAGGCAGCTTACCCGCCACACCAGGGACCAAACGTTTATACTTAAAGTCCTTCATTAAAATAAATTCTCTTGCAAAATGCGGATCGCTTTTGTCTTTCAACCTCTCAGCAATATGTTGACAAACAGTTAAACCGCAGAAAACGTAATCCCAATAAAACTCTGCCTTGGTGGGACACAATTGACAACAATACAGCAAACGTGCCCTTTCAAGAAAAGTACTGATGTACCTCGCGTGATAGGTGTGAAAATGTCGCGCCATCTGCTCGTTTGATCGAAACAACGTAACTTTGCAAATGAAACATAAAGTCCATTGGGTTAGGGCCTTGCTTGGATGTTTGGTGTTAACGTGGCAGATCCACAGTCGGTAAATACTGCACACGTATCCACAAAACGGGCACGTCAGCATACCAGAAAGCAGCCACTTCCTTAACCAGTGCTTATTTCTTAAACATTCCCGGGTCGCTTCTGGATGCGCTTCGTCTAAGTGGTTACGCATTAAAACATTAACATCAATGCTATAATCACAATCTGCGCAAGTAATGCTTCCAGATGATCTGTCCGGTTTAATATGCTTGAGCAAATGCAATTGCATATCGCTCTGAACGCCTTTTGAACTGGTTAAACGGGTAGAAAAGCTACAGAAGTTGCAACACATCTTGAACGTAAAGATCGTATCTGTATCACCACGTTCAGCTTTGACATGAACAAACAGCCAAAAATCGTTGTTGGGAAAGCGTACCCGTCTAGTTAAATGTTCGTTTAGCACATGTGCTCTACTAGTGTCGTATTGACTCCACACGGTGCTAAAATCACAGTAAATGCAGTAAAAGTACCCGTTTCTGTAATGAACGTTTAAGTGAGCCCTGTACTCATGGCGGGTAAATGCTTTAAACATACAAAACGGACAGCTAAAACACTCAGGATGGTTTTTAGATTCATGTTCTTCAAGTCTATTATACGTTTTACATTGGCATTTGCAGAACATGCACAGAAAATCCAAGTGAAGGTGACGGTCTTCCATATGTTCGTTTAAGATTTTTAGGTTTTTTGAAGTTAAAGAGCAATAATGGCAAACTAATTCATCCATTTTAACTTCCTCATTTTTACTATTCTTATACTTTTGCAAGACTATATTCGGTACTTTAATTAAGATATCATGCTCACTAAATTCTGAAGAGACAGTGTTGACGCCGCCTGAACTTCCTGCAATGGCAACGTCCTTTTTAAGTTTTTCAGACCTAGGTTCTTTATTTGGCTTTAGCAAAGTTTTCCCAGGGTTGGGATGCGACTGAGATAAGTGTTGTGTAAGTTCATTGCCCATCTTTGTTTGAAACTCACAATAAAAGCAAAAGTAAACATCGTCCACGTAATGCGTCTTTACATGACTCGCTAAATCGATATAACTCATGGTTTTGAAGTAGCAAAAGAGGCACTTTAACTCTCCAATCTCGTCTTGAAACTCACTATGTGATGCGCAGTGTTGTCTTAACTCACTTGGCGAATCACTAAAAAGGTCGCAGTACGGACAACTGTACGATAAAACATTGTCTTTGGCCGCCACTTCACCCAAAGTGGTCCATATTAACCCGAACAAGTCTTTAGGTTCATTATAATGACGATCCAAAAAATGATTCTTTAAACATTTTAAGTTTGGGTATGATTTGTAACATATTGGGCACTTTCCATTGAAATGCGTTACTTTTTTTTCAGTTTTAGTTACTTCTTCATAATGTTTTACTGAAACGTGTTTTTGCAAAGCAACCAACTCGTCAGTATCAAATTTGCAAATCTGGCAGTTGTAATGTTTATTTGGGTAGGCGAACGCTAACGTACCATCACGCATTTTTATTAAAAGAGGTTCATTTTCCCGGCTGTTCGATGAAGTTTGTGTTGATGTTGTAGGTGCAATGGAAGTTTGTACGTTGGTGTAGCTGCCTCTTGAGTTTCGGAGCAACAGTTCCTGATTATTCCCGTTATTCATTATGATAACCCCTCCTGGAGTGTTGTTGACTACGGTTATATTACCAGAGCAGGCAGGACTCGGCGCATTTAACACTGTTCTTGGCGAAATAATTTCCTGCTTAACATCATGATCTTCGATTTCAATTATTTCCTCCTTTAAATCAATTTGATATACAGCTGCAGCGTCATCTTGTTTAAAACATTTAAACTCTGATGCATTTGTAACTATATTTGTATCATTAGCATTTGTGAGATGTATAACTTCTTGTAGAAGATCCATTTTTGTGTTTAGTTTTGCATTAAAATCTTGAGGCGTGTCGGGTTTTGGTGAAACACTGTTGCTTGGAAAATCATCGTCGGAATCTTCTATTGTTATAAAATCCGACATTTTTAACTAATTTTGTCTGTAAACAAAACAAATGATTATGTTTAAACAAGTGCTGAGAAACCTAAATTAATCTCAGTAGGCACATACCTTTATTATACTCCTCGCAGACAAAGTCAAAAACGAGGAGTATATTGTGATTGTTTTGAAAATTCTAAAATCGTCAAAAATCGTCGTAGAGCAAAAATTCTTGCAGATTCGTGCGTTTCATCGAATTTTGAACAACTTTCAAAAAATCCGTCCGTCCGTCTGTCCGTCTGTCACGTTTTTTGTAGACACTCTAACTTGAGTACCAATGATCCCATCAAGTTCAAATTTTCAGGAAAAATCGTTCTCATTAAAATCTAGATCCCTATTGTTTTTGAAAGAAATCGGAAAATAATAAGGGGGGCTGCGGCACCCCCCAAGTGAGAAAAAATTCATAAAAATTACAGAATTTTTTTTCTGATAACTTTAAAGCCCTTTTAATTCTCTACTAAAAGTAAATTAAAGTTTTTTTTGTCCGGCCCCACTTAAGCCCCCCAATTTAAAAAAAAAAGCCGTATCTTCGTTATTTTTCAATTTACAAAAAAAACTTAGGTCATAAAAATGAAAGGAAATTAAATTTTGTATTAAAAAATATATTTTGTTTTTTTTTGTGAAGTTTTTAAGACAAAAAAGGTCAAAAAAAAGGTGATAAAAAAGCTCTAAGTCACTTAAGTCTAGGTTCGGTCAAGGAGGCTTTGCAAAAAAAATTGAAACAAAAACATCCTTCCAAAGCCAAATTAAATCCTAAACGTCAGTGTCAAAATTGATACCTATTTATGCTTTTCGCAAATAAATATTTTTTCTATAGAAGAGTTTATAGTTTAACCTCTTCGCAGAGTTTTTTTGATAATATTAAAAAATTATTGTTTTTTTTAATTTTATTATTCTCTGATTACCTACTGCGAGGAGTATCCTATTAAATGTCGGCATTTTTTAAAACTAATCTAACCTATCCACTGACCTAACCCATATCTAGTTTTACTTTATTATTTTAAACGTGCAGCACTTGTAATGTGTATCTCCAAAAGATTTCGCAAGTGGTACTAGATTAATCTCTACTCTCACAGTCTTATATTTAAATCAAAACTTGTATAAATTATATTAAGTTGTTATTAATCAATAAAAACAACACCATTTATTTTCTTGGTTTATCTTACTTCTTAATGGCCTCTAAAATCGTCCATTTGCAACAAAATTTAACATTTGAAATGACGGTTACACTACCACTCATCTCCACCTCTAGAATTTTGTCACCAGACCCCCACTCTTTTTCCCCTCTCGAGTCTTGCATGTTGTGCTACTGGACGCTACTCAATGCTATTTATATGCATTTTTATGATTATTCAACAATGTATTGCTTTATTTTTAATAAATTAATATAAATTTGAGTCTTAACTTGTTTAAGTTTAATTCAAAATACCTAAAAACACTTATTTTTATAAATGTAATAAAGAAAATCTAGTTTAATGGTTTCCCTTTTTACTTAAACAAGTTCACAGGTGTTAGATGGATATAATAAAAATATAAATTTACAATTGTGCATTTTTTTAACTGACTCTATAAGGTAGGTAATACAAAATCTATGGAGAGGAACAATTTCTGGTTTGGTTCAGAAAAAATAAATCTTAAAATAGTGATGACTTAAATGTGTTTTTCTTGAGTTGGGGTGTTCTTCCCAACTTTTTTAATGTTTAAAAAATTGGTAAATGTGTATTTTTGCATGAGATTGATAAAACAAAAAAAATTGGAGAGGGACAATCCCTGGTTTGGTCACAAATCAAAATGGAGGTAACTTTACAGTGTTTTTCTTGATTTGGGGTGTCTTCCCCCAACTTTTTTCATGTTTAAAAAATTGGTAAATGTGTATTTTTGCAAAAGATTGTTAAAACAAAAAAACACCCCAAATCAAGAAAAACACTGTAAAGTTACCTCCATTTTGATTTGTGACCAAACCAGGGATTGTCCCTCTCCAATTTTTTTTGTTTTAACAATCTTTTGCAAAAATACACATTTACCAATTTTTTAAACAAGAAAAAAGTTGGGGGAAGACACCCCAAATCAAGAAAAACACTGTAAAGTTACCTTCATTTTGATTTGTGACCAAACCAGGGATTGTCCCTCTCCAATTTTTTTTGTTTTAACAATCTCATGCAAAAATACACATTTACCAATTTTTTAAACACGAAAAAAGTTGGGGGAAGACATCCCAAACCAAGAAAAACACTGTAAAGTTACCTCCATCTTGATTTGTGACCAAACCAGGGATTGTCCCTCTCCAATTTTTTTTTTTTTAGCAATCTTATGTAAAAATACAATTTTTGCAACATGACACATTTAAGTCATCACTATTTTAAGATTTATTTTTTCTGAACCAAACCAGAAATTGTTCCTCTCCATAGATTTTGTATTACCTACCTTATAGAGTCAGTTAAAAAAATGCACAATTGTAAATTTATATTTTTATTCAGCCTAATTCTATATGCATTGAGATTGATGTCAACATTGAGATATTGACATAAAAATGACAACAGACAGACATTTCAACACTAGGTCAACTTTTTCAATTCTTTAACGGTTGAGTTCATCTTAATGTTGATTTAAACTTGACTTGAAGTCAAGTGCCCTTGATAATGTAAAGGTTGAGACTATTTTGCGATTCTGTAAGAGCTTTTTCAATTGACTTTAGGTAAAAGATTAAGATTCGTTAATTGAGATGAAGCAAGTTTCCAAACCACCTTGCTGAGGAAGTTAACTTGATTAAAATTTTATAAAAATTAAGTTTTTAGCTTGTCTTCTGGGCATTTTATAAGTGGGTGGGCAAATGTAATGATCTGGATAAATCGAGGTACCCGGGGGGTTGATGCAGGGATCCGGGGGGCAACAGCTCCCTCGCAGTTTGGGGAACAGCTTCCCACACCGACATAGGTAGAAGCCGACACCGCTTGTAACTGTAAAGAGCTGGTAGCCGACAGGAGCTGCGGGCCGACAGAAGATGAAATTCAAAACAAGCCGGCAACGTTGCAAGTACTCAACACATGTTTTTAAATAACTTTAGGGTTCAGCCTTTGAACGCTAGGTGTCGTGCGTATAGATAATAAAATAACGTCGCTTCGCTATAATAAAAGGTAGAGACATTCTGGGGTAATCATTTTCATTTCATTTGGCGCCAAATTAAAATGATCAAATAAGTAATATAATAAAGTAAGGTGAAAATGTCCAATATTTTATAATTTTTAAACATAAATTTAATGGAATGCCGCAAATTTTCACAGACAACGTTCGTTGTCCTAAAAAATAATTGTTACACTGTCATTTTGGTTTACCGGTTTGACTTTTGGACTATAGATCTTTCCCGCCGTTGATCCCAATCGCGGTCGTTATACTTGGGAAACGTCAGATATGCGTCAGATTGACACATATCATTGTGCTGCTGGTGGTCATTTAGTTTACCAAGTATACCGACCGCGATTTTGGTCAACAACGGCGGGAAAGACCTATACTACTATTTATAATACCTCTAGTCATTATTTACACAATTACTACTATTTTTTTTGCATGAGTACCTTCTCGATCGAATTGTGTATTCTATTTTTAAAGGTATAAGAATAATAAAAATCCCAAAAACATACCCCAAATTTTTAAAGTGTTAGGTACTGTGACAGGCAGTGACACCAAATCGAGAAAATAAGTTTTCGGAAATGTTTTTTTATTTCCTGGTGAAAGTGGAACTGCCTGTAGGTGCCAACCTGTAAATTATTGGCAATAAGACTATTATTTTATATGCTGATTTCAAAAATATGAAATACTTATGGCTGAAGGACCACAATGAATGGACTTTTAAGTTATATTCAATATATAAACATATTTTTTATTTTATTTATTGAATAAGGCTGCAAATTTAGCCAAGATAATTTTTTTAATTACCCAATTTTTTTTTCAGTTCAAAAGAAAGGTATTTTTTTTGCAAAACCTGTACATTTTTTTAGTTTTGATACCTACATGAATTTTAATAAGACATTTAGAAACTTAAGTTGGATTCACAATGAAAATTAGCTTGCTTGCGGTAAGAATTAAGGTAGCTTGTAAAAGCTTGAAATATGTATTTGGGATATACCAGTCACAATGAATTAGCTTGCATGAGCTCTTACCACGCTAATTCATTGTGAATGGTATATCCCAAATACATATTTCAAGCTCTTACAAGCTACCTTAATTCTTACCGCATGCAAGCTAATTTTCATTGTGAATGAAGCTTTAATTTCTTTTCAAAATCTTCTACGATTAAGAATACATAATAATATAACAATTTTATGGTGAGGCGAAATGCATCCTTGGACACTATATCTACAGAAGTTTCTATTTCAATTTATCCTGTTATCCCTTTTTCTCTGTTATTAAATAGTAATAATAATCTGCAAATTTTAAATCAGTATTTTTATTTACTACTTATGAATTAATAAAGCAAAAATACAGGGTGTTTAAACCAAATCTTTTCAGGGCAATTTTTAATGATTCTTTCGTAATGTCATCACAAAAATTCATTAAGAAAAAAGTTCATGTATCAAGTGTACTATTTCGCCCATTTATAGAATTACAGTCTCAACCCCAAAAGCACTTGAGTAAGTAGAATTTTTTTCGGTTCAGGTATTTTCGAAACAAATACATAATTTAAAAAAATTATAGGACCTTTTCTAATTATCTAAATACCTACCAAAAATAAATATTTCTTATTTATTTGTAAAATTTGAAAACAAATTTATGGTGGAGATTCTTGGGAGGTTGCAAAACTTTTTTTATAAATGAGGTCAGAAACTACACCCTTTTATTTTGCGTACATGTTTAGTGCACATCGTGTTTATTTCTCTTGTGTAATTTTGCGCAAAGGTGAGGAAATGGTAACTTTTTTGGGGAAGAATATTGACATTTGTTTGGCTTTTATAAAAAAGCTTAAGGCAAAATTCCTTTTTGTAAAATAAATATTAAAATTAAAATTTTAGTATGCCAATTGGTCAATCACAATAATCATTTTGTTGGCTTTAAATTTATTTTAACTGAATAAAAATGAACTTAGATTGATGGCCACTTTGCACTAGGATTTTTATCTGTTATTTCTCGTTTAGAGACACCATGACTTTTACGTGTCTTGCACCAATTTATTATTATTTACTTTACTTATTAAAAAGATATTTTTCAATAAAGCAAATTTAAATAGGGCTATTTAATAATCTTACCAATTATGTACTCTGTTTACATAAATTAAGTACTTTAATGTTACATTTTAAATACACAAATTATGTTTTTAAATAATTAATGTATGTCATATTAATAAATTGAGTATGTATTATTTTTAAGTAAAATTGATTATTTTAATTTTATGTACCAAATACCTTAATGATTTTACGTAGTCTCTACATAATTTATAAAAGTCATATTTATATATTAAATATGTATTCTGTTTACATAAATTGATTACTTTGCTGTTATGTATCAAATACCTAAATCAGATTACATAACCTCTACATAATTAATTAAAGTCCTATTTATGTACTAAGTATGTATTTCGTTTACATAAAATTTGTTACTTTAATGTTACGTATCATATACGTAAATCAAGCAACATAACCTCTATGTATCATGTATTTAGTCTATGATAATACATACTCGGTACATTAATATGACTTTAATAGGTTACGTAGAGATTATGTAATATAATGAAGGTATTTGATACGTAATAGCAAAGTTATCAATTTATGTAAAAAAAATACATATTTAATATATAAATATGACTTTCATAAATTATGTAGAGACTACGTAAAATGATTAGGGTATTTGGTACATAACATTAAAATAACCCATTTTACGTTTTACGATTTTAATAAGTTACGTAGAGGTTATGTAATGTAATGAAGGTATTTGATACATAACAGCAAAATAATCAATTTATGTAAACAAAATACATATTTAATATATAAATATGACTTTTATAAATTATGTAGAGACTACGTAAAATCATTAAGGTATTTGGTACATAAAATTAAAATAATCAATTTTACTTAAAAATAATACGTACTCAATATATTAATATGACATACACTTGGTTTCACAAGACACTGGGACACTGTCAAATTTCATTTACCAAATTTAGTATTAATTTCTTCATTTGTAGGTATTTTGTGACTATATTCGTAAAATATGAAAAGGCAACGAATCAACCACCATAAATATGATTAAATTATGGCTATATTAAGGTCATATTTAGCAAAAGAAATTTGACAGCGTCCCAGTGTCTTATGAAACCAAGGGTAGATTAATTATTTAAAAACATAATTTGTGTATTTAAAATGTAACATTAAAGTACTTAATTTATGTAAACAGAGTACATAATTGGTAAGATTATTAAATAGCCCTATTTAAATTTGCTTTATTGAAAAATATCTTTTTAATAAGTAAATAATAATAAATTGGTGCAAGATACGTAAAAGTCATGGTGTCTCTAAACGAGAAATAACAGATAAAAATCCTAGAGCAAAGTGGCCTCATGTTAAATAAATTTCAGTTCATTTTTATTCAGTTGAAATAAATTTAAAGCCAACAAAATGATTATTGTGATTGACCAATTGGCATACTAAAATTTTAATTTTAATATTTATTTTACAAAAAGGAATTTTGCCTTAAGCTTTTTTATAAAAGCCAAATAAATGTCAATATTCTTTCCCAAAAAAGTTATCATTTCCTCACCTTTGCGCAAAATTACACAAGAGAAATAAACACATGTGCACTAAACATTTACGCAAAATAAAAGGGTGTAGTTTCTGACCTCATTTATAAAAAAAGTTTGCAACCTCCCAAGAATCTCCACCATAAATTTGTTTTCAAATTTTACAAATAAATAAGAAATATTTATTTCTGGTAGGTATTTAGATAATTAGAAAAGGTCCTATAATTTTTTTAAATTATGTATTTCTTTCGAAAATACCTGAACCGAAAAAAATGATACTTACTTAAGTGCTTTTGGGGTTGAGACTGTAATTCTTTAAATGGGCGAAATAGGACACTTAAATACATGAACTTTTTTCTTAATGAATTTTTGTGATGACATTACGAAAGAATCATTAAAAATTGCCCTGAAAAGATTTGGTTTAAACACCCTGTATTTTTGCTTCATTAATTCATAAGTAGTAAATAAAAATACTGATTTAAAATTTGCGGATTATTATTACTATTAAATAACAGAGAAAAAGGGATAACAGGATAAATTGAAATAGAAACTTCTGTAGATAGTGTCCAAGGATGCATTTCGCCCCACCATAAAATTGTTATACAGTGTGTTCAATTAGGATTAGACACCCCCTATAACTTTCCTAATACAGCAAATATATTTTTAAGCAAAAACAGGTCAATTTAGTTACGGAGGGGGACATCTAAAAAATATGAAAAAAAAAAAAATTCTATATCCCTCTGTCACCCACGAACCCCAACCTGCAATTTTTAAATTACAACACCTATCTTGCGATACCTCATTTGAAAGAGAAAAAAATAAGCTTTACGATGGCATTAAAAAAATTAAAATCGGTTGACCCCTTTTTGAAATAATAAGAGGGCCGTTTTCTGGAGATAACTTTTGATCGGTTTGTGATATTTACTTCTAAATTATTTTGAATAATTCGGTAAATAAACACAAATTTTCTGCAGCAAAAAAAAAATTTTCAACTTTTACTTACTTATTAAAAAGATATTTTTCAATAAAGCAAATTTAAATAGGGCTATTTACCAATTATGTACTCTGTTTACATAAATTAAGTACTTTAATGTTACATTTTAAATACACAAATTATGTTTTTAAATAATTAATGTATGTCATATTAATATATTGAGTACGTATTATTTTTAAGTAAAATTGATTATTTTAATTTTATGTACCAAATACCTTAATGATTTTACGTAGTCTCTACATAATTTATAAAGGTCATATTTATATATTAAATATGTATTTTGTTTACATAAATTGATTACTTTGCTGTTATGTATCAAATACCTTCATTATATTACATAACCTCTACGTAACTTATTAAAGTCGTAAAACGTAAAATGGGTTATTTTAATGTTATGTACCAAATACCCTAATCATTTTACGTAGTCTCTACATAATTTATGAAAGTCATATTTATATATTAAATATGTATTTTTTTTACATAAATTGATAACTTTGCTATTACGTATCAAATACCTTCATTATATTACATAATCACTACGTAACATATTAAAGTCATATTAATGTACCGAGTATGTATTATCATAGACTAAATACATGATACATAGAGGTTATGTTGCTTGATTTACGTATATGATACGTAACATTAAAGTAACAAATTTTATGTAAACGAAATACATACTTAGTACATAAATTGGACTTTAATTAATTATGTAGAGGTTATGTAATCTGATTTAGGTATTTGATACATAACAGCAAAGTAATCAATTTATGTAAACAGAATACATATTTAATATATAAATATGACTTTTATAAATTATGTAGAGACTACGTAAAATCATTAAGGTATTTGGTACATAAAATTAAAATAATCAATTTTACTTAAAAATAATACATACTCAATTTATTAATATGACATACATTAATTATTTAAAAACATAATTTGTGTATTTAAAATGTAACATTAAAGTACTTAATTTATGTAAACAGAGTACATAATTGGTAAGATTATTAAATAGCCCTATTTAAATTTGCTTTATTGAAAAATATCTTTTTAATAAGTAAAGTAAATAATAATAAATTGGTGCAAGACACGTAAAAGTCATGGTGTCTCTAAACGAGAAATAACAGATAAAAATCCTAGTGCAAAGTGGCCATCAATCTAAGTTCATTTTTATTCAGTTAAAATAAATTTAAAGCCAACAAAATGATTATTGTGATTGACCAATTGGCATACTAAAATTTTAATTTTAATATTTATTTTACAAAAAGGAATTTTGCCTTAAGCTTTTTTATAAAAGCCAAACAAATGTCAATATTCTTCCCCAAAAAAGTTACCATTTCCTCACCTTTGCGCAAAATTACACAAGAGAAATAAACACGATGTGCACTAAACATGTACGCAAAATAAAAGGGTGTAGTTTCTGACCTCATTTATAAAAAAAGTTTTGCAACCTCCCAAGAATCTCCACCATAAATTTGTTTTCAAATTTTACAAATAAATAAGAAATATTTATTTTTGGTAGGTATTTAGATAATTAGAAAAGGTCCTATAATTTTTTTAAATTATGTATTTGTTTCGAAAATACCTGAACCGAAAAAAATTCTACTTACTCAAGTGCTTTTGGGGTTGAGACTGTAATTCTATAAATGGGCGAAATAGTACACTTGATACATGAACTTTTTTCTTAATGAATTTTTGTGATGACATTACGAAAGAATCATTAAAAATTGCCCTGAAAAGATTTGGTTTAAACACCCTGTATTTTTGCTTTATTAATTCATAAGTAGTAAATAAAAATACTGATTTAAAATTTGCAGATTATTATTACTATTTAATAACAGAGAAAAAGGGATAACAGGATAAATTGAAATAGAAACTTCTGTAGATATAGTGTCCAAGGATGCATTTCGCCTCACCATAAAATTGTTATATTATTATGTATTCTTAATCGTAGAAGATTTTGAAAAGAAATTAAAGCTTCATTCACAATGAAAATTAGCTTGCATGCGGTAAGAATTAAGGTAGCTTGTAAGAGCTTGAAATATGTATTTGGGATATACCATTCACAATGAATTAGCGTGGTAAGAGCTCATGCAAGCTAATTCATTGTGACTGGTATATCCCAAATACATATTTCAAGCTTTTACAAGCTACCTTAATTCTTACCGCAAGCAAGCTAATTTTCATTGTGAATCCAACTTAAGTTTCTAAATGTCTTATTAAAATTCATGTAGGTATCAAAACTAAAAAAATGTACAGGTTTTGCAAAAAAAATACCTTTCTTTTGAACTGAAAAAAAAATTGGGTAATTAAAAAAATTATCTTGGCTAAATTTGCAGCCTTATTCAATAAATAAAATAAAAAATATGTTTATATATTGAATATAACTTAAAAGTCCATTCATTGTGGTCCTTCAGCCATAAGTATTTCATATTTTTGAAATCAGCATATAAAATAATAGTCTTATTGCCAATAATTTACAGGTTGGCACCTACAGGCAGTTCCACTTTCACCAGGAAATAAAAAAACATTTCCGAAAACTTATTTTCTCGATTTGGTGTCACTGCCTGTCACAGTACCTAACACTTTAAAAATTTGGGGTATGTTTTTGGGATTTTTATTATTCTTATACCTTTAAAAATAGAATACACAATTCGATCGAGAAGGTACTCATGCAAAAAAAATAGTAGTAATTGTGTAAATAATGACTAGAGGTATTATAAATAGTAGTATAGGTCTTTCCCGCCGTTGTTGACCAAAATCGCGGTCGGTATACTTGGTAAACTAAATGACCACCAGCAGCACAATGATATGTGTCAATCTGACGCATATCTGACGTTTCCCAAGTATAACGACCGCGATTGGGATCAACGGCGGGAAAGATCTATAGTCCAAAAGTCAAACCGGTAAACCAAAATGACAGTGTAACAATTATTTTTTAGGACAACGAACGTTGTCTGTGAAAATTTGCGGCATTCCATTAAATTTATGTTTAAAAATTATAAAATATTGGACATTTTCACCTTACTTTATTATATTACTTATTTGCTTCATTTTAATTTGGCGCCAAATGAAATGAAAATGTTTACCCCAGGAATGTCTCTACCTTTTATTATAGCGAAGCGACGTTATTTTATTATCTATACGCACGACACCTAGCGTTCAAAGGCTGAACCCTAAAGTTATTTAAAACACATGTGTTGAGTACTTGCAACGTTGCCGGCTTGTTTTGAATTTCATCTTCTGTCGGCCCGCAGCTCCTGTCGGCTACCAGCTCTTTACAGTTACAAGCGGTGTCGGCTTCTACCTATGTCGGTGCCTGGCAGTGCGTTCGCAGTTTGGCGCCGCAGGCGAAATTTTTTTTAGGTTCAAGTTTAAACGTTTTCCAAACAATCCAACTTCCAAGTTAAAATAAGTAAAATTTTGGTTCTAAAAGTTTAGTTCTTTTATAAGTGTTTTTTTTTTGTTTTAAGTGTTTTAAGTGTTTTGATTTTTAAATTTTTTCTTGGGTTGTTGCTCACTGCGTGGTCAAATCTTTTAAGAGGGTGGGCGCTTGCCCACATAACTACTACTTAAAAATGCCCAGGAATAAGTAAAGAAATGATGCACTGGGTGTTGGGGGAAATAACTTCTCACTTGAGAGACGCACAGCGGGTGACTAACATTCCTAAAGTAACAAGGATAAGTAAATTGCAATTTGTACGTTCGAATTAAAATATTTATTTTTGTATGGTATAAGGTCCACGTAGCATTGCAGTTTATAGCCCAAGGGTGGTACCAAAAGGGAGTGGGGCAGGACTTCTTGATCAGCATGTCTCAAAGTTCGGTTAGTAGGTGCTTCTCCGAAGTATCCGATATGCTATTGTTCGTCACTTGGGGCATCTGGTACATTTTCCATCTACTCCAGAGGAAAGAGCAGAAGGGAAAAGATAGCTTATTTTTTTAAATAGCATATGAAACATTTAAGAATCTTAATCATGTAATTTATTCAGTCTTAGCAAAACTCAAGCAAACTGCCCGTAATTAATAGCTTTAAACACACTTAGTGAGGTTATGTTTATAGGTGTTTTGAACTATTAGCAGTGTTGCCAGCTTCATATGTTGAAATTCAAGTCAATCTATTAATTTCAACATTTTTCATCTCAAGATCAAATACAGAATACCAAATAATCTCAATGTTGAGTTAAAAGTCAATAAAGTTAACTTAAGATGAAGTCAACATATATAAATGTATATAGTTATAGAATCAGACTGATTATATCCATCTAATACCTGTGAACTTGTTTAAGTAAAAAGGGAAACCATTAAACTAGATTTTCTTTATTACATTTATAAAAATAAGTGTTTTTAGGTATTTTGAATTAAACTTAAACAAGTTAAGACTCAAATTTATATTAATTTATTAAAAATAAAGCAATACATTGTTGAATAATCATAAAAATGCATATAAATAGCATTGAGTAGCGTCCAGTAGCACAACATGCAAGACTCGAGAGGGGAAAAAGAGTGGGGGTCTGGTGACAAAATTCTAGAGGTGGACATGAGTGGTAGTGTAACCGTCATAAAATTAATTACGGTTGACCGTTGACGGCAGCCAAACTGACCAATCAAAAGGCAGCTTAGTTAGACATCTCTTAGCATATTTCTGAACCAACGACAAATGCAGTCAACATATACCCTGTGTATGTATGGTTCCGTAACTTGTTAAAGTTGTACAACGTCGCGCACGCTCGTTAAGTGTTCTTGGGCCGCGCGCATCATAGACCTATACAAAATTAAAGTTGCATGAAGTCTATTGCAAGCACAGCCATGATAGCTAGATGTACCGGGAACTAGCACGTGACGTCACATCAGCTGATAGGCCCAACCAAGCTGCCAGTCCATTCCAACCTCATTTAAGTTTAAAACGTCAGTGCAATTTAGCCTCACAGCTGTTTATAATGTTGATAAAAGCGATTCCTTTTTTTTGTACGTAGAGTTTGCCTCTAGACCTGTCGGGTAGCGCTAGTGTCGTCCAATCACGACGCGACATTTGCCTTGTTTGATCATGATGACCATCGGCCATCTTAAGCTTGTAAGAATGAAACGTGGTTGTTTGTGTGTAAAAAAAAAACAATTTTAAATCAGGTAAGTCTTTTTTAAGTTGTCATTAAGTTATTATTGTACTCCGGTATTTAGAATACAATGCTCGAATTGTTTACCATTTCTAATAGTCGCACTGGAAAATGTAAACATATTATTTTCCAAAAAATTTAGCTTGCCTTGCCGGGCAACATCATTTTTTGTCCCTTTGTTATTGTGGAACTTGAGATGGTGCTAAAAGTGCTAATCATATTATTTGTTTCTTTATTCAGGTAAAGAAAACTGTTAGATCGCTTCATTTGTTTTCGAAATTCGGTGTTTTGCCCTGCACCCTGACGTGGGTGCAGGGGCGGATGGAAAGCACTTGACCGGCCCTGGAACAGAGGTAGGCCGGCCCAAATTTGCGCCGCAGGCGAAATTTTTTTGGTTAAAATAAGCACAAACTAAGCAATTATTTTAAACAACTGGGCCTTACCGGCCCAAAGTACGGCGGCCCTTCTGGAAATCTCCAGAACTCCAGATGGGCCCATCCGCCCCTGCGTGGGTGAATAGTGATCCAACTTTGAAGCCTCATATTTTTATGAAGAACAATCTGTATGGTTAATAAAAACTATAAAGTGCATTCCTAATGGATATAGAATGACAAAATCATTCAGGTAACTTTATTTATTTACTTATAATGTCTTGGGGTATAGATCTTTCCCGCCGTAGGCCACAATCGTGGTCGTTATACTTGGGAAACTAAATGACCACCAGCATCACTATGATTTGTGTCAATCTGACGCATATCTGACGTTTCCCAAGTATAACGACCGCGAGGGTGGTTAACGGCGGGAAAGGTGAGTAGTCAAGAAATCACGTAAAAGAGAGAGTACCTACGACAAAAATATTAATAATTTATCATTGTTTTCTAGGTTTTATAGAAACTCGCATTTGTATGTATAGTCGGCATCTTTTGCAAGAATTTATCTACAGCATTTTAAAAAGGTACTCAAAAATTTAACATTTTAAATACTTAAATTGTAACATTTCTTCGTACTAAGTTATATTTTTTTAATTTTTGTAATAAATAAATTATTTATCTGATGTGTAGTGTTTTAATTTAATAAGAAAAAAAATAAATTCTATAATAAAAATAAGAACTGGCGCTTGGGAAAATTAAGCGGAGGCCAACTAGAGAAGCAAAAGAAGAAGGCCCAACCGAGTCTGTCTCTCTTGCACTCACACATCTATCTCACTCTGCTGCTATCCTCTTTTATTTAATTCTTGCGCTTCTTCTAGTGGGGATTTCTTTGATTGCAAGTTGTCAACTCTCGCCGGGAGCTTGCGCCGGTTTGCGTAAAAGTTGTGAGCAAAAGTAACATTTGAACTACTGTACTTATTTTTGGACGCTATGTTATAGGTTTGTAAAGTTGCTTAATTTAACAAAAACCAAACAAACGTTACAAAAAATAAATTAAAAACGGTTTTATTTATAATTTTTTATTTTGCAATCTTGGATATTAAAATTAATTTTATTTCTTTGAAACTTAAAATTTGTCTTTACATAGATAAATAAGATAATAATAAATATTACCTAATAATTTCATTTTTATGCTATTTTAAAGCGTTTTTTTGTTTTTAAGTTGTTAAAAGTATTACAAATATTCTTAAAATGACCAGAAAATTTGCCAAAAATACCCAATATTTATCTCGATAAGTATTCCTTAATAGTGTCCCTAGTAATTTCTCCCTCAGGTAAAGAAATTTAATTTTTTTATGAAGCATTATTAAGCGTTTTTTCTTTCGTTGAGGCATCTTTATTTTCTGTTTTAGTGTTGACATCACTACTAGAATCACTATCACTACTAGTATCACTACTTTCTCCATGTTTTTTATTTATGTGTTTCCGAAGTTCCAATTTTCTTGCAAACCTTTTCGGACATTTATGGCAACAATGAACATCCTTTTTTGAAACGTGATGTTTGAAATCGTGTTGTCTAACGTTTATTTTATTGTGACTAGTATAGTCACAATGGTCACAAGAATAAGTTACACTGTGATTATGCACTCTATCCATGTGGTGTTTGAAGTTGCTAGAATCAGCGCTTTTATATTCACATTCTTGACAAGAACGCATGATCCCTGTATGTTTTTGTAGTTTATGTGTTAGGAAATTGTATTTTGAGCCACTTGTATACTTGCATTTATCACAGGAATATGTGACATTCGAGTCATTATGTTTTCTATGTTTTTTTAAATTAATTGCATGGCCTGATTTGTAATCACATTTACGACAACGACGAATAGTATGTTTACGATGTTGTGACCAAACATGTTGAAACAAGTTTGCATGACAAGTAGTTGTATAGGTGCATTTATCACAATAAACTTTGACATTACCGTTGTTATGTCTTCTGGTCATGTGTTGCTGAACGTCAAATTTTCGCCCACTTTTATAGTCGCATTTATTACAAGCATAAATAGTGCCTTCATGTTGTAGATGTACATGATGTTTTAAATAGTATATGGAGATGTTTTTGTAGTCACAATAGTCGCAGGAATAAGTCACACTACCATCGTTGTGAATAGTTTCTATATGTCTGTTTAAACCCTCTCTATATTTGGTGCTAAAGTCACAGTTTGGGCATTTATATGGTTTTGTCGAATCTTGAGTATGGTTTGAGTTGTCCTCATCAATTTTCAATTCAATTTAATTTATTGTATTTAAAAAAAGAATTATAATTCTTAATTATTACAAGAGGTTTGGAATTGGAATGTAACAAAATGAAATAAAATTAACTCTAAGTTCATAGTAATATAAAAAAAGAAAAAAGTAAGTAAGTAATGTAGTGATTTGACTATTAATAAAAACTAAATAATGTGTATGTATAGAGACAATTATTCGTTAATAATAAATGAGCGAAGTTTTAAGACGTTAAAAATGAATGTTGAAATATTTTTTGAGACAATTGAAGTGCAATGATCCAATGCGTAGAGTAAGCCGTCTAGATTAAGCAGGCTGCTTACATAAGTATTGCGAAGGGCTTCATAGATAGGACACCTAAAGAAAAGATGGGTAAGCGTCTCCAACTCATTTAAGTTACAGAGCGTACAGTTTTCTGTGAAATTTATTTTGTAAAAACTACCTCTATAGCAAAAAGTAATGAAATTAGGGTTGCATGTTCGTAGTTGCGCAATTATTCTTGTGACTGCAACACTGTCTTTTAAAAATAAATAACTCGCAGTATTACCAGAGATTTTAAAGCTTTTATAAAGATTTACGTACGTCGAAGTATTTAGCCTAGAAATATCGTTCTGCAAGAGTTGATTTTTAAAACGGTCTAAAATAAAAGGAATATTGCGTTTAAGGCTAGCTTGGTTATCATTAACAATATTTAACCATAGATTTGATAGATTGAGCGTCTCGAAAATTTCTTTAACTTGTGAAACCCAGCTGAACTTGTCCTCATCATTTATTTTATCCTGATTTAGGTCTAAATACTTAGTATTATCTAGAGCTTCCTTTACTACAATACCATCACTTCCTAACGATATATCTTTGACTGCGTTTGGAAATAATTGTCCATTGATGTCGCCTTCGATTTCCTCTAGTTTAACTGGTGTAGAAGTTAAGTTATCTTGTAGGTTATGTTTCCTGGTAACATGTCTCTTCAGGCCTCTGGAAAAGAAGCTCTTGAAGTCACAGTAGTCACATTTTAACGCTTTTAATAGCTTATCTTGGGATACTTTCTTATTTTGTTTGTTTATCATGTTATGTGCACCCTTATGTTTTCGTCGATGTTTCAAAACATAAAACTTAGAGGTACCAGTATAGTCACATTGATTACATGAATATATTGTACTGCCATTATTCTGTTTACTTAAGTCATTCTTGTTATTCCTTTTATTATGTTTCATGCGAATGTGGAAATTTAAAGCATATTCAGAATGATTTGTGTATTCACAATGTTCACAACAATATGTGACACTTTTATCATTGTGCTTTCTGTCTATGTGAAGAGTTAGATTTCGTTTTTCACCACTTGTGTAGTTACAATTATCACAACAATATAAGTTTTTATGTTTATAATTTAAATGGGACTTTAAATTAAATTTAGAATAGGTTGAATAGTCGCAGTGATCACACGAAAATGTGACACTTTCATCGTTGTGACTTCTGTCCATATGTTGCACAATACAATGTCTAAAGTTAGTCTTGTAACTACATTTATCACAAACATGTTTGCAATCTTCTTCGTCATCAGTAGATTCTTCTTCTAAAACTAAGAATTCTGAGTCATTTTCTGATTGCGCATCTATGTTTTCATCTATTTCCTCCTCCTCTTTAACTCTAGTTTCGTTGTTATCCGTTTTGTTGGTGTTATCATATTCATGAACGTTTGTAGTAACAGATTCATTTGAAAGTAAAACATCTGTGCCATGTTCTTCTTTGTTTTGGGCGTTATGTTTTATAGTAATATGTATCTTTATACCTTTGTTAGATGCGCTCTTAAACTTACAAAAGTCGCAGTTTAACATTTTGTCTTTCTTATTCATGAATCCATGTGAAGTAGAAGGTAATATATCTGTGCTGGGTACTTTCCTGTTTAGTTTGTTATGTTTAGTAGTTACATGTCTTTTCATTCCATGTCTAAATGCTGTCTTAAAGTCACAGAGTTCGCATTGTAACATTTTTGCTACTTTATTAATGGATTTCTGTGAAGGAGAAGGTAAAATATCCGTGCTGGGTATTTGCTCATTTTGTAGGTTATGTGTAGGGGTAACATGGTTTCTTATAACATTGCCAAATATCATTTTACAATAATCGTGTTCTAGTTCTATTCTTATTTACAAGTGAATATTCCAAGTTTTTATTAAGCGTCTCGGTGATTTCTTTCTTAATATCAATTTCTTCGTTCTTGATCAAAAGATCTTCACCAACGTTTTGAAGTAGTTGCTCATTAATGTCGTCCTCTACTTCCTTCTTAATATTAGGTTCATTGTTGTTAATCATAAGATTGTTGGTGTTATTACACTCATGAATGTTGTAGTTTGTGTTAATGTATGCATGTGAAGTAAAAGGTAAGATATTAGTGCTGGGTCCTTGCTTATTTTGCAGGTTTTGTGTAGAGGTAACCTCATTTTGTATACTTTTAATAGAGAGCCTCTTAAAGTAATTGTGCTCTAACTGAATTAGTAAATAATCTATGATTTTTAATTTATTATTTTGCATGTCCATAACTTCTTTAATTATAATTATTAAATATTTAGATTGCTCCGTAGGTTCTGTGTGGTTTTGCTAGACGTTTGTTGAAGGTTTAAAATCACACAGCTCGCATTAAAGTTTTGTTAATAATGATAACATTTGCCTAAAACACATTTTTTTTTTGTTTAAATTTATACGTAACGGGAAACAATAGTGTATTTGCTTACCAACTGAACGTTGAAATAAAATAGATTGGTTTTGCTTAACTTCAGATTATTATACAAAGTTAAAAAAGAAAATATTGGTAAAAATTTAAAAACGTAAAGAATGATTGAGAAAGTTGGGTTATTTTAATTTGACAGTAGTTCGTATGATCAACACAACAAGGGCGCGTTCAAATATACTCTTAGGATTTTGTAACTACTGCACTTATTTTTGGACGCTACTTTGTAGGTTTGTGAAGTTGACAATAATAAAATAAATAATTAATTATGGAAGTAACTTTTTTTTTTCAGTAAATAAATAAATTTATTTTGGCTATAAACCGACATTACTGGAAAGGGTAAATAGCTTGGGACTAATAATTTTATACTTTTGTCGGATCCCAGCTATTTACCCTTCACCGATTATTATTATACTCTTCGCAGACAAAGTCGAAGAGTATATTCATTTGGTCGGACCTTCCATAAAATCGTTAATATTCATCCTTGAGCAAAAATTGCAGATTCGTTCGTTTCATGACTTTTTCTGTCTATCTGTAACGAAATTTGTTATCACGATAACTGAAGAACGGTTTATTCAATTGACTTGAGATTTGGTGCAATAATTAATTTCTGGGGGAAGAACCCCATTTTTTTTTAAATCATTTCGATTAATATCAATTTAACGAGGAAAATATTCTTATTAAAATTAAAAATTGTATTTTTCCCTATAAAAAAGCATCTAGGAATTTTTTTGCATCTCCACTAGTTTACAAAAAAAAATAAGTTTTACGTTTTTTTTAATAAAATAAATTTTTTTTTAATCATTTACTGCGAAAAGTATCATTTAGAATGTGTTACAATTATACAGGGTGTCTCAAAATGGGCGCCCACGGACCCCGAGGCGTGGTTGAGGAACACAAACGATATACAAAATCAGAAACAAAAATTTTATTGGGGGCCCCATTTCAAAAATATGGGGCTGCAAACTTAGCAAAGTTTGGCAACACTGTTAGTTTAAATCCGCTTAGTTTAAAAAAAATCGAGTTAGTAGGTGAGCAAACATGAAACTTCAACTTGACATTAGGAAATAGGTTAATGTTTATTTTTAATTTTAAAAATACAAAATAGTTTGAATACCTGAATTTTATACTTCTTTCCTTATAAAATGTAACAAATCAATAAAATCATATCGTAATTGGTAAAAATTAGTGTATGTTCGAAATAACAACAAAACTGTTAAAAATTACGGCCATAACAAAGTAAGTTTAGACTTTTCTGGTAACACATCTATTATTGTTCTTCACGAGGTTCTTCATTTGGGGAATGATAGTAATTCTGCATTGGGGCTAACATTGGAACTTATTTCATTCAAATATTACAAATTTCTGATGCTGCTCCAAACTAAACACTTTTACCATTTGGATCAAATCGGCTCTATTCTCACAGGAACTTTATTGGGGCACTTAATGCTGTGGATTCGTATCACCATATTTCTTGTTAGTAAAAGCGAATCATTTAAAAAAACTTGAATTAAAAATTGACGCAAACAATAAATTAATGACACTTATCACTGATAAATAAAATTTATGCTCAGTTTCCCTTAGTTACGAGCATGGCAACTTTAATTAAAATCAAAAGGTAAGACATGTTGCCGCATAGATTTTGGGGTAATATTCTAAAAATTAAAATTGATTTTTTATAGGAAATAAACATCATTGGACCGAAATTTTGCAATAAATAATTAGTTTTAGTCCCTGTCTTACAATAATTAAGTAAATTATGTTTTATAATTACTTAAAAAAGTCGCTATAAGGGTGCAAAGTTTGTACCTTATCTTTGGAATGGGCCCGCACAAAAAATTTTCGTTACTGATTTTGTAAATCGTTTGTGTTCCTCTACCACGCCTTGGGGTCCGTGGGCGCCCGTTTTGAGACACCCTGTATAACAATAAACAAATAGTTATAAAAAAGATACCTATCTGCAAAGGGTAACTTTTTAAATGATAAATACAATCATTGATCTAATCCGCTCTTATTTAATAAAAACATTTCTTGTATTTTTTTTTGCAAATAATTTTTATTTACTATTATCACATCAATGGGTGGTTCAGCCTATTTAAAGAGTATTTATTTTCTAAGTTAAGACAAATCTGTGGTAGGGAGGCAAAACGGGATAAGTATTTTTGACATTTAAAAAAATGTGATTTTCGGACACTGAATTTGAATAGAAACATTTAGATATTTACAATTTGGATCAGCCATATACGTACTTTGAAACCTATTTTTTCAGCATGCTTCTCACTATTGCATTAATATTGTTTAATATTTGCAATAAAACAAGAGCGGGTTAGATCAGTGAGAGGGATAGATCATTTAAAAAGATAAACTTCGCAAATAGCTCATTTTTTATGAATATTTTTTTATTTTTACTTATATAATTGTTACACATTCTATACAGGGTGTATCACGACGAGTTTAAGGCATACGTATCTCAAAAACGGTTTGCTATATTTTTCTTAAATTTGGTATACACTAGTTTTGGGGTAGGACGCATCTACCTAAAATATTTTCAACTTTGTGTCACTTCCGGTTATACCGGAAACTACTATCAACTTTGTTATTTTAAATGGAACTACCTATTTTTTTTTCGGTATTTTTATTCCTTTTCACATATTAAGTAAACTTTGCAAAAAAAAATTCAAAAAAAGTTTTTCATTATTTTGTAATCAAGGTTTTTCGAATTTTTTTTACTGTGGTAAAGGTTAAGAAGATTACCGATTTTTCAAAACCTAATGAATAATTTTAATTGCGGATTTGGCTTACGGTGAAATAATGGTCCGAGAATCTACTTTTGTGATTATAAATGCAAAAAAATTCAACCGGAAGTGAGATATCGGCCACTAAACCTGCCTTTTTAAAAATTAAATTATCTCATTTTTTTTAAATGGAATGCCATAATTTTTTATGTTGCTTCTAACTGGGGTTCTTAATACCTTTCGAATGATGTATCATTGTCCTATACCTATCTCTAATAGTTTTCGAAATAATAATTTATTTTTATTGTTACATGTTATTAGGGCAAAATTGGAGTTTTTATGGAAAAATCCAGTGAGTCATGAAAACAAAAAACTATTTTAGAATAAATTTTAAAGAAAAGAAGAAGTATCTGTCACTCCACAATGAATTTAAATGTGGCAAACGTCAAATAGTTGTTTTTTGTTTTCATGACTTACTAGATTTTTCCAAAAAAACTCTAATTTTGCCGTTATTGCATGTAATTATAAAAATAAATTATTATTTCGAAAACTATTAGAGATAGGTATAGGACAATGATACATCATTTGAAAGGTATTAAAAGCCCAAGTTAGAAACAATAACAAAAATTATGGCATTACATTTAAAAAAAGTGAGATAATTTAATTTTTAAAGAGGCGGGTTTAATGGCCGATATTTTACTTCCGCTTATTTTTTTTTTATTTTTAATCACAAAAGTAGATTTTGGAACCATTATTTAACCGTAAGCCAAAACCGCAATTAAAATCATTGATCAGTTTTTGAAAAATCGATTATCTTCTAAACCCTTACCACAGTAAAAAAAATTTGAAAAACCTTAATTAAAAAATAACTAAAAACTTTTTTTGAATTTTTTTTTGCAAAGTTTACTTAAAATGTGAAAAGGAATAAAAATATCAAAAAAAAAATAGGTAGTTCCATTTAAAATAACAAAGTTGACACTAGTTTCCGGTATAACCGGAAGTGGTACAAAGTTGAAAATATTTTAGCTAGATGCATGTTACCCCAAAACTTATGCATACCAAATTTGAAAAAAATATAACAAACCATTTTTGAGTTACGTATGCCTTATACTCGTCGTGATACACCCTGTATGATACTCTTCGCAGTAGATGATTAAAAAGGTGCATTTTTTATTTTATTGAAAGAAACGTAAAACTTATTTTTTTTGTAAACGGGTGGGGATACAAAAAAATTACAAGATGCTTTTTTATAAGGAAAAATACAATCTTTAATTTTATTAAGAATTTTTTTTTCGTAAAGTTGATATTAACGAAAATATGAATTCTTTTCTACTTTGGGGGTGTTTTTAACCCTCTATTTATTACTTGATTTTTTTCAAAAACAATAGGGCTCTTCCTCTAAATGGGATTGATTTTTGTGTTAAATCTCAAGTCGATCCGATAAACCGTTCTTGAGTTATGGTGGTCACAAATTTCGTTACAGACAGACGGACAAAAAATAAAAGTCTTAAAAACTCATGAATCGAACGAATATGTATGTATGTAAAATGTTTGCTCTATGACGAATATTAACGATTTTAGAGAAGGTCTGACCAATCGCAAAATACTCTTCGACTTTGTCTGCGAAGAGTATAATAATTTTTGGAGTGACATGTACAAATAACAGTTTTATACTTATCCCCTTTTGCCTATACATACAGGGTGTTACCAAATAATTAGGAAAAAATTTAGGGGGTAATTCCTGAACCCATTTTAAGAAAAAAAGTTCATGTAAACATGTGTCCGAAAATCCTTCGTTTCTAAGATACAGGGTGTCAAAGTTTCTCAAAAAAAATTTTAATCTTAAGATTACTAAAAAGCTAAACCAGATATTTATTTGAAATAATAATAAAAAAAAGAAATTCATTAAGCCTTCATTGTTAACTATGTTTTATTTTCATTAACAAAAAATAGCCAAACTTAAAAAAGAAATTTTGTTGCCTTTGGGCAATGAATTTTTTTCTCGAAATCGGTTAGTTTTATGAAAAAAGAACAAGACATTAATTTTAAAGATCATATTCTAGGGCTTCTAATTATTTTATGAAAATACCAAAAAAGTAACACAAAAAAAGTTGGGGGTGAACAACCCCCATGGTACCCCGAAATGTGCCCCTTCCAATTATGATTTTTATTTTTTTTCTACCGCACTTTATGTCTAAAGGTAAGAAAATTACCCGTGCTAAGTTTTAAATAAATATCTGGTTTAGTTTCTTGGTAATCTTAAAAAAAATTTTTTTTTAGAAACTTTAGCACCCTGTATCTTAGAAAAGAAGTATTTTCGGACACATGTTTATATGAACTTTTTTACTAAAAAATGTGTCCAGTAATTACCCCCTGAATTTTTTCCTAGTTATTTGGTAACACCCTGTATACCACAGAAATGTCTGTCTATTTCCAGTTAAACATGTTAAGAAGATACAAATACTTAACATAATCTTGATGTCGCCATTCTTTAAAAAGTATGTGTGAATAATTAAACCTTTTTTCATTCCGTTTCTTTTTAATATTATGATTTTTAATATGTGTCGCCTAATCGAGTTTAGTGTTGGGTCGAAATCAATTAACAACAACTTTGTGTTAAAAAATGAAAAATATATTTAAAAGAAATATAAAGTATGCGACTTTAATGACTTCATTCAACCGGCATTGATTTCAAACTCAAGGTTAAGTCGTATTGCCAACATTAGGTTAAAAAAAACAAACTAAATATGTCTTAAAGTTAACTGGATTACTTAGCCACTAGATGGCGCTACTATGATTAAAATAATTCAAAAAGTGTTTCTATCATTCGGCCGTCCTGGCCCCTTTATGCGTCCTCGCATAAATATTCATCGAATCGGGCTGGTTTCCGTCGTATGCGCTGAGGCCTTGTTTCTGGAGCCTCACTCTCATTTACTGGATCTTGGGTTTCATCTTTCTTGGATATTTCTTCATCTTCGTCGTCGTCAAGGTTATTATTTCTGTAACCTTTCATTTGGCTCACATGTGCCGTTGTCACTTGCTGCCGCTTTTCACCTAAGCGCTGGATACGATATGTGTCCCCTGGCAGAACTTCCAAAATGACAAAAGGTCCTTTGTACGCCGGTTGCAGCTTAGTCGATTGTCCAGTTTGATCTTTTGGCGCTTTAACTACTACAATTTCTCCAACATCGTAACTTTCGTAGAAATGCTTTTTATCAAACATTGACTTGTACTTTTCTTGGGCAGCGACGATATCGTTTTTGATTTGTTCGAAGTCGGGTCGCTTCCACTCCTTATCTAATGCTTCAGTCAAAGGGTCGTTTACCATGGATGGATTAAAACCATATAAAATTTCGAAAGGAGATTTTCTTGTAGTTTTATTTTTCGAAGAATTTAAATAAAATGCAATTTTTGGGATGGCCAGATCCCATTTGCTTTCTGACTTCATCTCAACTTGAATTACTGGCAAAATCGTCCGGTTTACCCTCTCTACCATTCCGTTGGCTCTTGGATGTCGTGGAGAATTTAGTACGTGTTTAATTCCTCGCTGCTTGCAAAATTCTTCAAATACGTTACTGGTGAAGCACGTCCCACGATCCGAAATAATGACTTTTGGCGATCCAAACTTTAGACAAAAATCAGTCATTTTCTTTACAGTCTCATTAGCGGTTGTACCCTTCGTAGGATACAGCTGAACAAAGCGCGAAAAAGAATCCACAATGATCAACAGGTAAACGTTAGCTCTTCCTGTCTTCACAAAAGGTCCCAGGTGGTCAGCATGCACGCGTTCAAATGGTCTGGTTGCTGGCGGAATCGGATGTAACATTCCTGGTTGTTTGCCAGCTGGAACTTTTGTCAACAAACACTCGAGACAACTCGCGACGTGTCTTCTAATGTACTTTCGCATTTTTGGAAACCAATATTTTTCCAATATTTTTGAAACCGTGCGTTCAACAGAAAAATGTCCCGCGAGATCATGGCATCGAACCGCGATACTTTTACGCATACTATCTGGGATCACGTACAACTTTCGCGTTTTATCGTTTACGTTCACACATCGCACTAGTCGGTTAGATTCCAATTCAAAATCTTTAACTAAGTCTTTTTCTTCTTTAGTTCGCGTCGTTTCTGGTTTTTGTAACACCGTTATAAAGTTTCGAAGTCTTTCATCTGCCATTTGGATGTAAAGAACACTATCAAACTCCGAGTTAATCGTACAAATTGTTAAACGTTTTTCGTAAATTTCGTCCATCGTATCCGACGAATTTTCCACGGGAGCACGACTTAAAGCATCCGCGTGTTGCATTTGTTCACCCTGTCTATGTTCTATGGTATACGAATACTCTTGCAAAACACTGGCCCACCGCGCGATTTGTGGTTTTGTAGATTTATTGGTGTTCAAATAAACTAACGCTTGGCAATCGGTTATAATTTTAAAATTAATGCCGATTAAAAACGAACGCAGTCTTTCCACACTCCAAACAACCGCCAAAAGTTCTAAACGCGAAGAGTGGTAAAAACTTTCGGGTAAAGTAGTCTTCTTTGATACGCAATACACTAGTTTAAGCCGATTCTGCTCATCTCGTTGCAGCAAAAGTCCGGATAAACCGCGCGCACTTGCATCCGTATGCAATTCGGTATCTGCGTTTGGATTATACAACGCTAACACTGGTTCGCTTGTTAACAACATTTTTAGTTCATTAAACGCATTTACGCACTTACTATCAAAGTCATAACGCTGATCTTTTCTGGTTAAATCGGTTAACGGTTTTACAATCGTTGCATAGTCTTTAATGAACCGTCTAAAAAAATTAGTAAGACCTAAAAATCTTCTAATCTCGTGTGCATTTGTCGGCTGCGGATAATCAGCAATGGCTTGAGTTTTGCGATTGCCCGGCTTTATTCCTTCACTCGTTACTAAAAATCCGAGAAACTCTATTTCCGTTTTCCCAAATTCACACTTGGTCAAATTAAGTGTAAGATTACCCTTCAAAAGTGCGTCGAGCACCTGAACAAGTCTCTCAGTCAGTTGTTTCCAATTCTTTGCCGGAATTATAATGTCGTCCAGATAACAGCTACAAATTGTGTTTCTCAGCGGTCCTAAAACTTGGTTCATCAATCGAACGAACTCGTAAGGCGCGTTCTTTAAACCGAACATCATGCGTGTAAACTCCCCTGTAGTGTCAGTGGTTATGAATGCTGTTTTTGCCCTACTTTCGGGCGACAGAGGTACTTGCATGTAACCACTTGCAAGATCAAGGCAAGCGTAAATTTTGGCTCCGGTTAAAGTTTTAAAAATCTCGTCATTTCCCGGCATTGGAAAATTCATGTCTACAGTCTGCTTATTGAGTTTTCTGTAATCCACTACCATGCGTGGTTCGCCGTTTTTCTTGCGAACTAATAAAGTAGGAGATGCGTAGGGGCTATTTGTCTCCGTCACAAATCCAAGTCGTTTTAAATCATGCACTATCTCATCAATAGCTTTTCGGTCGGCGTCAGGTAGTTTGTAAGGCGGCGTGTAAACTGGTCTGCCTTCTGTTTCAATCTACATTTCAACTAAGTTTGTACAACCAAGTTCTTTCATTGACAAGGCAAAACATTTACGGTAGTTGTTTAAAATTTCTAGCAACTCACAACGTTGTTCTAGTGTCACGTCAGGTCCAACTGTAATCATTTCTGGCAAAATATCACCTTGAAATTCTTGAAGAATTGTTTCTTGCTCTATACCCTTATTTGGCTCTGTACCTAGCTGTAAGGATAATACTTGTCCCGTTTTTAACTCAATATCTTCCCTTTCTAGATTATACAAGGGTAACAATAATTTCCCATCGTCATCATCGTCAAGTTCAACAATTTGGACAACTTTTGGGTTCATTTTAGTGTCGCTGGCTACTTTAAAAGTTACAAGGTCGGGTACTTTAAAATTTTTAAATGGCTGATCATGCGCATATCCAAAAAATAAAGTTTCGCCAGTTTTAACATAAGCTATATCCGGATGTTCCAACAAACTCCGACCAACTATTACTTGCTCTTCCTGGGCATCGTTAGGTACAACCCATAAATCAACACACAGTTCTACATTATCCAGTTTAATTTTTGCACACGTTGTGCCTAATGAATAAACTGCTGGTTTACTTTGATCTCCAAACGCGTACAATGCTTTTTGGGTCTTGTCGACAAGTTTTAAATTTAATATTCGGACTAAACCTTGTCTTATGGTGCAAATTTCACTCCCCGTATCTAATAATGCTGGAACTGATACTTTTTCTATGTAAACATTGCGGAAATAAACATTGCCTTTGTCGCATGTTTCTATCAACTTAACACTTGACGCGCCTGCTGGTTCTTTCTTATAATTTGATAACTGACCTACTTTATTATCTTTATTTGAAGACCCGCTTTGCTGTTTAGAATTTGGACATTGCCTGCTTTGGTGTCCTTCTTTTTTACATAAGTAACAGACAGAACTTGCAAAAGTACAATTCGGACTTATGTGAGATACATCACCACATCGATAGCAAGATCTTGGTTCAGTGGTGCTTCTTCTTTCAAAACCATCTGGTCGTCGAATATCTTTACGCTCTAAGGGAACACGCATGTCTTGCTTAAGGGGTTTGTTACTACGACTATTTAATTTTAAACGTTCTGTTGCTAAAATGTCATGCAACAATTTATCGTAATCAACATGAGCTTTTGTTATTAAATTTATGCCGACATCTTGTAAATACAATCCCGTCAAAATCTCTTCTTTTGAGTCATCAAACGAAAACCCGAGGTTGTTACAAAGGCTGAGCTTTTCATAAAAATAAGAAAGGGTTGACTCACCTTTTTGCTGTTTTCGTTCACGCATCTGTTCCCATTTTGAAGCCTTAGACGTTGTTGGGATAAATGTTTTCTTAAACTCACCCTTAAACGTGTCCCAATCTTTGATAGAGCTACTTTTAGATTCGTACCAGTATATCGCTGCGCCCCTCAAATGTGCACGAGCCGTTTCCAAAATAAATGCGTCAGGCCATTTATTTAGTTGAGCACTGGTATCCACGTTGTTCAACCAGGATTCTGCCTTCTCCAAATCCTTGTCACCATCAAACACCCTTATTGTCTTGGAAAGATCAGGCATTACGTGAAAATCCTGCGACGTTGAAGGAGACGTAGGAGTTATTCGTTCAACTATACGCATCATAACATCGTCGCGGCGCCTTCCTTCAGCAACAAAGAAGTCCATCATACTCTTCATTAATTGTTCATTAGAGATCGCGTTTTC
This sequence comes from Cartodere bifasciata, assembly GCA_963920755.1. Classification (NCBI taxonomy): domain Eukaryota; kingdom Metazoa; phylum Arthropoda; class Insecta; order Coleoptera; family Latridiidae; genus Cartodere; species Cartodere bifasciata. Next base: position 3,169,031 of record OY987198.1, read on the forward strand.
ACTTGCACGTTCACGTTGTTTTCCAGACCCATGTCCGAAACCCTCGAGACTATCGTGCTCTTCGTCAGAACCACTCATTTTCTCCTGTCGAGTTTCAACACAGCAACAACAAAAGAAAAACGCGGAAAACTGCAAGCACCGAACCGAACTCTCAACGAAAGTCAACTATTACAACTGTTTGTGAGTAACTATTCCACTTCTGAAATGTTGGGTCGAAATCAATTAACAACAACTTTGTGTTAAAAAATGAAAAATATATTTAAAAGAAATATAAAGTATGCGACTTTAATGACTTCATTCAACCGGCATTGATTTCAAACTCAAGGTTAAGTCGTATTGCCAACATTAGGTTAAAAAAAACAAACTAAATATGTCTTAAAGTTAACTGGATTACTTAGCCACTAGATGGCGCTACTATGATTAAAATAATTCAAAAAGTGTTTCTATCATTAGATAAGTTGACTCACATTTTGGGCAAGAAAAAGTCGCTATTTCGTAATCGGAATGTTCAAGTAGAACATGCCTAGTCACAGTAGCTGGTAGAGTAGACTTAAATTCACAATACAGGGTGTCCCAGAATTGGCGCACCACTTGTATGGTACGCTGTTAGGGCATGCCTGGGGATTCCAGGAAAATTGTTAAAAAAAATCAATCTGTTATATTCATTGAGAAAATTGCGAACAAAGTTGCTTAAATTCGGCAACACAGTCTAGGAAAATACTACACAGCCTGGGAAAATAAATCTAAAAATACCATCTATAAGTCTTGATAATACACTTTTGCATAAAATTTTATTGACATTGTTGTCAGCTTATTTGAAGAAAATTTTGTAAAATTAAATTGATTATAAAAATGTTATTTGAGCATTTAAAAGAAGAAAAATTGGTGAAATGGTTTAAGATAGACTGCAGCTTTGTATTAAACCATACTTTTCGTTAATACGTGCTGTTGTTTTTAAGGTATATGCGTTTAAAGTTTTGCACTTTGGGGCCTCATATCTTCAAGGGTGTATGAGATGGATTTTTTTTGACAATTTTCTGGGGATCCCTGGGCATGCCCCAACAACGTACCATACAGGTGGTGCGCCAATTCTGGGACACCCTGTATAAACACTTTACAAACGGTTTATTTAGGTGCTTGGTCCTTAGGTGAAACTCTAATCTTTCTTGGTTTTGGGCCAAATACGGACAATGTGGGCAGTGGAAATGGGCCTTAAAATGGATTTCACGTCTAAGAATATCATATGTTTTACGCGGTGCCTTTTGTACGCAAAAAGGCACACGTGCGTAATCGTGATCAGCCAATCTAATGCCTGAGCAATAACCACATTTTCTACTTTTTCTATCGATATGCTTTTGCTTAATATGTGCTGTTTAGTATTAAGTTACGTTAAGTTATTACATTGTAACAATTACTTAAGTATGTTAATTGTAATAGATACTTATAGAATGACAGTAGACTTTAAGAATGTTCTAGAATAATACATGTTGTGTTTCCCGAGTTATTTTAATATAATAAAGGCTTGCTACTTAAAATAATAAAAGACAATATCTTTTAAACATGGCGCAGTAAAGAAGGGAACCTATGTGAAAGGGCTGAAGAAAATATAGCCAACAAGAAAGAAGAACCGAGAAGTGTGTTTCTATTTCTAAATTCTAACCTCAAAAAGTGAAGATGTTTGCAAATGTAAAATTGCCACCAGATTTTAATTTGCAAGGTCCTAATGCAGCCTGCGAATGGATTTTCTGGAGAAACTCATTTGAGGACTACTTATGTGCTTGCGGACAAGATCAGTCGCCGGGGCACGTAAAATTGAGCATACTAAGAAATATTATAGGACCAAGTTCTGCTCGTATTATGGCAACATTTAACATTCCGGACGATAGGAAACATGATTATGACTACGTTATGGGGGTAATAAGTACATATGTTAACCCACGGATGAATGAATGCTTCGAACGTTTTATTTTTCCAAAAGAACGCAAAAAGAGGGGGAAAGCTTTGAACATTTCCTAACAAGTTGCAGACATTTAGTAAATACATGTAACTACAACGTTGTGGACCAGAACCAGACAGCAGAGGAAAAAGCATTACGTGACAAAATAGTAGTGGGCATCCGAGACCCGACAACTAGAGAAGCGCTACTTAGGATAGATAATTTAACCCTAGAAAAAGCCATTACATTCTGCAGAACCAGCGAACAGAGCAAACATCAAAGCCTACAATTCGAGAAACCACAAGACGACGAAGTAAATGCAGCAAAATATCAAAGGTCAAAAGAGAAGACGAAGAAGAAGTATGAAAACGAAAATAAGAGAAGCGACGAGAAATTTGACTGTACCCGATGCAAGAAACGACATGGAGTACGAGAATGTCCAGCTTTTGGTAAAAAGTGTAGTCGTTGTAACCGATTTAATCATTTTTCAGTGGCGTGCAAGGTAAATGTTAAAAATATTAAAAATGCTTCTAAGTTAGATAAACGTAGGGATAGCGATGAAACTAGCGATTCTGATGACGTTTTTGTAGAGTCAATTAGAGTTAAGAAAATTTTAAAGCTAGATAATCAAAAGTCCGCGGAAAATAAATGGTCTGAAATTATTACCCTAGAAGATAGGCAAGTTAAGGTCAAACTCGATACAGGGGCGGATTGTAATGTTATTCCTGAAAAAGTTTTTCATAAGTTAAATGTTAATGTAAAAATGAGGGAAACTGAATGTAAATTAAAAGCATTTGAAGGCACAGTGACCAAACCAGTAGGGATTGTCAACCTTTACTGTAAATTCAAAAATAAAGAAATATATGATGATTTTGTCATTGTAACAGGAGCAAATCAGATTCTGATTGGTGGACAAGCGTGTGTACGGTTAAATTTAATAAAACGAATAAATAACATTAATTTTGAGTCGGAAAATTTAGAAAAAGAGAAATTTATTAAAGAAAACAATGATATTTTTAGTGGTTCAGGTAGATTTCCTGGTAAATGTGAAATAACAACTCAACAAAATTTTGAAGCTGTTAGTCACCCACCAACAAAAATTCCGATAGCTGTACGAGATGCTCTAAAAAATGAGATCGATAGACTTGTCAAACGAAACGCGATAGTAAAGGTCGACAAAATAGATCCACGCGCAAGTATTAACAGATTAGTAATAGTTGAAAAAGCCTCTGGAAAGCTAAGATTGTGCTTAGACCCGGTTGATTTAAATAAACAAATCATAAGAATGCCCAGAGCAAGTAAAACTATCGAAGAAATATGCGCTAAATTACAAACTAAAAAATTTTTCACAGTATTTGATTTATCAGAAGGTTATCATCAGCTAGAAATTGATGAGGCATCTTCATGGAAATGTTGCTTTAGTACATTATTCGGTATTTATAGGTTTGTTGTTTTACCGTACGGATTATCAAATTCGCAAGATCTCTTTCAAGAAGTAGTAGAGAATAATTTTGGCGGTATTAAAAACGTTCAAATATGTCATGACGACATGATAGCTGTAGGTGAAACAAAGAAAGAACACGATGAAGCGGTACAAAAAATAGTAGAAAAGGCACGTGAAGTTGGCGCGAAATTTAACAAGGGTAAATTACAATATTGTCAAAAACAAGTGAAATTTTTAGGACAAATAATTTCAGAAAAGGGTATAGAAATAGATCCTGACAGAGTTGAATCGTTGTGTAAATTAGAAAGTCCTAGGGATAAAACAGAATTACAAAGAATATTAGGTTCGTTTAACTACATAAGACGATATATACCACAAATGTCCGATCATATGCAACCTTTGTGCGAATTGCTTAAATCAAATGTAGAATTTCAGTGGCTACCAAAGCACGAAGAGACTCTTAAAAAATTAAAAGACATTATTTGCAAAGCACCCGCGTTAGCACCATTTAATCCCAAGAAAAAGATGATTATACAATGTGACGCATCAAAAAACGGTATAGGTTGTTGTATATTTCAAGAATATGAAAATAAAATTTTAAAACTTGTAGCTTGTGCATCAAGAACGATGAACGATCATGAAATTAACTATAGCCAAACCGAGAAAGAATTGTTAGCTATTTATTTCAGTGTACAGAAATTTCACAATTTTATATATCGAGCAAACGTAGATGTACAAACAGATCATAAACCTATAATAGCAATTATGAAAAAACCCATTTGTAAAGTTGGTTCAGTCAGATTACAAAGGTTAAGACTCAAATTATTAAAATATTCTTTAAATATTTATTATGTTCCTGGTAAATATGTTCATTTTGCTGATATGTTATCTAGGTCTAGTTTAAAAAATACTACTAATGACAAAGAGATGCTAGAAATGGTTCACACAGTTTCTAAATACTTACCTTTAAGCACTGAGAAAAATAACTTGTTTAGAAAAGAAACTGCAGAAGACAAAATTTTAGCTAAAGTTTGTGAGTATTATTATAACGGATGGCCGAAAAAAGAACTTATTTCTCAGCAACTTAAACTATTTTACAATTTAAGAAACGAAATTTACGTTGAAAATGGTATTCTATTCTTAGAAGATAAAATAATCGTTCCTGAAAAGTTAAAACTTAGCATGATGATTATTTTACATAAAGGTCACATTGGTATCAGTAAAACAGTAAAAAGAGCAAGAAGTTTATTCTTCTGGCCTACCTTAAGTTACGATATAGCTAATTTTATCAAGAAGTGCAGAATCACCCCAAAGTATATGCCTAATAATTTTAAAGAACCTTTATTACCACACGACGTTCCAAAATTGAGATTTAACAAAATTGGTGTCGATATTTTAGAGTTTGGAGCAAAACCCTATTTAGTTGCAATAGATTATTTTTCTCATTGGTTAGAAATTATTGCACTTAGTAATAAAACTTCAGACGCAGTTATTGACGCAATGCAAAATATATTTATCCGATTTGGTTATCCGCAAACGTTAGTTGCCGATAATTTACCATTCATTTCAGTAAAATGCTTAAATTATTACAAGAAAAAAGATATAACGGTATTAACGTGTACACCACATCACCATCAAAGTAACGGCTTAGCTGAAAAATCTGTTCATTTAGGTAAACAAATGTTGCGAAAAAGTTTTGAGCAGAAATGTGATTATCGAGATCTCTTGGTAGAATATAACAATACGCCAATAATCACTCTAAATGCATCGCCCGCACAAATTTTACAAAGCAGAACACTAAGAACCGAACTTCCAATAACATCTAAAAATTTAGAACCACTAATTCAAAAAAATGTGTACAACAAATTATCAAACGACAAACATAAAATGAAAGAACATTATGACAAAACAAGTAAGAAACGGGAATTTAGTTTTATAAAAGGGGATAGGGTAGTGATTAAAAGTAATAAAGATAAAATTTGGAATAAAGCGATAGTAATAGAAAAAGCAAAGGAACCACGATCTTATTGGGTAAAACAAGAAAAAAACAATAAAATAGTTCGTCGCAACACCCATCAAATGAAATTATCAAAAACAGAGTTTAATGCATCTGAGAGAATCATTGAACCTGATTTGCTACCTGAATCAACTTTTAACTATTTACATGAATATCCTGTAATTAACGACAATTACATAAATCATAACAATCCCGAAATTGACAATCATGTAAACAATAATCCCATAAATAATAGTCCCATAATTAATAACGACCCCGAACTTGAGACTCCAACAAAGGTGACTCCGTTAAATAATGACACTCCATTTGTTACTGCTAGACGATCTAGGCGTGATATTACTCCTAATTGTGTAAGACGTTCAAAACGTAATATTGTTCCACCTAGACGTTTAAACCTTTAGTTAGTATTCTAGGGGGAAGGTGTTTAGTATTAAGTTACGTTAAGTTATTACATTGTAACAATTACTTAAGTATGTTAATTGTAATAGATACTTATAGAATGACAGTAGACTTTAAGAATGTTCTAGAATAATACATGTTGTGTTTCCCGAGTTATTTTAATAATAAAGGCTTGCTACTTAAATTTATAAAAGACAATATCTTTTAAACAGTAACTACTACATCGTAAAGCGGCACGCACTGACAGATAGTGATCATATGAACTACTCTACTACTGCACATGCGCACTGCTATATTGTGAACTAAAGTAAAAGAGCGCCAGAATATAAAAACAGATCCTAACACTCCCACGCATTCTAAGCTATTTTATTTTATTCTAAATTTTAAACTAAGTTAAACATACCCAAACAACTTCTAAATTGCTCAAATTTAACAGTAGGTAAGGCCTTGGTAAATATGTCAGCAACTTGCTCATTAGTTGAAACATATTTTACATTTATTTCTTTAGCCTCATACTTTTCTCTAACAAAATTATATCTAACGTCTATATGTTTAGTACGGCGATGAAAAACAGGGTTTTTGATTAGCTTTAAAGCACTTTGATTATCGATGCACAAAAAGAAATCATGGTCGAATTTTTCGCGCACTTCACTCAAGAGATGTCTTAGCCACATTGCTTCTTTTGTTGCTTCTGATGCGGCTACGAATTCTGCTTCAGTGGTTGACAATGAGACAGATTGTTGCTTTCTACTGGACCAAGTAACTGCTCCTCCACACATTTTGAAGACATACCCGGTCGTTGATCTTCGTGTTTCTTTGTCATTAGCAAAATCTGCGTCTGAATAGCCAATCAACATTTCACTATTTTTCTTGTAAAGAATACCATAATTCTGGGTAAGTTTTAGGTATTTAAAAATATGTTTTACCGCATTCCAATGGATTTGCTTCGGGTTGTTTTGGAATCTGCTCACTTGGTTTACAGCGTACATTATATCAGGTCTTGCAGTTATGGCTGCAAACATCAGAGATCCCACAGCCTCGCGGTAAGGCACATTTGTCGTCGGTTCGGTTACATCCTCTGTTGATAAGGTAAGGTCAACATGCGGATCAGCTGGTACTTTCTTCGTTGAAGCATCACTCACGTTGAATTTGTCCAAAACTCGCTGAATAAAGCTGCTTACGTGCACAAAGATTGATTCGTTTTTCTTGTCAATCTCGATTTGTAGCCCGACAAAATAATCCGGTTCGCCGACGCTGATTTCGAATACGCGTTTCATTTCACTTACGACTTCGTTTAATAAGTCGCTACTTTCCGAAATAATTAAGCCGTCGTCAACGAATAATGCCAGCAGAACTATTTTTCCGTGAAAGTTCCCGACGTAAACACATTTGTCACTTTCGCATTGTTTAAAACCGAATGTTGTTAAAAAGCTGCTAAACTTTTTATTCCAGCACCGAGGTGCCTGTTTTAGTCCGTAAAGCGATTTGTTGAGTTTACACACCAGTTCTGGATTTGAGGTTATACCGCTCGGTGTTTTCATGTATATTTCCTCATCCAATTCACCATAAAGAAACGCTGTTTTGATGTCGAATTGAATAATCGAGAAACTATGCTTAGCTGCCAATGCTAATAGTATTCCTATGGTGTCATAACGTGTGGTTGGTGCAAAAGTTTCGGTATAGTCGATGTTTTTGATTTGAGAGAATCCCCTGGCACACAGTCTTGCCTTGTAGCGGTAGATTTCGCCGCTTGGTTTTCTCTTCACTTTAAAAACCCACTTAGAATCGATTGCCCTTTTTCCTTCAGGAAGATTTACTAGCTCCCACGTTTCGTTTCTTTTTAGAGCACTGATTTCTTCTGCGATTGCTAATTTCCACTTTTCAGCATCTTTGCTCTGGATTGCTTCCTGGTACGTAAGAGGTAGGTCCAATTCAACTACATTTACTTCATAGTTCGTGTCGTACTCTTGAAGATATTTTGGTTGTCTTATTTCGTTACGCGTTCGTAGTTGGTACGTTTGTGGACTTCTAGGCCCACTCTCCCCTAGAGTAATCGAATCTTCGTACAAACTTTCAATCGAAGTTTCTTGTTCTTCGTTTCGGTCTTCATCTATTGAGTTTTCTACATTCTCTTCTTCTTCTATTACCTTTTCTTCTGCTTTATCTTCTTCTTCTTCAGTAATGACAGGTGTTAAAATCGTATTTTGCCTCGTTTGCAAAATCTCGTTGTTCGTTAAATGTTACATCGCGTGATATTTTTATTTTCTTTGTAACAGGATCAAATAGTCGATAATTGGTCGATTCACTTTCATAACCAACTAGTATTAGTTTCTTGCACTTAGATTCCAGCTTTCTCCTAATTTCTGTGGGTACAAGCATGAATGCTTCGCTACCAAAGACTTTTAAATGGTTTAAAACGGGTTTGCGCTTCGTCCACTTCTCAAATGGTGTAGAATTTGGAGTATGTACGTTCAGTGTCCTGTTCAGTATATACGTAGCTGTGTTCACTGCCTCCGCCCATAAGTACAATGGAAGAGCTTTCGTATATAACATAGATCTTGCGCTTTCGACTATTGTACGATTTTCGCGTTCTATTTTGCCATTTTGCTCATGACAATACGGTGCACTATTTTCCAGTTGTACGCCTTTATCGGATAAGAATTTTCGAAAGTCTTTATTCACGTACTCCGTTCCGTTGTCGGTTCGCAATGTTTTTATTGAAAAATCGAATTTATTTCGGCACAAGTTGTAGAACTCTTTAAAACATTGTAGCGTATCAGATTTGTGTTTTACAAAATACACGTTGTTGTAGCCTGTGCAGTCGTCTTTGAAAAGAACAAAGTACCGACTACCACTCACAGATGGCTCTGACATGGGTCCGCATAAATCGCTGTGGATTAGCTCGCCTGGCTTTGTGTTTCTTGGCTGCGTTTTCTTGAATGCTAATTTGTGTTGCTTGCCATATTTGCATCCCTCACACACAAAGTTGTCCATGTCTGACAAATTGATACCTTCAATCAACCCTTTTGATACCATTTCTCGGATTGTTTTCACATTTACATGCCCTAGGCGTTCGTGCCATTGCTTTAAACTTCCAGTTACAGTCGAATTCACTTCAGAAATTTTTGTATGTACTAACAATTTGTACAGGTTGTTCGACTCACGTACTGCGCATGCTCGTAGAACTCCATTTTCATATATTTTTGCGCTGTCTCTCTCTTTTATGACTTTCATGCCGTTCTTCGTTACTGCGCCTTCCGAAAATAAGTTCTTTTTCAGACCAGGTATAAACCATACGTTTTTCATTACACTTTCTGACCAGATACCGTTTATCCAGCAAACAACGTTGATTTCGCCAATACCCTTCACTGCTAATTCGCCACCGTTGCCCAATTTAACTAAGAACTCGTCTACTTCTTGTAGTTTTGAAAATGCTCCTTTATTCGAAGTCATGTGGGCCGACGCTCCGCTATCTAGTATCCATGCACTTTCATTTTGAACGCTCGCAGAAATGATGCTTTCATTTTCGACGTAAAATGCTGAGCCTTCGCGTTTTGGCTGATTTTTACGCGAAGAATACGTATTCGGCTGAGTATGCCCCTCGTTCTTACGTGGTGCGCGACATTCTCGAGAAAAATGTCCCTTTCTGTTGCAGTTGTAGCAGGTAATGCGTGATTTCGAGAAGGATTTCTTTGGCGGTGCAGTACTTGCAAACAGTGCGTTGTCGGACGATTCCATTGATGTCAAGTTGGCTTCTTCATCAATTAATCTTGTCGTTAAGTTTTGAATCGTTTGCTTTGTTTCATCCAGTGACAGCCACGCTTGCCTAAAGTTGCGATACTTCATAGGTAAGGTTCCCAAAATTTTCGTTAAAACAGCTGTGTCACTTATTTGGTCGCCCGCTTCCTTTATCTGTCTGGCTAGGTTCTCTACTTTTGAGATATACTGGTGAAACTGCTCGTGTACTAGCATTTTGTTTGTTTCACTTTTTACTGCGTAAATTCCATCAAGTTTCGTGAGGATTTCTTTCGCCGTGTCACAGTTCTCAACCAAAGTTATTTGTGACAATTCCATCGTTGTCGTTATGAGACACATTGCTAACGCATCCCTTTTGTTCCATGCAGCAACTTCTTCAATTTTGTCTGCAGTCGGCTTCACCGTAATGCCTGACGCGACATCGTATACACCTTTTGCTCTTAAAGCACATTTCATTTGAAATTTCCATTGGTGATAGTTTTTACCATCGAATTTCCCAAAGGTGGTTAGCTGCAATCCGTCTGCCATCGCGACTATCGTTTTTCACTTGCTTTGCTTTACTTCGACACAGTGGAACGGAAGGTCCGTGACGCCAGCGACGCCACTTTAATTTTTTTCAAAAAAAACTATACCATTGTTTAGTGCTATATTTGTTCTAATTTGTTCCGTAAAAATTTTAATTTGTTCCGCCCCCCTTGACCCCCAAAAACGCAATTTTCAAATGGCGTCGCCAGCGTCACAAAAAAACGCCACTTTGTTCAAATTTAATGATTTATGTTTTAAATGATAGATTTTAATTTGTTCTATTTGTTCTGCTATTTGTGCTTATTTGTTCTGGCCCCCAAGTCGGAAAAAAAGTCCCCCAAAGATTGGCACTCCCCAACGCCACTTGCACCTATTTTTGTTTTTTTGGTATTTTTAAATAGATAAATATCGTAGTAAATTTGTTCCGTTGAAATTTTTAATTTTCTAACATTCTACGACCCCCAAAAAAATTAAAAAAGATCATTAATTTTTATCAAATGTCGGTGAAAGTATGAACTACTATTTGCAAAGTAGGCTTGATGCACACACGATGTCAAAACTCAGCTGTTTGTCTGTAGCGCATGTAAAAGGGGTCGGAAAGTATTTAATAATTAATTTTAGTTTCAACAACGTTCGCATGCGATTATATTTTGTTTGAACACGTTAGTATAAAATTTTGAAATAAAAAATCCACATTTTATTGTAAGATAACTTTACATTGTGATATAATGTATGTGTATGTAGGTACGGCTTATTAGGCGAATGAAATATTATTCATTTAACTTTACTTTTGCCGTTTGCGTCCCGGGAAATTTTTAATTATAAACAAAAAACAACATAAGTAAATAATGCGTTTATTTGGTCTAAATAAATCACGTAATGAATATCTACCTATACATATACAGGGTGTTATTTTGTAGACTTTAGTAGCGTTTTGCTCAGCTATGTGCAATTCGATTTTCATGAAAATTTCTGGAGTGACCATTTAAGACCTGTGCTTGCGACTGGTAAAAACAAAATTTCAATTGGTTTATTACTTTTGCAGAAAACGAGAGTCATAAGCATTTTCTTACATTTTTATGGTAATTTATTTTTTTTCGAAAAATCTGTAATATTTTACATTTATATCAGTTTTTACATATTAATTAAGAATGTCCGTTGTTTTAGAATAAATTCATAAAGTTTCTTAAAATACCTGGCTAAAATGGTTCTTTTTTTTATTTAGGCAGGCGTTAAATTTGTTTTGCGCTTATGACACTCATTATTTTGACGTTATTAACAATAAACCACGATTGTCATAATTTGTCAACACAATAAGAACACAGAAAAGTTTTAAATCTGTAGCCCACCTACCTAAGATAATTAATAAAATAAAGACTAAATCAGCCGACTATGTTAGGATAACTTATTATACTCCTCGCAGACAAAGTCGAAAACGAGGAGTATACATATTGTGATTGTTTTGAAAATTCTAAAATCGTCAAAAATCATCCTAGAGCAAGAATTCTTGCAGATTCGTGCGTTTCATCGAATTTTGAACAACTTTCAAAAAATCCGTCTGTCTGTCCGTCTGAACTCTGTCACGTTTTTTGTAAACACGATAACTTGAGAACGAAGACCCCAATCATGTTCAAATTTTCAGGAAAAATCGTTCCTATTAAAATCTTGGTTGGGATTGTTTTTGAGAAAAATCAAATAATGACAAAGGGGGCTCCAGAGCCCCCCAACTGGAAAAAAATTCATATTTCGGTTATTATAAAATGTACAATTTTTTTTTTTTGTAATTTTAAAGCCCTTCCAATTCTTTACAAAAAGTAATTAAAAATGGCGTAGTTATTAACTTTCAAAACTTATGTTTTTTAATCATTTTATCGAAGTTTTTTGTAAATAATATTGTAATAACACTGAAAAACCTGATTTTTATTCATTAGTATGTTCTAAGCAAGAAAACTATAACTTTAATCAATTAATTGATGATAGAACTTTAATCAATTCAAAATGATTTTTTTTTTTAATTTTCGGTTTAAATTAGTAAAAATTACAAAAAACGATAAACTTTGACAGCTAATAACTCAATTTTTAAGTTAACATTATATACATTTATACATTTATACATTTTTTAATTAAGGGTAGAAAGTTCTTAAAGAAAAAATAAAAAATATAGGGTGTTTCATTTAAAAAAAAATATTTTTTTTTACCCCCTGTATACTGTATACAAATTTTGACTTTGGATTCAAAAACTTATTAATAACTGGGAAAAGTAGGGGGGGAATTCATAGAGACTCACCCTGTACCCGAAATACAGAAGTATCGTATGAAAGACGACCTGTAGTTTGTATTACAAAACTAGATTATTAATTATTATTAATGAAAAGAATGTACATTAAACATTATTTATGCAGAACTTTTACGACAATTAAATTTTGGGATTTTCCATTATAATATATTAATTTACGACTATACCTTCTTGGATTCTTTACCTTCATATCAAATAGGTATAATAAGTATTGATACCTTTAAAGGTTTTTAGATCCCATTTAAAGCATTTAATCTTATTTAATAAAATACCTAAGCAAATTATCTTTACTTCACAACCAAATAAATTTTGGGACTTATGCCCGCTTGCATCGCTTTGCTAGTTTAGGTGCCCCTACTAAGGGGGTACCTAAAGTTTAGGTATACCCAAATTGAAATTGTCTTGCGCCGCTGGGAGTCAACAACTGCTTTAGTGGGTAGACGCTTAGGGCACGAAGTCTCTAGTCCGTGAGGGTGCGCGCTTCCAAATTTAAAAATATAACCTAAAAATGAGTACCTATGGAGGTACCTATTGGTATCGATGCATACCATGCTTCAACATTTAACATGTGATTTGGAAATTCCCAATTTATTTTTGATGTACTGTAGTTTTTAGTACATAGGTTTATTGCTAGTTGTATAACTTATTATTGCCATTCCTTATCCATAGATGAATAAGAAAATGCTTTCATTTTTTCAGTTATAGGCTTAAAAATTTAAACCAAATTAATAGTTCTTTTTTGTTTAATCTATTATTTTTTATGGCGTAATATCACCTTAAAAAATGCTCTGGAAATCGACAAAGCGATAAATCTCAGCAATCTATGCCAATCTATAATATAAGTTAAAATAGACGTTGGGGTAACTTTTTTTCTTAAAATTTACCTGGGCGAAACATAAATAAAAACAATAATGCAAATTTATTTGCCACAATAATATTACAAAATTTTCTACCTAACTCGCAGTATTTTAGCAAAATATGTAAAGTTTTCTTCTGGACTTTTTTTATAATCCTTAGAGATTAGCATTAAAAATTGTAAAAAGTTTCAAAAACAAAAATTAAATTGATTTTTTTTCAAATACAAAAGTAGCAAAATTTAAATTTAGATTATTTTTCGATTTCTTCTTGTTGTAATATAGATCTTTCTTTAAGTAATTTAAAATAACCTCAAATATACCTTCCCCTTCAAAGCACACAAAAATATCAACTAAAAACATAGGTATTATACAATTATAATACAATTGTATAATACCTATGACTAAAAATAATGCAAGCTCTTATTTTATAGGTTAGAATACTACACTGATAGTTAGGTAGGGGTGCCCAGAATTGACTACCTAAGTTGGGAAGGCTTTAGGTAATCATTGCACTACGGCGCAAGACATTTCTGAGTTAGGAAAAGGCTTAGGGGTACTTAAATGTTAGGTGCCACCTAAGGTACTGCGATGCAATATGCCATTAAGGATTTTGTTTACATTACCTTTCGAATATACCTACTAACGGTTTCATATTTTTAATTGAAGAAAACAATTTCATTTTTCGGCATTTTTGAAAAAAATATCTTATGAGGAGGGGGGTCAAATGACTCAAGTCTCATTTTCATTGTCCTATTTTTTGCATATACTCACACCAAGCTCATTAATAAATTTTAAAAAGATCCAATTAAAAATCCAATAAAAAAATATAAAGGTGTATTTAAAGGATGATTTTAGTTCTTCCCAACACTAGAACATCCTGCATACTGGTGTCCTTCTTTGTAACTTACCGCAATACCAAATAATTTTTTTTTTTCATAAATAAAAAGAAATAATAACTAGTAGCCAGACTGCCTACCAAAGTTTTGCTAAAACCCTAGTCAGGGGTGTAAAAAATATTTTTTTATATTTCAAAAATGAGGTCAGCAAAGTGCATGCCCAAATTTTAAAGCACCAAGTTAACGGGAACGATGTTTTCGCTATGCAGTGGGGCTAGTAGGAAACAGACTTTAAATATTAAATAAAGTCCACTTTAGCTTTCAAGCACTTAAACAAGAGATGAAAATAATGTGGCTAAGAACTAACTGTAGGTAGTGCCTATTTTTTAAACAAGACTCTTTTCATATTATTCGTATAAACAAAATACCTAGAATCCAAATGCTTATACTAATTTAGTAATTTTGATAATAACCAAGAACATGCAGTTCTTTATTCTAAAGTACCTCCAACCCCTATAGGTGAGCCACTGACAAACAGCTGAGTTTTGACATCGTGTGACATCTAGCCTACTTTGCAAATAGTAGTTCATACTTTCACCGACATTTGATAAAAATTAATGATCTTTTTTAATTTTTTTGGGGGTCGTAGAATGTTAGAAAATTAAAAATTTTAACGGAACAAATTTACTACGATATTTATCTATTTAAAAATACCAAAATAACAAAAATAGGTGCAAGTGGCGTTGGGGAGTGCCAATCTTTGGGGGACTTTTTTTCCGACTTGGGGGCCAGAACAAATTAGCACAAATAGCAGAACAAATAGAACAAATTAAAATCTATCATTTAAAACATAAATCATTAAATTTGAACAAAGTGGCGTTTTTTTGTGACGCTGGCGACGCCATTTGAAAATTGCGTTTTTGGGGGTCAAGGGGGGCGGAACAAATTAAAATTTTTACGGAACAAATTAGAACAAATATAGCACTAAACAATGGTATAGTTTTTTTTGAAAAAAATTAAAGTGGCGTCGCTGGCGTCACGGACCTTGGAACGGATCCTTATTTTATGTGGCCTGGGCCCATAACCTGTTATGGTTTATTAAAGTAAATAAAGCCGTGTGATAACTTAACTTGTTTATTATGTAAATAAACTAACAAACAAAAGGGAACAACTTGAGTAAAACTAGAGAGTAACTACTACATCGTAAAGCGGCCCGCTCTGACAGATAGTGATCATATGAACTACTCTACTACTGCACATGCGCAATGCGCACTGCTATATTGTGAACTAAAGTAAAAGAGCGCCAGAATATAAAAACAGATCCTAACAAATAATGACTGTTTCCTAACGTGTTGCATACAATATTTTATCTACGACCGCTTAATAACTTAAAAAATAAGAAAAATTTTAAAAAAATTCTTGTGGTACATCCTGTAGATCTAATTGTCATCATGACAACATGTCAAATTTGCGTGAAAAAATGATCTCATTTCTTAACTTATTTAATTTCCGTTAGGTTATGATTTCATTACCTAACTCATTTTATTTCCGTGAAATAAAGTAAGTCATTAGGTAACTTAAATGAGTAAGATAAAGTAGCTGTTACCTAACGGTAGTAGATAAAAGTACTTATGTTTTCAAAATAATAAAATCTTCGTAAAAAACTCACAAAAACTGCTGTAAGTACCGTTCTATTTATGAAAAAAACTTGACATATGTTTTGACATAGGATTTTGTCTCCCTAGGGAGACAAATAAAAATTGTTAACCTAGTACTCGCGTCAAACTAGCATTTCACCTGTAACTTTGGGGAAACTCAATGGATTGACTTAATTTTTTTTGCAAAACATTCAGAAATAAATTTAAAACACTAATAAAAACTAAAATTGCGCCGCTAGTTCTTCCTGAATTTTTTATACTCTTCGCAAACTGTAACTTGCTTATTATTAAATCTACAGAAAAAATCATTCTTATGAAAATTAAAAAGAATAAAATTTTGTAATATAAAAATATTAACCCCCCCCCGAGCTCCGCCCCCTTATAGTCCCCCAAATTTTAAATATTTTTTTTTTATGCTTATTTTTTAAGAAACAGAAGAAACGTTTATTATTTACTAAATTTAAAAAAAATGCTCCCCCACTATGCCCCCCCAACTTGGAAAAATTTGTATCTCGCTTATTATTAAACATTTATATCAACATTTTTTTTTAATTTGGTAAATAATGAATGTTGATTTTGTTCCTTAAAAAATAAGCATAAAAAAATTACTTAAAATTTGGGGGGTTATAAGGGGGCAGAGCTCGGAGGGGGGCGGGCAATATTTTTTTTATTACAAAATTTTATTCTCTTTAATTTTAATAGGAATGATTTTTTCTGTGGACTTAATAATAAGCGAGATATAGTTTTCGAAGAGTATAAAAAATTCAGGAAGGACTAGCGGCACCATTTTAGTTTTTATTAGTGATTTATATTTAATTCTGAACGTTTTACAAAAAAAATGAAATCAATCCATTGAGTTTCCCCAAAGTTAGAGATTTTAAGGTTTTTCATGCTAGTTTGACGCCACTATAGGTAGTAAAAAATGATTTTGAAGGGTTCTTAAAAAGTCAATAATGACACTCTTTGCTCCTAGTAGTGAAAAAAATACTCTTGCCATATGGGCTTCCTTGATTTAAGTCTGTAAGGTGGAAGCATCTGCAAATCAATATATGCAAGGGAATATTTCCAACTCTTTGTTTCTTATCAGGAATCATGATTCGATGGATTAATTTAACTTTGAAGACAATTTAAGTGGAACCTCAAGAATTGCCTAATTTAAAAGTTTCAGTTTGTAGATTAAAGACTTCGCGGATTGCAAGAAAATAAATCAGATAGCAGATTATTTTTAAAAAAAATTTATTTAAAAAATTAAATGTTTACATTTTTTGAGAATATAATACAAACTTATTGCTTGATTTAACTCTTTTAATGGTAGGTTTTCTGAAAAGATTGAGAGCATATGCATCCATAAAAGAAAATAATTGAAATTTTACTACATACTTTATTCGTGAGACACAAGTCTGTGTTGGGGAGGCAGAACGGGATAAGTATATTTGACATTTAAAAAAATGTATTTTTCGGACACCGAATTTTAATAGAAACATTTAAATATTTACAAATTGGATCAGCCATATACGTACAGTGGAATCAATTTTTTTATGTAGCTTCTCATTATTGCATTAATATTGTTTAATATTTGTGAGAAAACCATTTTTAGAGTGACATGCACAAATGACATTTCTATACTTATCCCCTCTTGCCTCCCTACCACAGAAGTGTCTTTACTTTAGTCTATTTTTAGCGAGTATACCACAAGGCACAAATTACCGGTTATATACCTAAGGTCCATTATTTTCATCTCTTGTTAAACTGACTTTTAGTTAAAGTTCCTGTTAAAGACAATTTTAGCCAATCACGATAGCTTAAATCGACGTTAACAGGAACTTTAACTAAAAGTCAATTTAACAAGAGATGCAAATAATGAACCTTCTCTTAGTTATCAATAGGATGTATCTATCTTTGTATAATATAACCGGTCACTTGTGGTTAATTTTGGATAAAATAGTCTTATGATGATTCTCCAAAGCTAGATAGAGAGGAGTGTTACCATTCATATTCTTTTCATTGATGAAGCGTTCTAATATGTTAGGATTATTATTTTCTACATGTGTTATCAAGGAGACTATGACATTCGTGTGACTATTCTCCACAGCTAAATGAAGAGCAGTGTTACCAATATTATTCTTTTCATTAATGAAGCATTCCAATATGGCAGGATTATTATTTTGTACATGTGTTAGCAGGAAGACCACTATATCCTTGTGACCATGCCTAGCAGCTTTGTGAAGAGCAGTATAACCATAAGTATCCTTTTCTTTAATAAAGCGTTCCAATATGCCAGGATTATTATTTTGTACATGTGTTAGCAGGGAGACCACTATATCATTGTGACCATTACTAGAAGCTAGTAGAAGAGC
The DNA here is from genome assembly GCA_963920755.1 of Cartodere bifasciata. NCBI lineage: Eukaryota > Metazoa > Arthropoda > Insecta > Coleoptera > Latridiidae > Cartodere > Cartodere bifasciata. The sequence continues at coordinate 3,187,112 of OY987198.1, forward strand.
AGTGTAACCATTCTTATTGTTTTCATTAATAACGCGTTCCAATATGCCAGGATTATTATTTTGTACATGTGTTAGCAGGGAGACCACTATATCATTGTGACCATCACTAGAAGCTAGTAGAGGAGCAGTGTCACCATTCTTATTCTTTTCATTAATAACGCGTTCCAATATGCCAGGATTATTATTTTGTACATGTGTTAGCAGGGAGACCACTATATCATTGTGACCATTACTAGAAGCTAGTAGAAGAGCAGTGTAACCATTCTTATTCTTTTCATTAATAACGCGTTCCAATATGCCAGGATTATTATTTTGTACATGTGTTAGCAGGGAGACCACTATATCATTGTGACCATCACTAGAAGCTAGTAGAAGAGCAGTGTCACCATTCTTATTCTTTTCATTAATAACGCGTTCCAATATGCCAGGATTATTATTTTGTACATGTGTTAGCAGGGAGACCACTATATCATTGTGACCATTACTAGAAGCTAGTAGAAGAGCAGTGTCACCATTCTTATTCTTTTCATTAATAACGCGTTCCAATATGCCAGGATTATTATTTTGTACATGTGTTAGCAGGAAGACCACTATATCTTTGTGACCATGCCTAGCAGCATAGTGAAGAGCAGTATAACCATGAGTTTCCTTTTCATTAATAACGCGTTCCAATATGCCAGGATTATTATTTTGTACATGTGTTAACAAGAACACCACTATATCATTGTGATCATTAAGAGAAGCTAGTAGAAGAGCAGTGTCACCATTCTTATTCTTTTCATTAATAACGCGTTCCAATATGCCAGGATTATTATTTTGTACATGTGTTAGCAGGGAGACCACCATATCCTTGTGACCATGCCTAGCAGCTTTGTGAAGCGCAGTGTTTCCATTATGATCTTTTTTGAAGTATTCCAATTTGCCATTTCTTGCATTATCAGGTAAAGAAGCCTAAAAATTTAAAAATGATTATGTTTTGAATGTTTTGATTGAGGGAGTAAATGTGCCAAAATGTTGTATCTTTAGTAGTTTCAGAAGTACATTATTGTGCATTATAAAGACATTAAGAAAATACAACATGCAACTAAAGTGGGTTTTAAATCCCATAGGAGAATTATTATCATAAACTTCTACTGCGGGATTAAACTAGAATGGGCAGAAGTCGGAATGGGTAGAAGTCGAAACGCAAATAAATGAGTAGCTTAAGTAGAATTCGAATTCGGTAGAAGTGTAATTTTAAATTTTTTAAATCAAAGCTAAATCAATATTTTATATAATTGCTACACTTTCTAAAATATACTCTTCGCAAAAAAACTATAATTTGTTTAAAAAAATCTGCGAAACTATTAACAGAAAACACGAAGAATTTCATTTACGAAGAGGATAAACATCAGACGTTTAACATATTTAAGAATAGACGTGTTTTTTTATTCGATCTGATTAACGTCAGATATTTCTGTCAATTGTTTTTAGTAAAATTTATCCGATCGAATAAAAAAACACGTTTGTTATTTGTTCTGACAGCTGCTTTTGTTTCTTTAGTTGAAATATTTTTGCATGGCCTTCTTGACCGACTCGTGACGCGATTCGGACTTAGAAGTTTTTTGCTACTAAAATCGTTTATTTTATGTTTTTTTAACATTACTGACTAACTTCACAAAAAATAAATCCACATTTTTAATAGAAAATTAAATTTTCATTAATTTTGTAAATATTTTTTTTGTAGATTGAATAATAACGGAGATAGGAGGATTTTTTGTGCTGGGGGGTAATTGGGGGGTCGGACAAAAAAATTAATTGATACTTTTTGGTGAAGAATTAAATTATTTATATTTTATGGCGATTGTTTTTTTTGTAATTTTAGTAACAGTCGAGCAACGATTTTTTTTTTCATTTGGGGGGCTGAAAAGGGGGCTTTATAGTCCTCGGATTCTTGTGAAAAACAATAGGGTTCTTCCTCTTACATGGATCGATTTTTCCCTAAAATTTGAATTGGATTGGAGTTTTGGTTCTTAAGATAGCGTGTTTAACAGAAACGTGACTGCAAGAATTTTTGTTCTACGATGAAAATTGACGATTTTTGGATTTTCTGATCGATTGCAATATGTATACTCTTCGGACCTAGTCTTGCGAAGAGTATAAAAATGTACTATTGCACTATTTTTTATATTTTTTTGTGATTGCTGTTGTCCTACCTTAATACTCGGGGTTAAGTCTTGATTGTGCCCGTCTATATTTGGAGTAACACTGCTTGATTTAAAGTTGACTTTTTCGGTTTCTATTTTTACTTGGCTTGGGTAGCATTGCTCAACTTCCATTTTTACGTGATCGTTCGAAGTGGAGACGTTCTCTGTAGACACGGCGTCAGATTCTTCTAAAAATAATAATTATATAATATGCAGAGTGTCCGCGATCAAGGTGCTTTTTTTTAATGCGGAATAGCTGGGAAAAAAACAAGACACCTAGTAAAAAACGTTTTTTGAAAAAGTGCCCCCCTTCGGAAATAATGGCCTTTAAGCAGGTAGACTAAAACAAAACACTTAATCGTAAATATTTACCAAATAGTTTGTCCAACCATCATAAAATTTGTGTAATCAATAAAGGTAATAAAAACGGTCATTTTAAACCCATTTTGTTATTTGGGGCCCCTTTTAAAATGGGTTCAACTCAGATAGTGCTAATAAAAACTGCATGTAATTTCTTTACCTTCAAGAATTTTGCAATTTTGTTTATTTATTTAAATACCTGAATTCAATTGAAAACTTTTTTCCACTTGAAATTTCTGAGAAACTGTACCGTTTATTATTAAACTGCCAAAAACACTCCTAATGTACCCTATATTTTGCATTAGACTTGGCAAAAACACTTACTCCAAGTTAGTGAAATATGGGGTACACTAACAGTGTTATTGGTAGTTTATTCATAAACGGTACAGTTTCTCAGAAATTTCAAGTGGAAAAAAGTTTTCACTTAAATTAAAGTTTTAAAAAAAATAAACAAAATTACAAAATTCTTGAAGAACTTTTAAAACTACATCTCTAATCATAACTTTTTTTTTTACTAAATGCATTAAATTTCACAATTATTTCTTTATGTTCTTGTTAATTTATAATTAATTAATGACATGTAATTTGGCTGAAGGACCTCGGTCAATGGCCTTTTGAGTTTAACTCAATAAAGATATTTTTTATTTATTATACTCCTCGCAGACATAGTCAAAAACGAGGAGTACATTGTGATTGTTTTGAAAATTCTAAAATCGTCAAAAATCGTCGTAGAGCAAAAATTCTTGCAGATTCGAGCGTTTTATCGAATTTTGAACAACTTTCAAAAAATCCGTCCGTCCGTCCGTCTGTCACGTTTTTTGTAGACACTCTAACTTGAGTACCAAAGATCCCATCAAGTTCAAATTTTCTGGAAAAATCGTTCTCAATAAAATCTAGATTCCTATTGTTTTTGAAAGAAATCGGAAAATAATAAGGGGGGCTGCGGCACCCTCCAAGTAAGAAAAAAGTTCAGATTTCAGTTATCATAAAAATAACAGAATTTTTTTTCTTGTAACTTTAAAGCCCTTTTAATTCTCTACTAAAAGTATGTTTAAGTTTTTTTTGTCCGGCCCCACATAAGCCCCCCAATTTAAAAAAAAACCGTATCTTCGTTATTTTTCAATTTACAAAAAAAACTTAAGATAATTAAATTCTGTATTAAAATATATTTTTTGTTTTTTTTTTGTGAAGTTTTTAAGACAAATAAGGTCAAAAAAAAGGTTTTTATTGATAAAAAAGCTCCAAGTCACGTAAGTCTAGGTTCGGTCAAGGTGGCTTTGCAAAAAAAAAATTAAAACAAAAGCACCTTTCTAAAGCCAAATTAAATCCTAAACGTCATCAGTGTCAGAATTAATACGCATTTATGCTTTTCGCTAATAAATCTTTTTTTTATAGAAAAGTTAATAGTATAACCTCTTCGCAGATTTTTTTTTTGTAATTTTAAAAAATTATTGTTCATTTGAATTTTTCTGTTTTTTGATTACTGCGAGGAGTATCCTATTTAATGTCGGCATTTTATAAAAGAACTCTAACTGGTTCACTGACCTAACCCACCCACTGATCTAACCCATTTCTAGTTTTATTTTATTTCTGAAAGGTACAGAAATTACATGCAATTTTTATTAACACTACCTGCGTTTAACCCATTTTAAAAGGGGCCCCAAATTTCAAAATGGGCTTAAAATGACCGTTTTTATAACCTTTATTGATTGTACAAATTTCATAATGGTTGAAGAAACCATTTGGTAAATATTTACGTCTACCTGCTTAAAGGCCATTATTTCTGAAGGGAGGCACTTTTTCAAAAAACGGATTTTTACTAAATGTCTTGGTTTTATCCAAGCTATTTCCCATTAAAAAAAAAGCACCTTGATCGCGGACACCCTGTATAATATAAGAAGAAGATGAACTGACACCTAACTTTTGTTCATTGATGTGAATATAAAATTTCTTTTGGTTTTTTTTGCTTGAACAGTAATTAAAGCTAGTTTTACATTTAATTGTAATATAGAAACATAGATAGTGAACTTTAAACATAGCAGAGGGATGCTATGCTCATTGCTATGCATTGATATGACTTATTATTATTAATTAATACTTTAGAGTTGGAGTGCGACAATAAATTACTTTAAGAAAAGATGTGCGAAAATAGTTATTTAACCAGTAAGTGTGTTAATAAAGGTGATCAATAAACGAGCAGTTTTAACAATCGAGCGATCAGCGAGCTTGTTAATAATTGAGTTTATTAATCGCCATTTAACATACACTTGGTTTCACAAGACACTGGGACAAAAAATTTGGCATTAATTTCTTGAGTTTTGGGAAGTTTTTTACTATATTCGTAAAATATGGTTAAGCAACGAAACAACCATCATAAATATGATTTAATTATGGCAAAATTAAGGTCACATTTCGCTAAAGAAATTTTACCCAGTGCCCCAGTGTCTTATGGAACCAAGGGTACAAACTGGTTACAATGCTTTTGCGCACATCGTAGATCATTATTAAATAAATTATAAAATAAAACAGTTATTTCACCAACTAACAGAAACAATGCGTCGGCCATTCAATTTTATTAAAATTGAAGAAGAAGAGCTGTCACCGAACATTTATTAATTGTGAATAGAAAATGAATGTTAGTTCCTTAAAATGTGGTAAAAGGATCTGCATCTCATTCTTTCCAACGGTAACTATTTAATTTCTTTTGGTTTTTGTTGCTTGAACCGTAATTAAAGCTATTTTAACATTTGTAATGTAGGAACATAGATGGTAATTTTAAACATAGAAGAGCATTACTATGGGCTCGTTGCTATGCATTAATAGGGTTCATTAGTCAAATATTTGGAGTGCGTTAATGAATGTCTTTAATAAACGATGTGCGAAAAATTAACTATCTACTTTTAGGTTATTTTTATCTTTTAACGATTGCTTAGGTTTCAATTTGTATTATTAATCAAATGCTATTCTAAAAAAGTGTAACATTTAAAAAGTATGATTAGTACCGCGATTAGTACAGTACTTACCAGTTTTTTCCACAATTCTTCTTTTGATACTTGAATATTCTTCACAAGCTGATTTGCTGGTACTGGTAGAATTTAAGTCAAAGAATTGATTGCTTTCCATTGTAACTGTTTCATTTTCCGATTTCATTTTTGCAAATACCTCCTTCACGGCCTTGTCTAACAATCTAGTTGTTAATTCTTCAGATTCATTTAATTGTAACTTAAAATCGTAGGCTATTTTGAGTGAGCTTTTGCAAACGCCGCAAATAAGTTGAGGGCAAGTTTCGAATGCATTTAACTGAAACAATATTAACCGTAAAATAGATTTTTTCGATATGTTATTAGTATATTTATATACAGGGTGTCCGCGATCAATGTGCTTTTTTTTAATGGGAGATAGCTGGGAAAAATCCAAGACATTTGGTAAAAACAGTTTTTTGAAAAAGTGCCCCCCTTCGGAAATAACGGCCTTCAAACATGTAGACTAAAAACCCTTAATCGTAAATATTTACCAAACGATTTCACCAACCATCATGAAAGTTGTACTATCAATAAATGTAATAAAAAGGGTCATTTTAAACCCATTTTGAAATTTGGCGCCCCCTTTAAAATGAGTTAAACATTAGTAGTGTTAAGGGGCTCGATTTCGGGAGTATAGGACTTACGACTTACTTAAGGCAAAACAGGCAAGCAAACAAGCAATACATCCACCTGTTTGCTTGCCTGTTTTGCCTTTGCTAGCTCTATTCTATTTTTAAACTAGCCGCTGTGGGTGTAGGGTTTACATGCTCAAGTCTAATTTGTAGCCTATGGATGTGGTGTAGAACTTGCATGTCTTGCCGAACTTAAGCGAATGCTGTCGACGTACAGCACCATCCAAATGCACAATTGTCTTCTTATGGTGGAGTGTAACGTTTTGTATGATGATTTTTTAAAAAGTAACTTTTAGTAGAGGTAAACAGACAAGCTATTTTGCCACAGCATGTTGCTAATCTCAAGCAGTTTGCAAGGAAACGGAAGTTGTTGTTGAGAAAGGATGTCAGACGTAGTTAACATATTTTTTTCCCCCAATTTTTTCGATTAGAGCAACCCTGGCCTGAAGAAGGATAACAATAAATATCCCGAAACGTTGCCTTAATCAAGCTTTTACTTGCGTAAGTCCTATACTCCCAAAATCGAGCCCCTTAATTAATTTACGAAGGACGAAAACCAAAATCCAATTAGTAGTGTTGATAAAAACTGCATGTAATTTCTTTTTAAGAACCCTTCAAAATCATTTTTTACCACCTAGGTTAACAATTTTTGTTTGTCTCCCTAGGGAGACAAAATCATATGTCAAGTTTTTTTCATAAACAGAACGGTACTTACAGCAGTTTTTGCAAGTTTTTTACGAAGATTTTTTTATCTTGAAAGCATAACTACTTTAAAATACTTGATAACATTTTATTGCACAAATAATTTAACGAAAAAAAAAATGGACAGTTGTCAACATGCCGCACTTTTTTCTGTAGCTGTTCAGTGTTCTATCATTATCATTATATTTACAAATTCTTTATCAGTGGCCATCATATTATTTAAACCATTAACGCTATTTACGTGCAAATTATGAGTTATTTTGGAAAAAACCACCCATGTGAAGAACTTTTTATTGCTTTGATTGATGTAACGTCATTGTCATTTCCATGGAAATTTCGATTAATTTTTTTTTAAAATCATATACAGGGTTTTGATAAAAATTGAACATATTTTTAAATTAACATTTTTCAAGAAAATGCTAGTAGTGAAAAAAATAATATATCATCCACGGTAGAGAAGGTCATTATTGACCTCGCGCAATTGTATCCCTCGCCGCTGCGCGGCTCGGGATACAATCTTTGCGCTAGGTCAATAATGAACCTCTTCTCTACCTAGGATGATAATATACTATTTTTTACTACTAGGAGCAAAGAGTGTCATTATTGACTTTTTAAGAACCCTTCAAAATCACTTTTTACCACCTAGGTTAACAATTTTTTTTTGTCTCCCTAGGGAGACAAAATCATATGTCAAAACATATGTCAAGTTTTTTTCATAAACAGAACGGTACTTACAGCAGTTTTTGTAAGATTTCTACGAAGACTTTTAATCTTGAAAACATAACTACTTTAAAATACTTGAAAACATTTTATTGCACAAATATTTTACAAAGAAAAAATTGTACAGTTGTAAACATGTCGCACTTTTTTCTGTAGCTGTGTCAGTGTTCTATCATTATCATTATACAGTGAGAGGCAAAAGTCCCCCCCCCTGGCCTTAACTTTTGAACGGTTCGAGATATTGACTTCCAAAAAATTTTAGGTTAATTTACACAAAAAAAACTACCTTTTGACGAAATTGGTTTTTCAAAAAATAATAACCCCCACATAGGGGGACTATCTACTTAATTTTTTTAAATGTAAAGGGGGGTCAAGTGACCCCTCATTTGAAAGCTATTTTTATTTCTAACACAATGGTGTTTACCAATTTAAGGTATATTTATTATTTTTTTGGCTAGGAGCTTCTCAATAAAAAGAACGATTTCCTTAATAAATGCAACAGGGAAAAAATAAAACTATTTGAAATTACGTAAGGGTGCATGTTTTTCTTTAATTAAAAAAAATATGTAATATTTTTTTGTTAAAATGTGTTATACTCTGTGTCCCAACATAAAATACAAAAAACAAAACCTTATGCTTCTTAATAATTTTTTTTTAATTAATTTTATTTTTTTAACCCTATTTTACTTCGTTTTTTTGAAAAAAAAATAATTTTGGTAGGTTATTTTAAAAAATTTGTTATAAAACATACTAACAAAAAAAAAATTATTAATATTTTTAAATAAAAAGAAAACATACACCCCTACTTAGTTTGGATTCACTTAAGTCTTTTATTGTTGCATTTATTACGTAAAACAGAATTTTTGTACTTTATTTAAAACACACAGTACAATAGAACTACTGAATCAATCTAAAATTCGTAAACGTCATTGTCTTGGAAATAAAAATAGCTTTTAAATGAGGGGTCACTTGACCCCCCTTTACATTTAAAAAAATTAAGTAGATAGTCCCCCTATGTGGGGGTTATTATTTTTTGAAAAACAAATTTCGTCAAAAGGTAGTTTTTTTAGTACTAATTTGCCAAGAATTTTTTTTAAATCAATATCTTAAACCGTTCAAAAGTTAAGATGGGGGGGGGGACTTTTGCCTCGCACTGTATTTACAAATTCCTTATCAGTGACCATCATATTATTTAAACCATTTACGCTATTTACGTGCAAATTATGAGTTATTTTGGAAAAAACCGCCCATGTGAAGAACTTTTTATTGCTTTGATTGATGTAACGTTATTGTCATTTCCATGGAAATTTCGATTAATTTTTTTTAAAAATCATATACAGGGTTTTGATAAAAATTGAACATATTTTTAAATTAACATTTTTCAAGAAAATGCTAGTAGTAAAAAAAATAATATATCATCCACGGTAGAGAAGGTCATTATTGACCTCGCGCAATTGTATCCCTTGCCGCTGCGCGGCTCGGGATACAATCTTTGCGCTAGGTCAATAATGAACCTCTTCTCTACCTAGGATGATAATATACTATTACCAAATGTCTTGAATTTTTCCCAGCTATCTCCCATTAAAAAAAAAGCACATTGATCTCGGACATCCTGTATATATTCGTAATTATAAATAAAAGTCATAGTAGGTATAAAGGTTGGTATGTGACAAATCTGAACATTCAAGAATATAATAAAGTTGTAAATAATACATGGCAAAGTATCCGGTATGTTCTCGCGCATTTTTGGCCTACTTGACCAAGCATTTGTGACGTCATGTGGTTGCTGCACAGAAATTATATTTCTATGGGTTGCTGTCACATCCACTTTGTCCGTCAGAAGAAACGTCAAAATAACCAAAACAAACGTCTTCCAATACATGTCAGATTTTACTATTATTTTATTGTTATTTAAAGATATGCGAACCCTTAGTGTCCAGTTATAGAAAGGTCTGCTACTATTTATTTAAACTAAATATTATTCTACAATTATTAAAATGTATTGTTGTGTTGAATACTGAACAGAAAAGCTGGTTTACAAATTCAAATATAACAAACCATTTTTCAAGTTAATTTCGTTTTTTCTTCCTCCACAAGCAATATATATTTTAGCGATGTCCACATCCTTTCGAAATGTCGCTGCCTTTTGTAAGAACCCAATGGTTTCCACTTTTGAAACTCGCTACCGCACAATAATTCATCGTAAAGTAGTTTATAAAAAGCACACATTACTTCACTCAAAAACTTGTTTAAAAATAATAGTTTATACAACAATAAACAATAACAACAATAAGAACCTTTTGAATAATTTAAAACACCAAAAAATTTGCTGAAATGTTTTTAAAACTGCTTGACATATAAACATCAGATGAATAACAAGTTTGAATTAGGTGACTAGATTTAAAACGCTTCATATTTTTTATGTTTGAACATCAAAATAATAACTAGGTGTCTAGATTCTTGTTTTGGTTTCATACCACATGACGTCATGCGCAGAAATGAACAAATTTTATTCAAGCCTCGAGCATACCAGTGTTCTTTGCCATGAAATAATATAAAAAAGTACAAATAATGTTCTTTTTGGGATGCCCATGTTATTAGTATACATACCTTGGTAGCCAATACATGTTCTAAAGCTTTAAACACTGAGATTGTCGAAGTCAAACACAATTTCTCATCCAATGGCGACATCTGACCAGTAGGACTCCGACACACTCTGCAGAGGTTCTGGCTTTGAAGAATATCGTCAAAATCAACTGGGGTAACTGCAGGCCTGTTCATTTTACGGCTCATTTTGAAATTGCGGGAGTTTTTAGTACCAGTACTATTTTAACACAAAATAAGAAAAATGAACACAAGTTAATTTGGAATACACAATCTAAGGTTATAACGCTTTTAATAGCTTCGATTAGTTCTAAATAACCAAAGCTTTAAAGTATACTTGGAACTGGGAATTTAGGTATTACTACTCTTCGCAAGACTGAAGACTCTGGCCGAAGAGTATTGCAATCGATAAGACAAATCTAAAAACTTCAATTTTTATTGTAAAGGAAAAATTCTTGCAGATTCGTGTTTTTCATCGAATAACTTAAAATCTGTCTGTCGTTGGTCTGTATGAATGTCACGTTTTTTTTAAATACGCTATCTCAAAAACCAAAAGTGATATCAAACTCAATTTTGAAGGAATAATCTTCCTCTATAAGAAAGGGAACCGTATTGTTTTTAACAATATGATTATTACAAAGCCTTCTTTTAAGCCCCCCAAACAAAAAAAAATCGTAGTTAAATTATTATTAAATTTACAATAACAATTATTCGACAAAAATCATAGGAAATTTAATTCTTTACAGAAAAGTATTTTTTCATTTTTTTGTCCGACCCCCAATAACACCCTGGCAGAAACCACCTTTCTCCGTTGTTATTAAATTAGTTGTTTTACAGTTATAGCCAGTAAGGTTAAAAAGAGAGAAAATAAAAAATTTCAGTAGCAAAAAACGTATTTTAAACCACACGAAGATTTAAGTTAATATACAGAAATATACCATATTAGATATTTATATTTTCTGTATTTTTTTAATAAATTTAAATTACCTAATAAATAGATTGGGTTGTTGGGATCTTGAGTCTTTTAAAATAAACAAAATGATTACCTGATGAGTATGGAGCTTTGCGAAGATTCACAATTAATATTCGACTTGAAGGACAAAAAATACAAAACTATTATAAATAACTATTTTCACTATTTTGTAGATTTCTGCGTTTCACAACTATTTTAATGGACGTTTTCTGTTAAGAATCCTACTTTTATATGAATAATCCTCCCTCCACCCTTCTTAGGGTAGCTTACCTGAGTATTCTTTAAATTCTTCTTTGAAAATACGGTAATACTAAATAAATATAGTTATACCAAGAAGGCAATCAACACCCTAATTATATGAGTTTATACCTGCCCTTTTCAATAACTGTCCTTTGTAAAATAATTTTGAGAATTACACTATTGGTAAATAACATACCAGACCTAATAAATATAAAATATAACTAGAATGGGAAGAAGTCGAAACGCGTCGAAGTTACTCTTCGCAAATGAGTCGCTCGAATAAAATTTGGAATTGGTAGAAGAAGAATTTTAGATTTTTTAAATCAAAGCTAAATCAATATTTTATTTAAGGGCTACACATTCTATAGAATACTCTTCACGAGAAAACTATTTGGTATTCACATACCCAAATAGTGTACACCACTTCCCCCAAGAGGAATTCTTTGTAAAAAATTCCTTCAAATTCCCAAAAAATTCCACAAATTCCCCAAAAATTCCTCCAATTCCTAAAAAATTCCTCCTATTGTGTACACCAATTCCTCGAGTTTTTTTTTTATTTATCTGCGAAGAGTGCAAACTATTGACATAAAACACGAAGAATTTCGTTAACGAAGAGGGTAAACGTCAGTTCTGACGTTTAACATCTTTTAGGTTATTTATTCTGACAGCTGCTTTTGTTTCTTTGTTTGAAATATTTTTGGCATGCCTTCTTGACTGACGCGTGACGCGATTCGGACTTAAAAGTTTTTTGCTATTGAAATAGTTTATTTTTTGTTTTTTTTTTTTAAGAGTCTCATATCTCCTTCGACTACCATGGTGAGACGCGAATCGGTGCGGGGAACGCTAGCATGCGAGGGCCTACCGTCGAACGGAAAAGGAGTGTATGTGCAAAAATCGGATTTTGAAATAATAAGGTTTTATTCAATATGCTTCACATTGAACTGCTGGTAGACCTTCAGACGTATTAATATCTAAATATTTATCAATAAAATAATGTATAAGATATGATTATCGTTTTCGCATGGTCCAAAAAACGAATAAATCAGTAAACATGTTAAAATCAGATACATCCTTTTTCCGTACTACGATAGAGGCTGGCGGAGGGGGAACCCTTTCCTATGTAAATATTCACGTAATTTAGACTTCAAATATCTTTGCTAATTCTTATCGGATTTTTAAAAATTTGGTGTCATTGGAAAGGTTATTAAATTTGTAATACTTATTGTTTTTTAAAATTTGTTTTTGAGCGCTGAATTTCTTATAAAAAATAGTTGTTGTTTTTGGCATGGTTTACCCACCTTTAAACTGTTATTTTTGCTAAACTAGGGACCCAAATCAAAATGTGCCAAACAATAAGTATTTTAAAAGAAGTTAAGGTAATGCTATCAAAATTTCAAAATCATTGCGTTAATAATAACTCTAAAAACTGCGGTCTAAGTTGTACACAAATTTGCATAAGAGAAGGTGGGATATAGGGCTCTTAACCTTACTGGTTAACTTTATAAAAAATAAACCAACATTTTTAATAGAAAATTAAATTTTCATTATTTTTGTGAATAATATTTTTTTTGTTTATCGAAATAATAACCAAGATAGGAAGTTTTTTTGTGGTGGGGGGTAACTGGGGGGTCTGACAAAAAAACCAACGAATAATTTTTTGTAGAGAATTAAATTTCCTATGTTTTATGTCGAATAATTTTTTTTGTAAATTTAATATTAATCGAGATGATTTTTTTTTCACTTGGGGGGCTGAAAAGACGGCTTTATAGTACTCGGATTGTTGTCAATAACAATAGGGTTCTTCCTCTTATAGGCACTGATTTTTCCTTAAAATTTGAATTAAATTGGAGTTTTGGTTCTCAAGATAGCGTGTTGACAAGAAACGTGACATCCCACAGACCGACCGACCGACGGACGGACGGAGAAAAATTGAAAATCATAAAAAGTCATGAAACCCACGAATCTGCAAGAATTTTTGCTCTAAGATGAAAATTGACGATTTTAGGATTTTCTGATTGATTGCAATATACTCTTCGGACCTAGTCTTGCGAAGAGTATAATAAAATAGGAACTAAAAAATTGCTAACAAAAGAATATATACATATTTGTGCAATTTGTACAATAAGTGTAGGTACATTTTTTTTAAATGCACATGAAATGAGGTCATTTAAATTTCTTTTGCAAGGACTTGAAATCGTCTGTACTAAATTATAGTTTATTTAATCCAAATTAAAAGGAAAAGAAGTATTCTTTTCTTCCAAACTAAACTGCGAATGGAAACTGGTAAAACTATAAGTTTTGGTTATTTATTATTTAACACTAATGGTAGTTGTTTAACTAAAGCTAGTTAGAAATTAGCGAGGAAATTACCTATACTTTTTGCAAACTTGTTATAGTGGTGATTTTTTATACAGGGTGGGAAAATTGTTGAAACAAATCCATCTGAGATTATCAAGGAAAATGCGAACAAATTTGCATAAATTCGGCAACACAGTCTAGGAAAATACATCTAAAAATCCCAAATCTTGATCATTCACTTTTGCATTAGATTTTATTGACATCGTTGTCAGCTTCATTTTATGAAAATTTTGCAAAATTAAATTTATTATAAAATGTAGTTCGGCCATTTAAAAGATAAACAAATGGTGACCGCCGAATTAAGAGTCGAGCACTCGCACTCTACTAAAATTTAATGACAACTACGTTTTTGTAAATAGTTCTAAGTAGTAAACTTTTAATAAACTATCCTTTTTTTACCTTATTCTAGTTTTAAGCTTATGATTTTTCATGCAAAAAGAATTAAAATACTACAAGCAGTACAAGCTTACCAAGAAAATCAGCTTTATCTTAGAAATGCAGTTTTGAGTTTGCTAAGAGAGTGTTGTTTTGTTTTCTTTGAAAACACTAAGCACAATATTTGTTGTTTTAGCAAAAGATTCACTTCCTAGAAATTCTTACGATCGGTTTGATTGATTTTATATTAAAGAAAAGCTCCAAAATGGCTGCTCGGAGGCGTCGTTTGTGCAGAGAGCATTTATGAATAAGAGAAACGACATACACGAAACGGCGGGAGCGTCACTAGTAGTCGAAGTCCCTAGATGCCGAAGTCTCTAGAAAACACAAAGCTCTAGTAGTCGAAGTCTCTAGAAGTCGATAAAAGTCGGAGTTCTATCTCCATTTAAGCGAATTGGCAACGTTGCTTACAGAATACATTGTGGTGGCATTTCGGTGATATTATCAGTAGCTTTTCGTTTTCCGCTGTTAGATATGCATTGTCTTTGTAATGTGCTGACAAGGATTCTTAATTTTTTCTCTAGTTTGTTTTTTTTTAAATTTCAGGGCTTTAGATAGAATTTTATAAAAGCACTGGGGAACACTAGGTTAGGTAGGTTAGGTAGGTTAGGTTAAGTTTTGCTGCTAAAATGAAAATTAATGACTTTTATTTGTTGGGGTGCCAAAGGAAGGGATTAAACAGATGCAAACCAAATATACGAAATGACCCAAAACAATGGGTATCATAAAAGTGGCGTAATACAGGGTGTCCAAAAAATGGCGCATAAACGCGATGGTACGTTGTTGGGGCATGTCTAGGGAGCCCCAGAAAATTGTTAAAAAAAATCTATCTCATATACCTTCGGAGATATGAGGCTCCAAAGTGCGAAACTTTAAATGCTTATATCTTGAATATAACAGTACATATTAACGAAACAAATAGTTTAATACAAAGCTACTGTATATCTTAAACCATTTAACCAGTTGTTTATTTATTAAATGGTCGAATTACATTTTTATAGTCAATTTAATTTTACAAAATTTTCATGAAATGAAGCTGACAACAACGTCAATAAAATCTAGTGCAAAAGTGTATGATCAAGACTCATAAATGGGATTTTTAGACTTATAGATGGTATTTTTAGATGTATTTTCCTAGATTGTGTTGCCAAATTTATGCAACTTTGTTCGCATTTTTCTCGATGAATATAACAGATGGATTTTTTTGACAATTTTCTAGGGATCCCTGAGAATGCCCTAAGAGCGTACCATCGCGTTTATGCGCCATTTTTTGGACACCCTGTATACACAATATTTTTGTAGGTATATTCAAAATTAAACATCGGCGCAACATTTTAATGTCCGCTCCGTAACTATACTTCTTAATACTACTTCTAATACAACATTCCTTTTGCTTAAGTTAATCTACATTGCAATGTTGCCGGTTTGTTTTTGTTATAATTTTTTATCAACTTCTAGAGACTTCGACTACTAGAGCTTTGTGCTTTCTAGAGACTTCGGAATCTAGGGATTTCGACTACTGTGGGTGCGTCCGAAACGGCTTCTGATTGGTTTGCCCACAATTTTCCCGCAACAAGAGATGCTCCAAAATTATATTTTTGGCATTTTTTTGACTTTTGTTTAGAAGTTGTGTCGGTTTGTTGAAAAAAATTTGGAGCATGTTTTGTTGTTGGAACCTCAGGTCGTCTCTCTTCTCTTGAATTCTCTCTGCGTTAGTGCAATTTGAACTACACGCCACTTGCTCATTGGACGCTACCCATACATATTTGAAGAGAAGCACTAATTATTGTAAGAACCAATAATTAAACGTTTTTTTTTCTTTTACAAAAACGTAATCCATTTTTAGTTGCGGGATATAAAAATAATAAGGCAAAGTAAAAGCTTAGAAAAATAGGCTACGAATGAAGTACGGTCAGATAAAATATAACCTAACTTTGCAGCTGTCAAGTTGTCTACAATTCTACAAAGAAAAACAACAACAATTCTTGATATTAATTGTTACGTTCTGAGTATGGATTTGAATTGTTTTGAAGTATTAAAAGTAGAGGCTTTTCTTTTTTTTATTATCAATTAATTTAATGGTAATTCAAGGCACGACCAAGGTAATTGAGGTGCTTTTTCCTTGTAGTGTTTTTGCCTACAAACAATGTGTTTTAGACCTCAAATAACTAGTTATTATGGCAGAAACACAGTGAAATTAGATTCTAGAGACGAATCTATTACCAGAAGCTACAACATTTATGAATGTAATAACTCCAACAATGCTATGATTAACAGCTATAAAAATACAGTTAAGGTAGAGGACGTAGAAGACGACACAAATGCTCTACAAGAAACTAAGGATGATGTTTTATACGAAGCAATTTATATTAAGGGGTAATTGTTCCGTATAAGGTACACCACTCAATTCTGAATATTTTTTCACCAAAATTGTTTTAAACTAATTAAAATATGCTAAAAAAGAATAAACCGGTGTCGCGTATCAACATTTAGAAAAAATAGTAGTTAAAAAAAATAAAAATGGTTGTACGCTATACGGAACAATTACCACGGGGATGTTAGTTCCGTATAGCGTACACTAGTCAATTTTGATTATTTTTTCACCAAAATTGTTTTAAACCAACTAAAATAAGCTAAAAAAGAATAAACCGGTGTCGCGTACCAACATTTAGAAAAAATAGTAGTTAAAAAAAATAAAAGTGGTTGTACGCTATACGGAACAATTACCACGGGGGTGTTAGTTCCGTATAGCGTACACTAGTCAATTTTGAATATTTTTTCACCAAAATTGTTCTAAACTGACTAAAATATGCTAAAAATGAATAAACCGGTGTCGCGTATCAAAATCTCCCATTCAAAAGCGGGGGGCGAAGCCCCCCGCTTCTTGCTTTTTGTGAGTTATTTGTTTCATAAGAATCATTATTTTAAGCATGTTTTAATAAATTAAAGCCATTTTTCAATTATTTTCTCGTCGTGGGGGCGAAGCCCCCCGCATCATAATTTTTGTGAGTAATTTATTTTACAGGGAGGTTTATTTATTTTAAGCATGTTTTAATTAATTAAAGTAATTTTATAATTATTTTCTCCTTAGGAGACGGGGGGCGAAGCCCCCCGCGTCGTGATTTTTTTAATAATTCGTTCTAGAAGGAGATTTATTTATTTTAAGCATGTTTTAATTAATAAAAGCAATTTTTTAATTTATTTTTCCTTAGGAGTAAGGGGGCGAAGCCCCCCGCGTTGTGATTTTTCTGGCATGCGACAACGGGTTATTGTTTTTTAACATATTTTAGTTAGTTTAAAACAATTTTGGTGAAAAAATAATTAAAATTGACTAGTGTACGCTATACGGAACTAACACCCCCGTGGTAATTGTTCCGTATAGCGTACAACCATTTTTATTTTTTTTTCGAACTATTTTTCAAAAATGTTGGCACGCGACACCGGTGTATTGTTTTTCAGTATATTTTTGTTAGTTTAAAGCAATTTTGGTGAAAAAATAAGCAAAATCAACTAGTATACGCTATACGGAACTAACATCCCCGTGGTAATTGTTCCGTATAGCGTACAACCATTTTTATTTTTTTTTTCGAACTATTTTTCAAAAATGTTGGCACGCGACACCGGTTTATTGTTTTTCAGTATATTTTTGTTAGTTTAAAGCAATTTTGGTGAAAAAATAATCAAATTTGACTAGTGTACGCTATACGGAACTAACACCCCCGTGGTAATTGTTCCGTATAGCGTACAACCATTTTTATTTTTTTTTGAACTATTTTTCAAAAATGTTGGCACGCGACAGCGGTTTATTCTTTTTTAGCTTATTTTGATTAGTTTAAAACAATTTTGGTGAAAAAATAAGCAAAATTGACTAGTGTACGCTATACGGAACAAATACCCCGCGGTAATTGTTTAGTAAAGCGTACAACCATTTTTATTTTTTTTTAACAATTTAAAAAAAAAATTTTGGCACGCGACACCGGTTTATTGTTTTTCAGTATATTTTTGTTAGTTTAAAGCAATTTTGGTGAAAAAATAATCAAATTTGACTAGTGTACGCTATACGGAACTAACACCCCCGTGGTAATTGTTCCGTATAGCGTACAACCATTTTTATTTTTTTTTTTGAACTATTTTTCAAAAATGTTGGCACGCGACAGCGGTTTATTCTTTTTTAGCTTATTTTGGTTAGTTTAAAACAATTTTGGTGAAAAAATAAGCAAAATTAACTAGTGTACGCTATACGGAACAAATACCCCGCGGTAATTGTTTAGTAAAGCGTACAACCATTTTTATTTTTTTGTAAACATTTTGAACAAAAATTGTTGGTACGCGACACCGGTTTATGTTTTTTTAGCATATTTTGGTCAGTTTAGAACAATTTTGGTAAAAAAATAAGCAAAATTGACTAGTGTACGCTATACGGAACTGTTACCTATTAAGGAAGAAGTTATGGAAATACAAGGTAATGAAACAAAAAAACCGGAATATTTATACGCAGATAAGAATGCGATAGATGAAAACATTACCACAAATTGTAACGTTTACAAATGTACTAACACTACCAGTAAAGAAAGTGAAAAAACGTACAAAAATGCAGTTAAGGTCGAGAAAACAAAAGATAACATCGAACATTATAACGATAATGAAAAAGTCTTGGTTGAAACGGAGGCAATTTATATCAAGGAAGAATGTTTAGAAATGAGCGATAATGAAACCACTGAATCTTTAGCCGCAAATACGCCAATAAATAAAAAGAAGGACGCCCGTACTGACGCTAACACATATAAATGCTCAAATTGTGACTACAGCACTAGAATAAAATGGAGTTTTAACAACCACATGGAAAGAAGACACAATAACGGAGGCGTCACATATTCCTGTGATCAATGTGACTACATAACGTCATCAAAAGTAACTTTATCGAATCATAAACATAGTAAACATGTAGAAAAAATACGTGATAGTCACCACTGCCACAAATGTAACTACAAGACGGACAAAAAAAATAATTTAAAGGTTCACATCGAAAGAAAGCATAACGACAGCAAAGTAACATATTCTTGTAAACAGTGTGACTACAAGACAAGTTCTAAAAATACTTTAGCGGTTCATGTTTCCAGGAAACATGGCGAAGTCATTCATCATTGCACTAAATGTGACTACAAAACTAATAACTCTGATTATCTTCGAGTGCACGTGGAAAGAAGTCATAACGATGATAATGTTACATTTTCTTGTGATCACTGTGACTATACGTCAATATCGAAGACACTGTTGTCAAAACATGTGTCTAAACAACATCGCAAAGTTCACAGTTGTAATAAATGTAATTATACAACGAAAAACGTTGGGAATCTGACTAAGCATGTGAAAAAAAATCATATTTAGCCCGTCCGCATACTGACAAATTTCATGAAAATCGTTCAAGTGAACTTAGGACTACATCCATTCACATTTAAAAAAAACAGAGTAGGCGAGCCTTAGGGTGATAAATTGTATCCTGTATATTGTCATTAATGTCACTTGTGTTTGCTGGTTATGTAAAAAAAGTCAAAAAAATTAAAAAATGCATTTAAAAACATGTTTAGGGCATCTGACTCAAAAACAATGGTCTCATCATATACAGAAGTATTTATTTTACTTTATATTGCACCATTTAAAAGGTTACACAAAACAGGAATTATTTAAGTAAGTACTCACTGTTAAGAATTGCTTTTAGGTATCATATGATAAATTAGCACTTTCACAAAAATGTCTACAATTTTCTCCATAAATTCTCACACCTTAAAAAAGAATTGTTTTGCTTTTCCAATTTTTACGCCTATTTTATGTGTCATTATTTTTGGCATTTTTGGTGACAATAAATTTTAAATGTAATGCCAACTTTGAGGAAAATTCAACTTTTCAAAGAAAAAGATTCTAGTTTTCATAGGTGACTTTGATTTTTTTAAACAGTGAATGGATGGTATGAAATTTGGCATACAACTTGCTGGCCACGTTTAAAAAATCTTTGACAAAAGTGGTTATTGTAGTGTGCCCCCTTTCTGAAATAATGGGGCTTGAATAATTACAAATTAGTTTTTACACCCTAAAATTTTGATAGGCAGCTATGCTATTTTTCATTAGTTCTCTTTATTATACTCTTCACAAGAGTATATTGCAATCGATCAGAAAATCCTAAAATCGTCAATTTTCGTCGTAGAGCAAAATTTTTTGTAGATTCGTGCGTTTCATGACTTTTTAAGATTTTCATTTTTTGTCCGTCCGTCGGTATGTCGGTCTGTGGGATGTCACGTTTCTTGTAAACACGCTATCTTAAGAACCAAACTTCCAATCCTATTCAAATTTTAAGGAAAAATCGATCCCTATAAGAGGAAGAACCCTATTGTTTTTGACAAAAATCTGAGTACTATAAAGCCCCCTTTTTGGTCCCCCAAGTGAAAAAAAAATCGTAACTCAATTATTATTAAATTTACAAAAAAAATTGTTCGACATAAAACATAGGAAATTTAATTCTCTATAAAAAAGTATTCGTTGGTTTTTTTGTCAGACCCCCCCGTTACCCCCCACCACAAAAAAACCTCCTATCTCCGTTATTATTCAATTAACAAAAAAAATCGTTTTTACAAAATTAATGAAAATTTAATTTTCTATTAAAAATGTTGGTTTATTCTTTGTAAAGTTAGCCAGTAAGGTTAAAAAAACAAAAAAACAACTTTTTCAATAGCAAAAAATTTCTAAGTCCAAATCACGTTACGTGTCGGTCAAGAAGGCCATGCCAAAAATATTTTAAACAAAGAAACAAAACCGCTTGTCAGAACAAATAACCTCAAATATTTTAAATGTCAGAACTGACGTTTATCCTCTTCGTTAACTAAATTCTTCGTGTTTTCTGTTAATAGTTTGCACTCTTCGCAGATTTTCTTACATAATTTTTTTTTATATTAGACTATTAATTATCCTATAACAGCTTTCTTGCGAAGAGTATACCATAGAATGTGTAGCAATTATATAAAAAATAGACTAAGCTTTGATTTACAAAATTACACTTCTACTGATTCCGAATTCTACCCGAGCTACTTATCTGTGAAGAGTAATTTCTACGCGTTTCGACTTCTACCATTGATCAAGTATATATAGATATACAGCGCAGGGCTTTTATCGGGTGCGCTTTTTTTAATCGCAGAAGGCCTTAGAAGTATTAAAAAAAATCTGTGACTTTGATTTTTAAGGTTATAAAGTTTGGCGTTAATTGACACTTGTCAGTGCAAATGTGGGTCATAAATGTCTATTTAATTTATAACTAGAGTGAAAAGTTTACTGCCTGCTGTCCTCATGAAACAATTCATGATATTCCCGGTCCACACATTGCGTATCTTCCAAAGTGCGGTTGGCGGATTAATTGCATGAAGCAAACCTTAACAATAGGCCGCAACCGCATTGGCGTATTTGAATTTTGTGGACCTCCCGCACAAACTTTTTTGTGATCGTAAAAATTTTGCCGCGGGCATTTTGTTTAAAATTTTAACACTCAAAACACCATTTTTTTATTTATTTTCTTTTATTTCGGGGTCCCCAATTTGCTTCTAAATCTCTGGGGCTAACCTCGGGGTCTGCGGAGGCACTAAATACGCCACTGGAACCGGACAAGTTTAAGGGAATATCTACATTTAAAATAATGAGTTGTTCTGGTAAAAACGCAATGTGAAAACCAGGACTTATGTTTAAGTTTGCACTAATAAAAATAGTAATCACAATAACATTACCTAGAACAATTTCATCTTACAATGCACGCGAATATTGTCCTTAGAAGTTATTTTGCAAAATTCAAACATAGTTCAATGTTTTTTATGCCTTCCTTTGCACTAAAATACTGCAATTTTTCAACCATTTTTTTAAGGTGTTTATTCTTAGGAAACTTAAATAGTTTTGGGTTGTTATTTTTTCTGGACTAGCTCCACAAGGCCAAAATTGCCACACCTTGCCACTTTTTACCATTATGAATTTTTTTTTAATAAAATGTAATAATCTGACATAAATCTGTCATCCATCAAACAGTCAAAGCTAGCCGATTTTATAAATCTTGGAAACGCAGGTTTCCTTAGAGATAAGCTCCATAAGCTCCATTTTGCGCACCCAGTTATACAGGGGTGCTGGATCTCTACATAGTAGTTTATTTTTCTCTATGCTTCTACCCATTTCTAGTTTATGAGGAAATTGTTACATTACGGTTACTTAAAAAAGAATACTCACAAATATTGAGTAAAAGTAGTGCGTTCTTAGGAGGAATACATTTTTTCTCGCATATTTTTACACACAGCAGGAATTAATTTTATTTTGCTTAAATGACTCGCTACTTTTGCTCAATATTTGTGATTTCTTTTTTCTAAGTTACCAAAATACAAAATTTCTGCTTCAAAATTTTCGAAAAAAATCTAAGGGTATTACAACAAATTCTTAGTTTTTCTCATACAAAATTGAGAATTAGTATTCATTCTTAGTTTAAAGGAGAATTTAATTTTTCAACCAAATAAATGAATGTACTCATTCATATCGATGTAAAACAAAAACAACTTATATTTTAAAAGTATATTAACAAACTTCGTGATAAAGACTATTGACAAAATACATTTTTTTTACTCGGTATAAAAATAAGTAGATAACAGTAAACTTAAAAATAATAAAAAACGACATCATGTTACAGAATTTAAAAGTACATATCCGAAGAGAAAGTGCCATTACAGCCTAGGGCAGTTTGACCCACCGAGAGCGAAGCTCGAGGGTGGAAATTGGCCCGAGGCTAGAATGAAGCATTTTACCTGAGGTATGTATACTATTTTATTTATAATCAGTCCGGTAAATCTAACCTAAAATAATCTAAGCTTAAAACAATAAGCGTAAACACAAACATTATTTTTTGATAAGTAGCGACGAAAACAAATTTACATTCAGCCAGAACCAAGAAAATAATAGTTTAACAATTCTAATGGTTTAAAAAAAATCCTGGTGTCCTAGAAGTTTTAAAGTCTGTTGAATTTAGAATAATACTATCCTCCTCCTTTTCAGTCAGGTCAATTATTTCAGTGTCACTGTCATTGCCATCCATTACTACTAAATTCCAGTCTTCAATATCATCATTAACATTATCACTTTCTTCACTTGTTTTATTTTCAAACAAAATGTCCTTGCCAAACTCCACTAAGGGAGGCGGACTGCTTATTTTTGGCTTTTTGTTAACCGAGTATGTACGTATCATTATTTCCTTAGTTGTATCTTCAGCGGGTTTTCTCTTGTTGGGTACTGCATCCACAGTTTCTGTATTATCGTCAACATTTATCACAGTAACGTCAATGTTATCTTCCCAATCAGACATTATAGTTTTTTTTCTACTTGATATTTTTGCGCTAGTATTATTCGCCGAATCAACCACAGATTCAACGCTTTTTATCTTAAACCCTAGAGCTGCTTCGTTCGACGATAAAAGTTTGCTTGCATTGGACGTATCAACCAAAGAAATAGCGTCAACGTTTACCTCTTTAGGGCTGAAAAAGTGTGAAATAACTGGTAGAGTCGTGTCTTGTTGATTATCGTTTAATGTTATCGATACTGGATGATCGCCGTCTAGGTCCGCTTCGATTTGGGATATTTTCCAATCAACCACTTGTTCCTTTCGGTGATGCTTCCATTCATGGTTCGAAACATTTGCTGACAAAGACATAAAACCACAAAAACTACATTTAGCAATGCTTTTAGAGTCGTAATAATCTATTACGCCAGCACGCTCCGCTTCAAAAAGTCCGTGTGTTTTATGTAGATGATTACGCATTAAACCCTTTAAATCTGTGGTAAATTTCGTACAGTATACACAGTGAATGACTTCGTTGTTCTGTGGAAAATGCATGCTAAGATGGATCTTAAATACGGACTCGTCATTAACCTCAAACTCGCAAAAAATGCACTTTTTGTCTCTTCTACGAATATATTTCATGTGCACATTTTCTTCGAATAAGTTTCCACACGCTCTATAGTGTTTGTCTATAAAATGTTGCCTAAGCTCTTTGCGATTTAGTAGGGACACTTCAAAACTGCAATAAACACACCTCAAACAATTGAGATCTTTTTCGTGACTATGGCACATGTGTCTATTAATACCGTTCTCGAAATATTTATCACATTTGTAAAAGCAATACTTGCATTTTGGGAAACCTTTGTGATTATTCTCATGATTGAACACCATATAGTAAAGCTTGTTGGTATAAGTACAGAACGTGCAGTGGTATAATTTTAAGATGTTGTGTTCTGTTCGCACGTGATGAGCCACCTTCATGATAGATGAAAATAAGTGTCTGCAATGCGGACACAAATGTAGCATATCTTCATTTTCTGGGTCAGACTCCATATTGCGTTCATTTCCAACTGTTGACGGAGATGCGTTTGATAAATCATTGGCGTTGCTTGCTATCTTGTCAAGATTCTGTAATGCGTGCAACGCATTTCTTGAAGTATCGAATGCATAACTTTCAATATGCTCTACATAATGATTCTTAGTCGCAACGATATTAATAAAATAAAAACAATCTGGAGGCAGCTTACCCGTCACACCAGGGACCAAACGTTTATACTTAAAGTCCTTCATTAAAATAAATTCTCTTGCAAAATGCGGATCGCTTTTGTCTTTCAACCTCTCAGCAATATGTTGACAAACAGTTAAACCGCAGAAAACGTAATCCCAATAAAACTCTGCCTTGGTGGGACACAATTGACAACAATACAGCAAACGTGCCCTTTCAAGAAAAGTACTGATGTACCTCGCGTGATAGGTGTGAAAATGTCGCGCCATCTGCTCGTTTGATCGAAACAACGTAACTTTGCAAATGAAACATAAAGTCCATTGGGTTAGGGCCTTGCTTGGATGTTTGGTGTTAACGTGGCAGATCCACAGTCGGTAAATACTGCACACGTATCCACAAAACGGGCACGTCACCATACCAGAAAGCAGCCACTTCCTTAACCAGTGCTTATTTCTTAAACATTCCCGAGTCGCTTCTGGATGCGCTTCGTCTAAGTGGTTACGCATTAAAACATTAACGTCAATGCTATAATTACAATCTGCGCAAGTAATGCTTCCAGATGATCTGTCCGGTTTAATATGCTTGAGCAAATGCAATTGCATGTCGCACTGAACGCCTTTTGAACTGGTTAAACGGGTAGAAAAGCTACAGAAGTTGCAACACATCTTGAACGTAAAGATCGTATCTGTATCACCACGTTCAGCTTTGACATGAACAAACAGCCAAAAATCGTTGTTGGGAAAGCGTACCCGTCTAGTTAAATGTTCGTTTAGCACATGTGCTCTACTAGTGTCGTATTGACTCCACACGGTGCTAAAATCACAGTAAATGCAGTAAAAGTACCCGTTTCTGTAATGAACGTTTAAGTGAGCCCTGTACTCATGGCGGGTAAATGCTTTAAACATACAAAACGAACAGCTTAAACACTCAGGATGGTTTTTAGATTCATGTTGTTCAAGTCTATTATACGTTTTACATTGGCATTTGCAGAACATGCACAGAAAATCCAAGTGAAGGTGGCGGTCTTCCATATGTTCGTTTAAGATTTTTAGGTTTTTTGAAGTTAAAGAGCAATAATGGCAAACCAATTCATCCATTTCAACTTCCTCATTTTTACTATTCTTATACTTTTGCAAGACTATATTCGGTACTTTTACAGTTAAGATATCCTGCTCACTAAATTCTGAAGAGACAGTGTTGACGCCGCCTGAACTTCCTGCAATGGCAACGTCCTTTTTAAGTTTTTCAGACCTAGGTTCTTTATTTGGCTTTAGCAAAGTTTTCCCAGGGTTAGGATGCGACTGAGATAAGTGTTGTGTAAGTTCATTGCCAATATTTGTTTGAAACTCACAATAAAAGCAAAAGTAAACATCGTCCACGTAATGCGTCTTTACATGACTCGCTAAATCGATATAACTCATGGTTGTGAAGTAGCAAAAGAGGCACTTTAACTCTCCAATCTCGTCTTGAAACTCACTATGTGATGCGCAGTGTTGTCTTAACTCACTTGGAGAATCACCAAAAAGGTCGCAGTACGGACAACTGTACGATAAAACATTGTCTTTGGCCGCTACTTCACCCAAAGTGGTCCACATTAACCCGAACAAGTCTTTAGGTTCATTATAATGACGATCCAAAAAATGATTCTTTAAACATTTTAAGTTTGGGTATGATTTGTAACATATGGGGCACTTTCCATTTAAATGCGTTACTTTTTTTTCAGTTTTAGTTACTTCTTCATAATGTTTTACTGAAACGTGTTTTTGCAAAGCAACCAACTCGTCAGTATCAAATTTGCAAATCTGGCAGTGGTAATGTTTATTTGGGTAGGCGAACGCTAACGTACCATCACGCATTTTTATTAAAAGAGGTTCATTTTCCCGGCTGTTCGATAAAGTTTGTGTTGATGTTGTAGGTGCATTGGAAGTTTGTACGTTGGTGTAGCTGCCTCTTGAGTTTCGCAGCAACAGTTCCTGATTGTTTCCGTTATTCATTATGATAACCCCCCCTGGAGTGTTGTTGACTACGGTTATATTACCAGAGCAGGCAGAACTTGGCGCATTTAGCACTGTTTTTGGCGAAATAATTTCCTGCTTAACATCATGATCTTCGATTTCAATTATTTCCTCCTTTAAATCAATTTGAGCTACTGCTGCAGCGTCATCTTGTTTAAAACATTTAAACTCTGATGCATTTGTAATTATATTTGTATCATTAGCATTTGTGAGATGTATAACTTCTTGTAGAAGATCCATTTTTGTGTTTAGTTTTGCATTAAAATCTTGAGGCGTGGCGGGTTTTGGTGAAACACTGTTGCTTGGAAAATCATCGTCGGAATCTTCTATTGTTATAAAATCCGACATTTTTAACTAATTTTGTCTGTAAACAAAACAAATGATTATGTTTAAACAAGTGCTGAGAAACTTAAATTAATATCAGAAGGCACATACCTTATTTTATTATTTCAGAAGTGCAGCACTTTGTAATAAGCTGAAAAGTATCTCCAAAAGATTTTGCAAGTGGTACTAGATTAATCTCTACTCTCACAGTCTTATATTTAAATCAAAACTTGTATAAATTTTATTAAGTTGTTATTAATCAATAAAAACAACACCATTTATTTTCTTGGTTTATCTTACTTCTTAATGGCCTCTAAAATCGTCCATTTGCAACAAAATTTAACATTTGAACTACCAGGAACCAAGGTAGAGTTCCACTTGATCATATGATCTACGGCAGAGTTCATTTACCTTTTTGTTACCTTTGTATGGTGAATAATAGTTTTTTCATAAATAATAGAGTGCCTCGATGTCATTTTGACAGATATTGTCGCCTTATAGAGTGACGACATGCATCATTCTTTCTCTGTCATACAGATAACGTCATTAATTGTGATTGTAAGTTCTAATTGTTGTCACTTTGGCTATAACGTTGATGACGTTATCTGTATGACAGAGAAAGAATGATGCATGTCGTCACTCTATAAGGCGACAATAATTGTCAAAATTATCAAGGCACTCTAATAAATAATATTTATATTGCTTTTCTTAGTGGGAAATCTAGGGTTTGGGTATAATTGCCTTCTACTTGAACAAACCTTCAGTTTATTTGTGTTTCAAGGGGGTAAGCATTTTAAATTACTTTTAAACAACCTGAACTCCAAGCGTTTATGCGTTTCAGACCAAACTAATACTAGAGATGTTGGAATGTGACCAGTGTGACTTCAAAAGTGTTTCTAGCAAACGTATGGAGGAGCATACCTCTTCCCACAACCTACAAATAAAGCAAGAAAAAACAGATATTTTACATTATACTACACTCGATTCTGTTACCACAAGCTACAATACGAGTGGTGACTCCAACAATGACCATGAAATGATCAACAACTATGAAACAAAAGTTAAGATCGAGAAAATAGACGAGGACATCGAGGAGCAACAATTTCAAAATGAACAAGAGGATGCTGTATTTATGACTGAAGAAATTTATGTTAAGGAAGAATCCACAGGAATGAATGGTGTTAACATTAAAACGGAAGGATCATCAGAATCAGACAGAGACGAGGAACCATTAGATGAAAAGTGGCAGACCGATGACAATGGCTACGCCGTTAAAAAATCAAATAAATGCCCAAAGTGTGACTACACTCCCAGGTTTGCGTACAATCTAAAGCGCCACATAGAGACCGTGCACAAAAAGGGTAATGTTACGTATTCCTGTGAACACTGCAACTACACCACAGCCTCTAAGAAGATGTTAACAAGTCACATATCTATGAAACATCCCGAACAAGTTGTCGATTATTGCAAACACTGTGACTACAAAACAAGCAACGCAAGCCTTTTAAAAAATCACATAGAGAGAAAACACAACGACGGTAGCATCACATATTCCTGTGACCACTGTGACTATACCGACATCTCAAAATATCGACTTCAAAGTCACCAATTAAAGCACAGAGAACCGTTATATTCTTGTGAAAAATGTGACTATAAAGCGAAAACATTAACGCATCTAAATAGACACTTGGACAGAAAGCACAACAATGGAAGTGTCACATATTCCTGTAAACGGTGTGACTACACCTCAATCTCAAAGATAAATCTAGGGCTACACGTTACAAGACAACACGGAAAGAAGTTTCATCAATGCCATGTATGTGATTACAAAACGTGCAATACGGGACTTTTAAAAGTGCACATAGACAGAAAGCACAGTGACTCCAATGTCACATATTCTTGTGATCAATGTGACTACACGTCCAATTCTAAAACAAACCTGGCCCTACACGAAACTAGACAACACCGGCAAAACTTCCACTATTGTGAGAAATGTGACTTTAAAACCAACCAAGCGGGGCATTTAACAGTTCACATTGATAGAAAACACAATGATGATAATGTGACTTATTCTTGTGATCAGTGTGACTACACCACCCACGCTAATTACAACTTGAAAACACATATGCGCTCACATAGCGGTATTAGCATGTATGTCTGCGATAAGTGTGATTTTAAAAGTAGTAGAAAAGGAGTTAACAAGTCACATATCTATGAAACATCCCGAACCAGTTATTGATTATTGCAAACACTGTGACTACAAAACAAGCAACGCAAGTCTTTTAAAAAATCACATAAAAAGAAAATACAACGACGGTAGCATCACATATTCCTGTGACCACTGTGACTATACCGACATCTCAAAATATCGACTTCAAAGTCACCAATTAAAGCACAGAGAACCGTTATATTCTTGTGAAAAAGCATAACGATGAAAGTGTCACATGTCCTTGTGACTATTGTGACTTTACAAGTATATTTAAAAATGAAGTAAGAAAGCACGTAAACTTTATGCATAAGAATAAAACTAATGTAGGCAATTAAGGTATTTTATGTTAATATTTTAAGTATAAAATAAATGCTCCAGGTGTAAGTCTTCGGACCTGGTCTTGCGAAGAGTATAATTATTAAAAATGCAGTTGTTTCATTTTGTGGCACCCAGATGCCGATGCCGTATATGAGTTTTTATTCTACTTAAATAAACACTAGAAAACTCGCATTGATTACATAAATACGTTATACTGCCATTGTGGTGCATGATATCCATGTGAACTACAAAGTATTCATAATTTTCTGTTGTATAAACACATCTAAGGCATTTGTGTTTACCCTCCTTTTTTATTGAACGATGATTTCGCTTGTGTTTTACTAAGTCACTTATTAAATAACACTCAAAGTCACATATTTCGCAGTAATGCAAAACGCTTTTCTCGGAGTTTGTTGAATTTTTGCGAAATCTGTAGAATGTAGCAATTTAGTAAACTTACCTTTAATACTTACGTTAATGTTGTGTAAACTTACCTTAATGAGTTGAGCCGGGTTTCTAAATGACAGTTGTTGTACTCCAATGTTTTTGATCTTTTTATCTAAATAAACCGAGTTAAAATACATCGTACGTGTTTTATTCACGACCTGCAATAGGTTATGGGCCCAGGTAGTGTATATTTTACGGGAAATCGGGAATTGTGTTGGAGGAATTAAGTGTGTTGTTACGGAAGAGACTACAGACCCGTCAAACGGACTTAAATAAGTTTTTTTGGAATCCGATCGTGGAATTTTTGTACAGAAGCTATTTTTGTTCCGGAAATCGTTTGAAAATGGCAAATCAGAGTCTCATTGTCAATGTTAAACCATTTGATGGAAATAATTTTTCAAATTGGGAATACAGAATAAAGTTAGTACTTGAGCAAGCATCAGTTTTGGAAGTTTTAACGGGTGATGTACCGGAAATACCAGATGCTGAGTTTAAGAGGAAGGATGCTAAAGCAAAGAACATCATTGTAAGCTGTTTAGACGATACTATGTTGGAAATGATTAAAACAAAGAAAACTGCTAAGGAAATAATGAAAACTCTTCAGTCAACCTACGAAAGAAAGGAAATTTCAATACAAGTACAGTTAAGACGGAAATTGGGTGCTCTTAAATTTAACGAAGAAACCAGTCTAAATGTTTTTATTACGGAATTTGAAAGAACAATTCATGAGTTGAAGGCTGCTGGTGGGAAAATCGATGAAAATGAAGCAATTTCACAGTTGTTATCGGCAATGCCCGAGTCGTACTCAGCTGTAACAACTGCCATGGATGTTGTATTCTGTCAAGATGAGGAAAGTGTCACGTTAGAATTCGTCAAGAGCAAACTTCTTATGGAGGAATCACGTCAAGTAAAAAGTAAAAGTGAAGCAGACGGACATGAGGCTGCATTTGGTTTTAACAGAAAAAGGGAAACTCGTATTTTTTCTGGAAGGGGCTCGAACTCGAACACAAATCGGAATTTTTCGAGGAATTTTCCTTTTAGATGTCACAATTGTGGTTTGATTGGACATAAAAGGGTTAACTGTAGGAAGCCTCCAATGCGGTCATCAGAAACTGAAACGTACAATCGAAGATTCGCACATCTAACAGATGAAAACGCAAATAATGAAAGACATCAAGGTGATGATGAAATTACGTTTCTTACCACGGAAAATGAACAAGCACAAGCAGTGTTACGATCTGAGAAGATAGTTTTTGTTGTGGACAGTGGGGCCACGAATCATTTAGTAAACGAAAATGTCGGAAAATACTTGGTTACTGAAAAGGAAATCTCAAAGTGTCTAAACGTTGCCAAGCAGGGTCAGTCAATCGAAGCTGTAAAACAAGGAAATTTAAGGTTATTATCAGAGGATGGAATGGATATTACCATGAAAAATGTTTGGGTTTGCAAAGGTCTAGTATGCAATTTGTTGTCCGTTGCAAAACTGGAAGAATCTGGGTATGATGTTTTATTTAAAGATAAAGAAGTTCTGATTATGAAAAACAAGAAGGTTATCCTCAAAGGGAAGATAAATGGTAAATTGTACACAATAAACTTTGATATACCGGGAAATGAGTGTTTAATGTCGGCGGAAGAAGCAACATTTTTACATAGGAAAATGGGTCATTCATCTCATTACCGAACGTCGAATGTTTGTGAAATCTGTTTGAAAGCGAAACAGTCAAGAAAACCCTTTACTAGTTTGTCTGATGAACGAAAATCAAAGAGAATTTTAGAAGTGGTTTCAACTGACGTATGCGGTCCAATAAATCCTGCTACACACGACACAAATGGGTACAGGTACATTGTAACGTTTATTGACCACTATTCGCATTTCTGTGTACTATACCTACTTAAAAACAAGTCAGAGGTTTTTGGAAAATTTGTGGAATATGTCAAGATGGTGGAGTCGAAATTTGGACAAGGAATTGAGCGAATTCGTTGTGATAACGGTGGTGAATATTCATCAAAAGAATTCAAATCATTTTGCTCTAGAAGAGGGATAAAAATTCAGTACACTGTTGCTAGAAATCCAGAACAAAATGGTGTAGCGGAGCGCTACAATAGAACACTTCTAGAAAAAGCCAGATGTCTAATTTTTGATTCAGGATTGGAAAAATACATGTGGGGTGAGGCTGTGTTGGCTGCTGCCTACTTAGTAAACAGAACCAAGACAAGTGCTCTGGAAAATGGAGTTACGCCTGCGGAGATTTGGTACGGAGTGAAACCGGATCTTGGAAAAATAAAACTTTTTGGATGTAACGCCTATAATTTAATTCCAAAAGAAGATCGAAAGGGAAAATTGGACTCTCGAAGTCAAAAATTAGTCATGGTTGGTTATGCTGAAAATGGGTATAGATTGTGGAATCCTAAAACCAGAAAAATTGTCCATGCTAGAAATGTTGTCTTTGACGAAACTTACAAGACTACTAAAGCTATCCTAACTGAAGAAGAAAAAGACATAGAAAGAAATGAATCGCCTAGAGAATCTGAAAATAGAGAAAAAGAAGAAAGTAGTAAAACCCCTAACAGACCTAAAAATGAAGAAGAAGAGGAAACTGAAGCTGAAAACTTGAGAAGAAGTACTAGAGTAAAAAAGAAGCCTACCTATTTTGATGACTATGATCTCGACTATGATCTAAATTTAATGGCTGCTCTTTCAGTTGGTTGTTTACCTAGTGATGTACCGCAATCCTACTCTGAAGCAATCTCTGAAGACAATGGATGGAAAGAGGCCATACAAGACGAACTACAATCGATTCAGCGCCAAAACACCTGGGAATTAGTGAAACCAACCAGTGATTTAAAAATAATCGATTCAAAGTGGGTGTTTCGTGAAAAAATCGTTAACGGGAAAGTGATTAAAAAGGCTCGTTTAGTTGCTCGCGGTTTTCAACAATCTTCACTTGATGAAGACGTGTACGCTCCTGTAGCCCGAATGGTTACTATCAGAGTGCTTTTATGCTTGTATTTAGAATTAGATTTACATGTGCAACAAATGGATGTAAAATCTGCATTTCTTTATGGGAAATTGGACAAACCTGTTTATATGTATCAACCTGATGGAATCGATGAAAATCCAAAATTGATATGTAAGTTAAATAAAGCATTATATGGTTTAAAGGAAGCTCCAAAATGTTGGAACAAAACTTTTCATGAAACTCTTATGAAATTGGATTTTCAACGTTCTAAAAAGGATCCATGTTTATATTTTAATCGTAATAATACTTACCTACTTTTATATGTTGATGATCTTATAATATTTTCGAAAAGTTTAGATAATATAAAATTCTTGAAACGTGAATTATCAAGTGTTTTTGAAATGACAGAATTAGATAATGAAAAACTCATGTTTTTAGGTTTAGAAATTAAAAAATTAAATAATGAGTTATTTATTTCTCAAACTGGATTAATTCACAAAGTTCTTGAAAAGTTTAATATGTTAAATTCAAAAATTGCTGATGTGCCAATACCGTCAAAGTTATACTTACCACAAGCTTCTTCAAGTAATGAGAACTTACCTTACAGGGAATTGATTGGATGTCTAATGTACATAATGTTAGGATCCAGACCTGATCTTTGCTATTCTATATCATATTACAGTCAATTTCAAAGTGCTTATGACGAAAATCACTTTAAAAATTTAAAAAATGTTTTAAGGTATTTAAATAAAACAAAAACTTTTGGTTTAAAGTATATTAAAAGTAATTCATACATTAATGTTAGAACTTTTGTTGATTCTGATTTTGCTAATAATCCTATAGATAGAAAAAGTGTTACAGGTTTCTTAATTAAGTTAAATAAAAATTTAGTTCTTTGGAAAAGTAAGAAACAAAATATTGTAGCTCTAAGTAGTACAGAATCAGAATACATTGCACTTGCTTTATCCATAACAGAGAGCTTGTTCTTGAATCAAATTCTTGAAGAAATTTTTGGAAAGGAGACTATGCCTGTTGTTATCTATGAAGACAATCAGTCATGTATTAAAATTGCGTCAACCCTAGAAACAAAGAGAAGCAAGCACATTGATACTAAATTTCATTTTGTACGTGATTGTGTAATTCAGGGAAAAATAAAGTTAGAATATGTTCCTACAGATAAACAAGAGGCTGATTTACTTACAAAGCCTCTAGCTAAACAAAAGTTTTTATATTTTAGAGATGTAATAAGGGTTTGTATTTTTCACTAAATTGAAAGGGGGTGTAGAATGTAGCAATTTAGTAAACTTACCTTTAATACTTACGTTAATGTTGTGTAAACTTACCTTACACAGTTGAACCGGGTTTCTAAATGACAGTTGTTGTACTCCAATGTTTTTGATCTTTTTATCTAAATAAACCGAGTTAAAATACATCGTACGTGTTTCATTCACGACCTGCAATATAATATGCCTAGGAATGCACCATTTTCAAATTTAGTTTTGTATTTTAGTAGTTTTTTAAAAGTCTTTACTTGTTTTGTAAAAGTTAAAGGGATATTTTATGAAATAAAAAGAAATACAAATACTTTCAAACAAATTGTTTGCTCAAAGTTTTTTATTAAATTAAGTATTTGATTATTTTTTCATTAGCTACATTTTTAGTAGTGTTTTATAAGTTTATAACCCACCTTAAAGAAAATAATAATTTTTTGTTATTTAGTCTTCAAATAAGAAAAAAGCTTTTAAATTTTTTGTGGGAAACATTTTTGTTGATTTTTAAGGAAATACGGCATTACAAAAATATTAATTTCGGTAAGAAAATTGCAAAAATATATTCATATGTACCCAATTATTGGCAATGATAATTCTTATTGTGAGTGATAATTACAACCCCAAATGGCATAACCAAGTATGAAGATTGTTCTTTTTTTTTTAATTAATTATCTTTTTCTATACATAACTTTTATGTTTTAAGATTAAAAAAAATATATTTTAAATTTGATGCGTAATTTTTTATTTTAAAACTATAGTATTAAGTACAAATTAATTAAGGAATGAATTGTCTAAAAAAACATTTTTTTTTTAGTTGTTTGGTAATTAAGATATTTTAAAACAATTAAATATAATTGTGAGTGAAATTAAAAATAAGTACTTAGTCATAAAAAATATTTTTTACGTATTTAATAAACAAGTATTTAAAGAAAATTACTTATTATGTAATAAATTTAATTAAGGGTAGAAAACTAAGAAATTAATGTGGCAGAATCGGTCATAAAATTTTTTTAAAAGCTTATAATTTTCTTAATAAAATAATTAATAATAGAGGTAGATAATAGTACTTTTCAAAGTACATTTGTTTTTAATATTTTAGTATTTGAAGAATTTTGTGTTCCTATAATGTTAAAATATTAACAAGACAAGGATGGTTTTACAGGTAAAGGTAAGTAAAAGTGAGATAGATTTGATACTCGCAACCTCTTTAGCTATCGAGAAACAATGGCGGCTTTTATCGTGATTTTACGATTTTAAATCCCTTCAGAATCAGTCAAATCGTTTGAACACGTCGAAATCGAGTAAAACTAACCTCAACACAGCCAAAACGATTCTCATTTGTAGAAACATGGCGTCTTTTGTCGTCGCTTCACGACCATAAAATGCCTTCAGAATCAACAAAATCGTCCTGATACGATAATAGTTACTATCAATTATCAAAATCGAAAGATCAGAATTCCACTCCAGTTCCAACGCTTTTATTAACGCGACACCCGAATTTATGCTCTAATATGCAACAAGATGTTTAAAAGAATCATTCAAATGCAATTCGTATTATACAGCCAATGAGTAGTCTACAAAATAAGTTTCATTCAAACCGGAGATAAAAATATTTTTTACAGAGCTTTGTTAAAATGTTATTAACATATGCTTAATGCAAAAAAACGAAAGCTCTTTATTTAAAAAAAAATATGAATTTCGTGTGTGTGTGTGTCTTTTAAATAACAAAGTTCACAGTAGTTTCCGGTATAACCGAAAGATGGTAAAAAGTGGACAATATGATAGGTAGCCATAATACCTCAAAACTTCCGTGTACTAAATTAAAAAAAATTAGCAATAAATGATTTTTAGATATAAAGGGATCACTTGCCAAAAAATTAAAAAAAAAAAAATTAACCATTTAAAACTAAAATAGGTGGGAGGCTAGAGACAATCGATGGACTGTAATAAGTAGGTGAAGTTTATTGTTTAGAGTTATTAACTATTTTATTTAATTCACTAACAAAAGCATTACCATATGCACCTTATACAGATGCCATTGGATAATAATGGTGCTTACACAGTTACACAGCAGAGAAAGTGAGCACAAATACCTACGAATGTATCACGATCATATGTATGTACATTGTGTTTTAATTGTAATTCAACAGCTTTATAGTTTATAAACAAAATAATAAATAATGTTTCTTTTGTTTTTGACTAAAATGTTCTGATTCTGAAAGATAATGCGTTTTGACGGTCTGTTCGACCTGAACCAGCAGATGGCTTCAAAAAGATAATTTCTAGCAATACAACGAGTAAAAAATATTAAAAAGTTCGGGCAAAAAAAACAGAAGCATTTTAAAAAAAATGAAATACTTACAGATTTGTTGGGGGCATTAAAAAAAAATACTAAAAGATAAGGGGGGTCGAGTGAACCCTTATTTTTATTGTCGTACTATTTTTTAAATTTTAAAAATATCGGATAAGAAATATGTTTCTCTATTTTTTGGTTCTTAACTTTAGCAAATTATTTGAAAAAGCAGAAAAATAAGTTTAAAGTCATTTTAATCGACTTGTTTTAAAATTCATCTATCGTATTTCAAAAAAATACGACAATAAACATGGAGGGTCACTCGACCCCTCTTGCAATTTAATATATACCTTTTAATGGTTCCCCAGCTAGATTTTTAACAATTTTTTTTCCATTAAACGTTACTTTACTTTTTAATGTGTATAAAATTTAAGTATGATAAATTTAAATAAAAAAGTTATAAACCGATTACCTATAGAAATTCGCCGCTTTTTATTGTTTTTGCATAATTTTTTAACTAATATATTTTATTTACACTAAAATCTAACTTTTAATTTAAAAAAAAAAAAATAGAAATGTAGCTTGTGGGGGGGGGCATTTAGAAAAAAAAATTAAATGCCAAGGGGGTCGAGTGACCCATTTTTATTGTAGTATTTTTTTGAATATTCGTATCAAATTTAAAAAAAATCGGGTTAAAAATATGTTTTCCCATTTCTTGGTTTCTTTATGGCTCAACCGAGGGGCGTTTCACTAGGGGAATTGGTGTACACAATTGGTGGAATTTTTTAGGAATTGGAGGAATTTTTGGGGAATTGGGGGAATTTTTTGGGAATTGGGGAAATTTTTTAGGAATTGGAGGAATTTTTTGGGAAATTAGAAGTATTTTTTGGAAAATAAAAGCTATTTTTTTAAGAAATTCCTAGGCAATATACAAAGCTTACGGTCTAATTAAATTTATTGTGGTAGCACCAGTTAGGCAATGAACGAGTTCATTAAACTTTTAAAAATTGGTAGCAAAGGTATTTTGAAAAATACAATTTTTACAAGATTTTTTTTTACCCGGGCACTACTCGAATAACTTTTATTCCTCTTGGAAATAAAATCCATTTGTTTTTGTCTTTTATATCCGAGTAGTGATCGGTTAGTAATTCAGAACAAAGCCCATCGCTTCCGACTCTTCCACAGGTAGAATGTGACAATATTCTTATTCTTTAAGCATCACCACATTCTAACAGTAAGAGAGTGCTATGTAAAGTACGTTTATGCGGCTCCAGATGGTCACCCTATTCCCAAGTAAACCGACCCTGAAGATGTACCTCAACGGGAAGGGTCAATATTCAAGATTGGAAATAATTACTTCCAAAAGTAATCGATTGCATTTTTTTAAATATTTAATCTAATTGGGATCATTGTTTCCAGTAATCGATTATTCTTTATCTAAACATTTGAAATTTTCCGCTAAAACTTTTTAGTGTTTTTGAATTTCGCGCCATAATTAACGATAAATTTAAATTTTGCGCCATAAATTTGAAATTTGCCGCCAAAACTTTTCAACATTTTTAAATTTCGCGCCAAAATTAAAAGTAAATTTAAATTTGGCGCCAAAAATTTGAAATTTCCCGCCAAAACCTATTAATGTTTTTTTATTTTCTTGCCAAAAATAACCATAAGTTTAAATTTTGCGTCAATAATTCTGAAAATTTAAAATGTAATGCATTTTTAAAGGTTTTTTTAAGAGAAATTCTGGGGAATTTTTTCGGGAAATTGGAGGAATTTTTTGGGAATTGGAGGAATTTTTTGGGAATTGGGGGAATTTTTTGGGAATTGGTGGATTTTTTTAGGAATTGGGGGAATTTTTTAGGAATTGGGGGAATTTTTTGGAAATTGGGGGAATTTGTGGAATTTTTTGGGAATTTTTTACAAAGAATTCCTCTTGGGGGAAGTGGTGTACACTATTTGGGTATGTGAATTCCCCCTCGGGCTCAACTTATTTCAGGAAGCTAAAAAATAAGTTTAATGTCATTTAAATCGGATTTTTTCAAAATTGGGCTATCATATTTAAAAAAATACGACAATATAAATAAATAAGGGGTCACTCGACCCCCCTTTAAACATTTTTTTATGGCCCTCTCCAGCTACATTTTTGGCATTTTTTTTTTATTTTAGTTTAAGTTTATGTTACTTAGGGCCGGTTGTACAAACCAAGTTTAAACTTCGGTTTAGCTAAACTGACTTATAACCATAGAAAGAACAATTTTAGACACTATCCATGTTGTAGTTGACAAAGTCTGTTTGTGATAAAATGTCATATAAAATGGTGGAATCTAAGATTCACTTTCGACCCTAAAGGCGGGACGCCAAGTTATAAAAGAAGTCCTTCTTTATTTCTTAAAGGTATGCACCTACCAAACCTGAAGTGATTGACAGCTGTTTCGCCCTATATTGGGGCTCATCAGAATCACGTATCAGGGATAGTCGATGCATAACTTCAAGAAACTAAGATACTTGTGTATTTCAACAAATATCGAAAGAAGGACTTGGAGATGTTACCGCCATCTGCCGAAACAGAAGTGACTCACACCAAGGCAGCCTAGTCATGTCCGGCTTGTGCAGGCACTATGAGTAGGTCAGCTTGGCGATAGGTGGCTAAGCCGCCAGTGTCCAAGGTAAACAACAGCCGCGTGAACGGTCAAGATCTGATATAAAATGGTGGAATCTAAGATTCACTTTCGACCCTAAAGGCGGGACGCCAAGTTATAAAAGAAGACCTTCTTTATTTCTTAAAGGTATGCACCTACCAAACCTGAAGTGATTGACAACTGTTTCGCCCTATATTGGGGCTCATCAGAATCACGTATCAGGGATAGTCGATGCATAACTTCAAGAAACTAAGATACCTGTGTATTTCAACAAATATCGAAAGAAGGACTTGGAGATGTTACCGCCATCTGCCGAAACAGAAGTGACTCACACCAAGGCAGCCTAGTCATGTCCGGCTTGTGCAGGCACTATGAGTAGGTCAGCTTGGCGATAGGTGGCTAAGCCGCCAGTGTCCAAGGTAAACAACAGCCGCGTGAACGGTCAAGATCTGATATAAAATGGTGGAATCTAAGATTCACTTTCGACCCTAAAGGCGGGACGCCAAGTTATAAAAGAAGTCCTTCTTTATTTCTTAAAGGTATGCACCTACCAAACCTGAAGTGATTGACAGCTGTTTCGCCCTATATTGGGGCTCATCAGAATCACGTATCAGGGATAGTCGATGCATAACTTCAAGAAACTAAGATACTTGTGTATTTCAACAAATATCGAAAGAAGGACTTGGAGATGTTACCGCCATCTGCCGAAACAGAAGTGACTCACACCAAGGCAGCCTAGTCATGTCCGGCTTGTGCAGGCACTATGAGTAGGTCAGCTTGGCGATAGGTGGCTAAGCCGCCAGTGTCCAAGGTAAACAACAGCCGCGTGAACGGTCAAGATCTGATATAAAATGGTGGAATCTAAGATTCACTTTCGACCCTAAAAGCGGGACGCCAAGTTATAAAGTTAATAAAATGTCAGTTTAGCTAAACCGAAGTTAAAACTTGGTTTGTACAACCGGCCCTTAATGTTACAGTTAAATTCACATAAAAGGACGCACTTCTAGTAGTCGGCGTTTCTAGTAGTCGGAATTTCTAGAAAGCACAAGTTTCTAGTAGTCGACGTTTCCAAGAGTCGAAAAATGTAATAACAAAAACAAACCGGCAACGTTGCTAAGCTTTTAGATGCTAGATGTCTACACAAATAAGGTGATTTTTTAATGTGTAGTTTATTAGTACTTACATTATTTTTTTACCAACAGATGTACTCTTTCTTGGTAAAATAATATCTCGAGTAATAATTTAAAAAATGCCCACATGAAGATATAAGTATAGGGATTTTAATTAAAAAATACTTATGTGATTTCTAACATTTTCGCATTTGCACCTATACAGGGTGTTACCAAATAAGTAGGAAAAAATTCAGGGGGTAATTCCTGAACCCATTTTAAGAAAAAAAGTTCCTATAAACATATGCCCGATTTTGACTTTTTTTTTTCTTACAGCCCCCTAAGGGCCCCCACCATTAACCCGTTTTTTTAAATCTTACAAAGAGGAAAATATTCCTAGTAATTAGATTAATCAAATAGGTCCTATAGAATTTTTTGAAAAAATTATTCTTTTCGAAATTATAGCGAAAAAACTGATTTTTTAGGGGTTTTTGGGGGAGATGTATCTCAAAAACGAAGGATTTTCGGACACATGTTCATATGAACTTTTTATCTTAAAATGAGTTCAGGAAGTACCCCCTGAATTATTTCCTACTTATTTGGTAACACGCTGTATAAGGAAATCACAAATCTCCTAGAACCCTAAATTTCATTTTTGGACAAAATACGAATCTACGTAAAAGGTTATTATAAGCTTGTCATCCTTTTGCAGAATACACGATAGAATTTAAGTAGACAAAAATCAAAATATTTCTATACAGGGTGTTACCAAATAACTAGGAAAAAATTCAGGGGGTAATTCCTAGACACATTTTAAGTAAAAAAGTTCATATAAACATGTGATCGAAAATTCTTCGTTTCCGAGATACAGGGTGCTAAAATAATAAAAAAAAAAAATTTTTTTAAGATTACCAAGAAACTAAACCAGATATTTATTTGTATTTTGTTACACCTAATGATAAATAGTACATATTGGAATGAATTACGATTTTTTGCGAATATTTTTAAATAATAAAAATTATTTAAAATTATTTCCGTGTTAGAAAATTAACTTAATTCAATTTTCCTAGAAAAACAGTAATAATTTAAACTTTTTAATATTTATTTAGAATGTTTTCCTAGACTAAAATAATAAAGACCTTTTCTGATTTTTTACTAAATAGGTTTTCAAATTTTCTAATTAAGGTATTGTAAGTACATACCGATTATATTAATAATACATACAGACTGAAGTTCATTTTTAATCCCGCAGGAGAAGTAGGTAAATTGTATTCTCGGGTCTATTCTATATTTCTATACATTTGGTTTCTCAAGACACTGGGACACTGTCAAATTTCTTTTACCAAATTTGGTATTAATTTTTCGATTTCTGGTTATTTTGTGACTATATTCGTAAAATATGAAGAAGCAACGAAACAACCACCATAAATATAATTAAATTATGGCTAAATTAAGGTCATATTTTCCAAAAGAAATTTGACAGCGTCCCAGTGTCTTATGAAACCAAGGGTACATACAGGGTGTTACCAAATAACTAGGAAAAAATTCAGGGGGTAATTCCTGAACCCATTTTAAGAAAAAAAGTTCATATAAACATGTGTCCGAAAATCCTTCGTATCTGAGATACAGAGTGTCAAAGTTTCTCAAAAATAATTTTAATCTTAAGACGGTTCTTAAGATTACTAAAAAGCTAAACCAGATATTTATTTGAAATAATAATAAAAAAAAGAAATTAATTAACCCTTCATTGTTAACTATGTTTTATTTTCATTAACATAAAAAAGCCAAACTTAAAAAGAGATTTTGTTGCCTTTGGGCAATGAATTTTTTTCTCGAAAACGGTTAATTTTATGAAAAAAAAACACGACATCATATTCTAGGGCTTCTAATTTTTTTATGAAAATACCAAAAAAGTAACACACAAAAAAGT
The DNA here is from genome assembly GCA_963920755.1 of Cartodere bifasciata. Classification (NCBI taxonomy): domain Eukaryota; kingdom Metazoa; phylum Arthropoda; class Insecta; order Coleoptera; family Latridiidae; genus Cartodere; species Cartodere bifasciata. The sequence continues at coordinate 3,229,431 of OY987198.1, forward strand.
TGGGGGTGAACAACCCCCATGGTACCCCCAAATGTGCCCCTTCCAATTATAATTTTTATTTTTTTTCTACCGCACTTTATGCCTAATGGTAAGAAAACTACCCGTGCTAAGTTTTAAATAAATATCTGGTTTAGTTTCTTGGTAATCTTAAAAAAATGTTTTTTTTTAGAAACTTTGGCACCCTGTATCTCAGAAGAGAAGGATTTTCGGACACATATTTATATGAACTTTTTTACTTAAAATGTGTCCACGAATTACCCCCTGAATTTTTTCCTAGTTATTTGGTAACACCCTGTATACATCTTTTTCGTTGATGGGAAACATCAGATTGACTGGGGTCATTGCAATTCTGGTGGTCATCCTATTCCCAAGTATAACGATCGCAAGGATGTACGTTAACGGAAAAGGTGTATAGAGATACTTTACTTTGTACATTATAAGACTGATACTGTTATTGTAATATACTTAGGATTAGGTATTTTAATCAAATGAATAAACTAGAAATGGGTTAGATCAGTGGGTGGGTTAGGTCAGTGAGCCAGTTAGAGTTTTTTTATAAAATGCCGACATTAAATAGGATACTCCTCGCAGTAATCAGAAAACAGAAAAATTCAAATAAGCAATAATTTTTTAAAATTACAAAAAAATATCTGCGAAGAGGTTATACTATTAACTTTTCTATAAAAAAAGATTTATTAGCGAAAAGCATAAATGCGTATTAATTCTGACACTGACGTTTAGGATTTAATTTGGCTTTAGAAAGGTGCTTTTGTTTTAATTTTTTTTGCAAAGCCACCTTGACCGAACCTAGACTTACGTGACTTATCACTAAAAACCTTTTTTTTTGACCTTTTTTGTCTTAAAAACTTCACAAAAAAAAACAAAAAATATATTTTAATACAGAATTTAATTTCCTTTTATTTTTATGACTTAAGTTTTTTTTGTAAATTGAAAAATAACGAAGATATGGCTTTTTTTTAAATTGGGGGGCTTATGTGGGGCCGGACAAAAAAAACTTAGATATACTTTTAGTAGAGAATTAAAAGGGCTTTAAAGTTACCAGAAAAAAAAATTCTGTAATTTTTATGATAACTGAAATATGAATTTTTTCTCACTTGGGGGGTGCCGCAGCCCCCCTTATTATTTTCCGATTTCTTTCAAAAACAATAGCGATCTAGATTTTAATGAGAACGATTTTTCCTGAAAATTTGAACTTGATGGGATCTTTGGTACTCAAGTTAGAGTGTCTACAAAAAACGTGACAGACGGACAGACGGACAGACGGACAGACGGACGGACGGACGGATTTTTTGAAAGTTGTTCAAAATTCGATGAAACGCACGAATCTGCAAGAATTTTTGCTCTACGACGATTTTTGACGATTTTAGAATTTTCAAAACAATCACAATATACTCCTCGTTTTTGACTTTGTCTGCGAGGAGTATAATAATAGGCAATCATTTATCGGTATCCGGAGAATTCACCACCCACAATTCACCGCCGACAATTCATCGCCCACAATTCACCGATCCACAGTTCATCGATAAGACAATTCATCGACAAGTCAATTCATCGCCACACAATTGTTCGATGGGAGAATTCATCGCCTAGTATGAATATTAGTTTATTTAATGAACAAAATAAATAACAGAAATTTATTTACCTAATGATTTTATTGAAATTTCTTGGATATTTATTTACCTAGAATATTGCCCGTGTCCTCTTATTTGCAGACACCCAATTTGCAGACATACCCAAATTGCAGACTTAAATGGTCAAAAACGGAAAGGATAGAGGTAATTTTACCAGTACAGGGTAAAGTCTAATATGCATACTTTTTTTTGAATTTCAGGAGTTTAGACTGACTTATATATGAAAGCACTGGGGGACACTTTCCACTGGGGGACATTAGGTTAGGTAGGTTAGGTTAAGTTTTGCTGCTAAAACGAAAATATAAACTCTAACTATGTTGGTGCCTAACAGTGCGTCCAAAATTGTGTGCATTACACTGAGGGACATATTACTAGGTGTTTTTCTCAGTGTTGTTATGCTAAAAATGTATCAACACATTATCAGAAAGCATTGTAGTTTAAAATCATTTCATTTAATATTCATACTAGGCGATGAATTCTCCCATCGAACAATTGTGTGGCGGTGAATTGACTTGTCGATGAATTGTCTTATCGATGAACTGTAGATCGGTGAATTGTGGGCGATGAATTGTCGGCGGTGAATTGTGGGTGGTGAATTCTCCTAGACCCTCATTTATCATATACGACATACACCTTTGTTAGCAATTTTTTTTACAATTTAAAGACTATTTTATTTTGCATTAAAAGCTCAATTTTATTAGAATTTTTGAGAGTTAGTTGCCCTGCAACTAATAAGAATGGTGGAAACAAAAGATATTTAATATGAATTGTAAACCATGGTCTTTGCTTTTCTTTGTCATCTTTTTTTATAAAATTTATGTATTATTATTTTTTATTACTTATTTATTTAGACTTAAAAATATTAAAGTTACTTAGAAGTACACTTGTCGCCAAAATGGTATGGAAAAAAATAAATGCTTTTTTGCTGATGCAAACTTAAAACTTGGCATTATTTTTTCACCTGAGCAAAAATGACAAAATGATTGATTGTTTTTTATTGTCAAGTCAAAAATCCTGTTGACTTCAATGGTGGAGTCACGACCTACAAAATCATGACTTATGTCTTGTCCCAGTAAATTTTACCGATAAGTGTATGTTTCTAATTTTTATTTTTAATCGCATGTACAAAGAAAATTTCTAATTGAATTTTTTGAAAAGGCACAATAATTGTATTATTTATTTATTATTTAATTTAATAGACCTTTTCCCACAGATAAAAAGACTTAGATTTCAACTCAATTTATAGTAAAATGTTGGTTAGCGCACTTAGTAATATTTTATAACGTTCCTAGAATTCAAAATTTTTATTAAATATTTAAAGGACATCTAACGCCCAACCACTACAACGAACATATTGTGTTAGTAAATCTCCAAGAATACTTAATAAGGTAAGTCTACAATAGCAATGCAACGTTGCCGGCTTGTTTTTGTTACTTTATTTTTCGACTCTTGGAAACGTCGACCACTGGAAATCTGTGCTTACTAGAAATTCCGACCACTAGAAACGTCGACTATCATAAACGCTCCCACATAAAAGTGGTACACTGTCAAATACTGTCAAAGTTTCAATAGATTATTTTGCATTAATTTCCTAATTTCCAGTTATCTCTTCACTGTAGTCATAAAATATGTCAAAGCAACAAAACAACCATCATGAATACAATTAAGTTATGGCAAAATAAAGGCCAAATTTTATTAAACAAATTTGACGCAACTTTGACACTGTACCACTTTTATGTGCATTCAACTGTACTTATACTTTTGTCGGCCCGTATTTATGTCGGTACCTAGCTATTTTCGCTTTCTAGTGATGTCGAACTCTAGTTATGTCGATATGTAGTAGTGCGTTTCGTTTTTCGTGCACTTAGCGTTACGTTACGTAATAAACATAAATTTAGCTTTATTATTAAAGCTCCGCTAGATTTGTCTAATCGTAGAACTTCGGCAAAAATTGCCACACGCATGCGTGACGCAGTATCTGTGCAGTGAGCTCGATTAAAAATACCAAAATGGATGTATGAAATTCACTCCAATTTAAGCTCTTATAAAGATTATCAAGTGATAAATTATTATTGTTGAATAATTAATCTGTTAAAGATGTTCTAGTGATCAATATAGTTGATACCTAATATAATTTTGTTTAGTAAGTAGTGAACAATGTGTAAATCCGCTTACATTCGTGGCTTTAAAAATCCAACCCAAAAACGCCATATTTGTTATTTTGATGTAATGCAGTGGTAAAAGACAACAAAGCATTGTTTTTTGGGCCGTTTCACAATTAGGAAAGGCTTCAAACCTCCCTAATTAAACAAAATACATTTTTAGTGTAACCAATAACACTGCGTATGTACGATATAACTTATAACGCAATGTTTCTAGTTGTAATATAGCTGTACAAATTTGGATGTTTATCATGGCTAGGAACGCTGGGAAAAATCAAGTTATCATCATTGGTAAGTGTTTTAGTTGTAGTAAAGCACAATAAGAGCATTTGTTTGGGTTAAGTAATAGTTATTTGGGCCCATTACATTTTCAAAAATACAGATACAGTCAGTACTTTTCCAAGGCATTCTTAGACGCCTACATTTCTTGTTTACGTAGTCTCCACGAGTCTCGAGCTAAAATATTTTTTTTTGTTTTTTCAACACGAACGTAATAATTCAATTTACCAAAACAATTATAAGTTATGTTCTTAAAATTATAACTGCCGCGCTATTGCAAGTTAAGGGCTAATTTGTCTCAGTTTATATCATTTTTTTCTTTTATTTTTAGATGATGATAACTATGCCCCAGGTCTGCAAGTATGCCAATGGAGCAACAAAGTCCTACAAAAATTTTGTAGTTACTACGAAAGTGAAGAAGTGAAGCTTAAAATCCTCATGGAGTTCTATTACAAGTAAGTAGTGGCTTAATGTATGTAACATGATGCAACATTGATAGGGTTATTAGACAAATAGAGATTAAATAAATCAACCCTTTCATGGGGCAAGCAAAAAGTGTTCTTAAAAATTTTCAGCCAATCTAACACATACTATACTTTAGGTTTTTATCCTTAATATTTATTGGAGGCTCATGGTGTTTTAGAATATAAATATTCACTTTTGTATTATTATTCGGCAATTAAAATAAAATGCTGACTTCACGCCCCCTAGCAAAAGAGTCAAGTTATGGATCCACCTTTTTTAAAGATATCTTGGTTAGATACTATATTTTTCTTCTTTTAACAAAAAAAAAGTAGACATAGGATCATAATCATCAGTTAAATAGACTTATTACTACCATTATAAGCTATTATGTTTGCATTAAAACAGGACTAAAAGATTTTGTTATTTTTCATACGAAACTATCTATCAGTAAATTAAGGATCAACTGAATTTAAGGTTGAATTTAACCATTTCAGGAACCCTTTGTTATATTTCTGCCAGACAGAAACGTAGAACTTCATATTTTATTTTTTGACCTCAATAAACCACCTAAAAATAGTATTTTTTGATATGAGATGCGCTGTATTTACGAGTGTGGTAGATCCAATTTAAATTCAAAATTTTGGTTATTAAAATTCATTTGGGATACAGCCTAATAAGTTATGTTTTTTTATTTTTTTTTTATTGTTGATAAATGATTACCCTGGTATAACATAACAGTTATGCTTTTCAATTTTTATCCCATATAAGATTTAGCTTATTGGGCTATGTCGCGTTTGCAAATTATGAAAGATTATATAAAAATAATGAAAATTTTTAAAATTACTATTTTCTATTGTTCTTTTAGGCATTCATTGGGGATTTGGTATTATTATTCTTATTTTTTCAGATCGCTAAGAACTGAAGCAGTACATTTCGATGATTACTATGGTTTAAAAAACAAAATGTTGCAGCACATGCAATTTTTGTATAATTTGTACATGGATTTAACGTTTATGAAATCAAGTTTTACCGATACTTATTTGGAAAACATGGAAGACATATTAACATTTTTTTGTGAATCACAAATAAAGTATATTCTGCAAATAAAACGTTTCTCACAAAAAAATGACAAAGAGTCGGACAAACTTACCTCTCAAACCTATAAAGAAATAACTTATTCTTTGAAAGTATACTTGTTAAATAGGCTGGACCATATTTATCATGTTTTAATCCGACAAACTATGCATTCAAATCATAAGGCCTTTACTGCGATTTTTGGTAAAATTTTGAGGTAATTATTCTTTAAAGAAAAAGTATGCTTTTATTAGTTTTATTTAATTGCTTGTGTTTTTTTAGGAGGTTATTTTTCAAAGAGAGGCATGACGACTTTTCAGACGAAAAGTTCTGTCGAAGTTATCTTTTAATTCAACAGTTAAAGTCTCTTATGAAAAAACAAGAGAGTAAAGAGGAATGTGGGAAACTCTTTTTAACTCTATACAGACAATCTACCGAGTCCATCAAGAAGAACCCTACGTTATCATCTATTTTGTTACCGTCGTATAGTGTTGCAGACAAAGTTATGCAACTTTACGGACGTTTTGCAACTTTATCGAGAAACTACTTTGAACATATTAAGTCCATAAAATTCGACACTGATTCCTGCATAATTAATCTGGTAAGTTTTTAATTTGAAGACAGTTATTGTTATTTTTTGAGTACGAATTCTGTATTCATTATTATAAACTGCCCCAAGAAAGTTAAGGATATCGTTGTTTGTCAACTTTCCTAAAGTTTTAGAAGAAAAATTTTTCTTTTAAAATAACAATTAAAAAAAAAGAAATCTTACCATGAACTTTTTTTTTAAATTTCATTGGGGATTCAATAATTTTTTGGACAAAAATGTGAATATTTTGAATTTTATAATCGCATCAGCGGCAACCAAATGCCGCTGATGCTCCTGGAGCCGTTTTAACGGTAAAAAAACGTCTTCACAAAGTCAATGTAAGATCTAGGCAATTTTTCAGAAAAGTTCCGTCAACCCCAGATCTCAAACAAAAATCATTGGAAGGGAAAAAGAAAAGAGTATATCAGCATGAAAAGTGGCAATCTGTACTGCTTACTAATGATTCCAGATTTGGTAGATTTTCTGCTAGTCGTCATGTACGGGTTTGAAACCGTGATCATAGTTAAATCTGTTAATCATACTTCCACTATAATTCCACATACTTCCACTATACTTCCACATACTTTCACGTACTTCCACATACTTTCAATCATACTTCCACATTAAATTATAAATGACGCATGCGCAAAATATTATAACCTCAAATTTTAAGTGCAAATTGTCTAGTGATGTGAAAGATCGATCCTTATATTATGACTTAAGAATCGATTAATAAATACAAATTAATTTTTTAAAAAAATAAATGTTTAGCCATTTAAAAAAAAAAAGCATTAAGAATCGGTAAAAATATAAATTTTTAACTTTTATTTTAAATATTTTTTTAAATTTAGCGCCCATTTTATAATAATTCTGTAAAAAATTTAAAAAATCAAGAAACATAAATTTTGCTATTTAAATTTATTATGTTTTAAATTTCGCGCCAACTTTTTGAATAATTGTCTGTCAAAAATCGAAAATAGCAATTTTTTAAATTTGGCGCCAATTTTTCAAATAATAGTATGTCAAAAATGAAAAAAATGCATTATTTTTGAATTTCGCGCCAATTTTAAATCTTAAAACCTCCAAATACTTCCACTTTACTTCCACATATTTCCACCTTACTTTCACATACTTCCTCGTACTTCCACGTACTTCCACATACTTCCACATACTTCCACGTACTTCCCAATACTTCCACGTACTTCCACATACTACCACGTACTTCCACCTACTTGTACACTATACTTCCAAGGTGAATTGCCCCTCGCTTGCGTATTTTAATTTTGTTTTATATTTTAGGATGATTTAGATTTATCGAGTCCCTATTTCGATAATGATTCTTGTGACGATAATAACTTCAATTTGGCAAATTTGGATTTAGATAATGACTTCCTACTTAAATTAAGATTAGATTCGGTTAATGAAAATAATTCCGAAGAAGCAGATGATTCGGATGACGATATTATAATGATTATTGATGGAATTGAAACGGTCATTAGTGAGAAGTCTGATATTTCAATGGAATACAGCACAAATATAAGGGTAATTTTACTATAACTTCCATATAAGAATGATTATACGACTAATGGGTTTTTTTTACAGATGCCAAAGCCAATGCAACCAAAATCATTTCTGGAAAGCATCGAAGTGGGATTTTTTTTTTGAAGAAATAAAATGATGTGCAAATATGAGCCTTAACACCGCCATACATTGATAAAGTAAAAATTTTTAATTTTTTGTAATCTGATAATAATGCGTAAAATAAGAAATTTTTATAGCAGGGTTTTTTGCCCTTGGAAAGTACATTTAAAAAGCAATTAACCAATCATAAAGGGTTGGCAGGGTTATAGCTCGGAGGTGCGAAAATCAATTTTGTTGTACGAAGAAAACGATCCCTTATGATGTTTTTACCTTTAAACCTGTTTAGCCTGCCATTTTGTTTGATTAAAAAAAGTAATATTAAATATTATTATGTAATATTAAAAAATCTTGACATCGTTAATGATGTGGATTTTTATGTTGATAGATCCTATACTAAAAAACTCTTTTAATAAAACTGGCAATACCGTATTTTTTATAAAAACCCTCGTGCATTAATTATATAAAACTTTCCATGCTTTTATTCGTGTAATCTTGTAGAAAAATTAAAATCATATCATTCATTTTCAGTTACTTTAAATAAAAGCTGGCCTATTCCATGTATAATCGACCAAAATTCGGTTTTCGAGTTGCTGCATGATTTTAAATTCTTTTGAGGTTTAGTCCAGTGCTTACTCCTGGTAAGTTCTTTCTATTAAAAAATTAGCAGCTGCATATTTGCACTCCTTCCCCATCAGTTAGCACCTTAAACTATGAAAAATGACCAAATTTAGGTCTAAAAAATGCTATGTGGGAGTGAGTAAATTTTTATTATTTTTATTTTAAAATGTTACCAAGGACATAGTATACAATAAAAAAAATAAACGATATTGTGATTTGATTTTTTGTAAAGGTAGCATATAAAAACCTTTGCTGTTTCTAAACGAGGTTAAATCACAAACATTTTTTTTTACTTAATGCGTCTCTATTATCACATCAACATTTTAAAATTATTAAAAAAAAAATTTACCCAGTCCCACATAACTTTTTGTAGTGCCATATTTGGTCCTTTTCCATAGCTGCCTGGTAGAGAAGGAGAGCAATTATGCGGTTCATATTTTTTTTGTAGAAACATATGTCTATTGTCAACTAAAAACTACTACTAATTTTATTCTTCCAAAAATTTAAAAAACGATTCGATCTTGTTTAAATTTAACGTAATCAGTAACATTTTACAATCAATGCTGTTTCTAAACGAAGTTAAATCACAAACAAAATTAATTTTACTATGAATCTTCACTAGCACAATAACATTTTAAAGTAATAAAAAAAAAAAATTTACCCAGTCCCACAGAGCTTTTTTTGGACCTAAACTTGGTCATTTTCTATAGTTTGGGGAAATTAATAGTAGAGAAGTAGTGCAAATATGCAGCTGGTGATTTTTTAATAAAAAGAAGTGTCCATTATCAACTTAAAATTACTACCAATTTTAATCTTCCAAAATCGTAAAATCGGAAAATTCGATTTTTTGTCTTCCAAATATCAACAATCAATTTTGATTTTTATCGATTGTTGATATCTTGATCTATGTTTCTACTAACGACTAAAACTAAGGCAATGTAGCAAGATAAATTTAAATATGCACGAACACCATAAAATTAAAATTAAATATTTTAAAACGAAATTTTTTCAACTTTGTTCAACATGATCTTGCAAATAACATCTTAGGGCTTATGATTCCTTCAAATCTAAAATGCTTTTTTATTAAAACGTGCTAATATTTACCTCCGTAGTTGGGCATCTTCACACACATCTTTAAATCATTGTTTGGTAAAAATAAGGAGCTGTCCCTTTTTTATTTTATGAAAAATTAATACTGAAAGCGTGTCTCTTTATTTAGTAGTATACTTTTGGTTTATATTCAATGTTAAATGCCTTAAATAACATAAACTTACAAAAATAAATGTTTAATTAATGAATGTATCTTTAATTGCAGTGAAAAAAGATAAAAACAAATGTTGATCACAAGATTTTAGCTTACAATATGTATTCGTGTTAAAAAAAACACGAAAAAGTTCGTCCTTACTAAAAAAAGGTAAGTATAACTCAGGCGTAACTATCTGTTTTTTATATTTTGCAGATTTTAGAACTAATATTAGGTGTTAGGAAGTTTTTGTGCTATTTTTGGAAAGGTATTTAGTTGCTTCTTTAAATACTGTTAAAAGAATTCACTATTTTCCTCTGTAAACTGCCTTTTTTTCGCCCCAAAATTGGAAGACGTCAGTTTTGACAATAAATTTCAATTGCAAATTTTGTGAGCCCCACTGGGCCAATTTGGACGATAAAAATATCATCTAAAAGATAGAACTAGTCCTAACAATCCCCATTTACACAGAGTTCACCTTATGCCAGTATTTGCCCAAAATAAAATGTAAAAATGTCACTAAAATATAATCTTTAAAAGGGGCTCCCGCAGTTAGGCCCATGATTTGGCTTGGCACACCAAGTTTTTTTGGTAGTAAAAAAATAGCTCTTTCGATTAAACTTGGTGTGCCAGTGGGTCCAAAAAAAAGTTTAACTCCTCCTATACGGCGAGTAGACTATGATAAGAAATTCCCTTTTTTTTGGGTTTAATATTTTTTACTTTCCGAAAACATTTAGGGTATGTTTTTTAACATTTTATTAAAAACACTTTATAAGGTGCATAATGAATTTATAACCGAAATAATTTCTTGCAAATCATTATTTCTCAAAATATTGTCCATATTGAATTTTTACCAAAAAAATCCTTTTGAGTTCAATGTTTTTCACATTCCGAGAACATTTATGCTATTAAAAACAATTTATAAGGTGCTTAATGAATTTATAACCAAAATAATTTCTTGCAAATCATTATTTCTTAAAATATTTTCCTTTGAATTTTTACCAAAAGAACCCTTTTTGAGTTTGTTATTTTTTGCATTCCGAAATTATGGGTCGGCGTAATTTGCATACCAAGAGGAATTTTGCATACGGTAAAAATTATACCATATAAAAACAGAATCCAAAATGTTAAAACATCTTACGAGTAAGAAAGTTATTATTGGCTTGTGTGGGGAGAAATGGCCATTTCTCCCCACCCCATACAACTTAAGTTAAAAAAAATTACTTATTTTTATTAGAAATGACTTCAGTTACCTCAAATTATATGAAAAGCATACCATGGACCAATTTCTACCTCCCCCTAAAAAAAAAGTTGCACACTTACCCCCACCCCAAAAAAAAAAAAGTAATTATTATAACTTATTAATGACAAAAGTAACCATATCAGTCGCGAGTTATGTAAAAAAAATGCTACAGACAATGATGAAATGAGGTCCATGTAATTTTTTCTTAAATAATTTTTTTTGGAAAAAGTATGGGACCAATGGGGTAGTGTTTCTAAAAATGGGTTTATATACGTATAATCATTTAGTAGAAAATGGTACCTTGTTCGGGTATATCGCTTAATGGGGCTTCCCAAAAGGATGCTCTATTTTTAGAAAAAGGGGGTTGGCTTTTAGCCCCCCAGGGATGAAACAAGTAGTTGTCCCCCTTATATGATTTATACAGTCCCAAAGAATAAATTTGTGAAAGGAAATTGTATAATTATTAAATGTCACCATTTTAGTGTCATTTGAAATATGGGGTAGTCGCTACGATATACCCCCTCTATCTGGATAAGGGCTGATGATAAAAATTTTAGCCAAAGTCCAATTTGTAGAAAAATTGATGCTCTATAATTTTGGTAATAACCCCAAATAGCATTGGACGCACAGGAAAAAAGTTATTGGCCAAAAACGGTTTTTCACGACCTTTGACCCCGCGTAAAAAGTTTAGCTCACACGGTATCAATGAGTTTCCTAAAATTCCGAGGTTTGGTGTTTATTTTAGCGTATATAACTGGGCTATTTAGACAAATTAGATATTGAGAATGCTGCCCCCAATATTTTTGTCGTAAAGTCCGAAACATCACCCAATTTGCTTTACACCGTACAAAAATTTCAAGAAAAATGCCAAATATAATGTGAGTTAGTTTGTATTGCGTGTAAAATTTGCGTTCATTGCTTCAAATGCACGTGTGAGGACAATTTGATCCGATTTAACATTTGTAAACACATTCATTTGTGCGTTTTGACTTATTATAAAGACGATGAAATCTTTGATGACCCTCTGCCGCAAATTTTAAATAATAATCCACCCGAAGAGGCTGTAGCAGAAAGAATATCTGAGGAAAAAGTCAGCGAATCTCCGCTATATAAAGAAATTTTGTCTAAATTGGAAACAGCTCAAGGACTTCTTTTAACTAGCAACTATGTGGACACTAATTTACCTACAATAAAAAAGCTTCTTGATATTGTAATAGAAAATTTGTCTTATACTAATTTTGAGCAAAAAAACAGGGTAAATGTTAAAAAAAAAAATTGCAAAGCAAACCTATTTTTAACTCAATTTCATTTCTTCTTGATGTGCAAGAACAAACCGAGGGGTATTCAAAAAAACATCTTTCTAAGAATTTAAGAATTTGTAAAAAATATAAAAAAAATGCTAAGCAAGCCTATTTTTCACTCAATAACTGATAAAATCTATAAATAGTGTTTTTTCACTACTACCTATAGAAAAGACAATTTTTGACCGATTTTCTACCAGAGAAATCACATTTCTCTCCCTTGGTCAATAATAATTTCCATGTCTATGTACACTGTACAATAATGAAATGTCAAAACATATGTCAAGGTTTTATCATAAAATCAGGCTTGTGCACGAATACTTTTTTTTGTACTCGAGACGAATACAAATACATTAAAGTTTCTGAAAATACTTTTCGAGTACGAATTCTCCAAAATTAAAAGGTATTCGAATACGAATACGAGTACTATTCGTACTCGTATTCGCGTTTAAGAACGAATACTCTTCATTTGTTTGAATACCATTAAACGAATACTTTCCTGCGTTTGCGCATGCGCTTTGTACGAATAGCATTAAACCGTTCTACTTTGCCGAGCGACCAACAAAAAACTAAGATGGCTGCCAGAAACAATGCGTTTGCGCATGCGCGGTGCGTGAATACGAGTACATAGTGGATTCGTAATAAAACACGAATACGAGTACAGAATAGCCTACTCAAGTATTCCCGAATACGAGTACAAATTCAAATATACAAAATAGTATTCGAATACGAGTACAGAATACTTTAAAATGTATTCGAATATGTATTCGAATACATTTCCATGTATTCGTGCACATTCCTGCATAAAATAGAACGCTACTTACAGCAGTTTTTGTGAGTTTTTGACGAAGATTTTTTTATTTTGAAAACATAACTACTTTATAATACTTCAAAACATTTTATTGCACAAATATTTTTACGAAAAAAAAATTGTACAGTTGTAAACATGTCGCCCTTTTTTCTGTAGCTGTGTCAGTGTTCTATCATTATCATTATATTTACAAATTCCTTATCAGTGACCATCATATTATTTAAATCATTTACGCCATTTACGTGCAAATTATGAGTTATTTTGGAAAAAACACCCATTTGAAGAACTTTTTATTGTTTTGATTGAAGTAACGTCATTGTCATTTCCATGGAAACTTCGATTAATTTTTTGTAAAAATCATATACAGGGTTTTGATAGAAATTGAACATATTTTTAAAATAACATTTTTCAAGAAAATGCTAGTAGTGAAAAAAAAAGTATATAAACCACGGTAGAGAAGGTCATTATTGACTACGCGCAATTGTGTCCCTTGCCGCTGCGCGGCTCGGGACACAATCTTTGCGCTAGGTCAATAATGACCCTTTTCTCTACCTTGGTTAATAATGTACTATTTTTATGTTTTAATGTATAAGTTTATTTAAGTGCAATAACAAAATATTAATAAATATTCTATTTTAAATTAGCGTTGCTCTTCTTTCTTTTCGTTCAAACATTCAAAATTCGCGCGCAAAACGAACATTTTCTCAACATCATAGACATAGGCAGGAAGTCTATGGATTTGGATCAAAAATCAAAGGGCGGCCGCGACTGATTCCTAACAAAAACAACAAATATGGAGGCTGAACAGCTTTTTGATAATCTGAAAATTCGCTCCAACCCGTTAGTTTAAATTATAATAACATAAATTTTAGTAACAGGACTGAATATAAATACATTTTTTTTTTATAAAAACGTACATAAAGTAAATCCAAAATTTACCATGTTCTGTTGCGTTCATTGTGAATTTCAAAGCAAATCAAGTAGATCCTTAGAAAGACATGTAAACTTTGCTCACACAACGAAGAAAGCTAAAACAAACTGCGATATACTTGAGTCACCTTTAGATGAAACAAATTTCGAGCACACCAGTGATAACGTGTATGAATTTATAAACAAAAGTATAAATTTATTATGCGCAAATGAAAACAAGCCGCTTGATGAATTTGATAGTAAAGGAACTCTTAGCACAGATCCAGAAATAGAAGCACTTATTCGAGACTATAAACAAAAAGAAATTAAACAATTCGACGATGATGAAGAAACTCTTAGCACGGATTCAGAAATAGAAGCACTAGTTCGAAACTACGAACTAAAAGAAATGAAGAAACTAAGGTATAGCAGACCAATATATCTACCAAGAATACAAACGGAAAAAATAGGAAAAGAAATAATTATTGGAAGCGAGGCCAAGCCAAGCCAAACCCATTTTGAAATATGGCTATTAGATTGTTTGGAATGTTCTTATCATGCCGTTAATAAAAAGAAACTAAAGGCACATGTTTAAAAGATATTGTCTTTTATTATTTTAAGTAGCAAGCCTTTATTATATTAAAATAACTCGGGAAACACAACATGTATTATTCTAGAACATTCTTAAAGTCTACTGTCATTCTATAAGTATCTATTACAATTAACATACTTAAGTAATTGTTACAATGTAATAACTTAACGTAACTTAATACTAAACACCTTCCCCCTAGAATACTAACTAAAGGTTTAAACGTCTAGGTGGAACAATATTACGTTTTGAACGTCTTACACAATTAGGAGTAATATCACGCCTAGATCGTCTAGCAGTAACAAATGGAGTGTCATTATTTAACGGAGTCACATTTGTTGGAGTCTCAAGTTCGGGGTCGTTATTAATTATGGGACTATTATTTATGGGATTATTGTTTACATGATTGTCAATTTCGGGATTGTTATGATTTATGTAATTGTCGTTAATTACAGGATATTCATGTAAATAGTTAAAAGTTGATTCAGGTAGCAAATCAGGTTCAATGATTCTTTCAGATGCATTAAACTCTGTTTTTGATAATTTCATTTGGTGGGTGTTGCGACGAACTATTTTATTGTTTTTTTCTTGTTTTACCCAATAAGATCGTGGTTCCTTTGCTTTTTCTATTACTATCGCTTTATTCCAAATTTTATCTTTATTACTTTTAATCACTACCCTATCCCCTTTTATAAAACTAAATTCCCGTTTCTTACTTGTTTTGTCATAATGTTCTTTCATTTTATGTTTGTCGTTTGATAATTTGTTGTACACATTTTTTTGAATTAGTGGTTCTAAATTTTTAGATGTTATTGGAAGTTCGGTTCTTAGTGTTCTGCTTTGTAAAATTTGTGCGGGAGATGCATTTAGAGTAATTATTGGCGTATTATTATATTCTACCAAGAGATCTCATTATCACATTTTTGCTCAAAACTTTTTCGCAACATTTGTTTACCTAAATGAACAGATTTTTCAGCTAAGCCGTTACTTTGATGGTGATGTGGTGTACATGTTAATACCGTTATATCTTTTTTCTTGTAATAATTTAAGCATTTTACTGAAATGAATGGTAAATTATCGGCAACTAACGTTTGCGGATAACCAAATCGGATAAATATATTTTGCATTGCGTCAATAACTGCGTCTGAAGTTTTATTACTAAGTGCAATAATTTCTAACCAATGAGAAAAATAATCTATTGCAACTAAATAGGGTTTTGCTCCAAACTCTAAAATATCGACACCAATTTTGTTAAATCTCAATTTTGGAACGTCGTGTGGTAATAAAGGTTCTTTAAAATTATTAGGCATATACTTCTCGCAAATTCTGCACTTCTTGATAAAATTAGCTATATCGTAACTTAAGGTAGGCCAGAAGAATAAACTTCTTGCTCTTTTTACTGTTTTACTGATACCAATGTGACCTTTATGTAAAATAATCATCATGCTAAGTTTTAACTTTTCAGGAACGATTATTTTATCTTCTAAGAATAGAATACCATTTTCAACGTAAATTTCGTTTCTTAAATTGTAAAATAGTTTAAGTTGCTGAGGAATAAGTTCTTTTTTCGGCCATCCGTTATAATAATACTCACAAACTTTAGCTAAAATTTTGTCTTCTGCAGTTTCTTTTCTAAACAAGTTCTTTTTCTCAGTGCTTAAAGGTAAGTATTTAGAAACTGTGTGAACCATTTCTAGCATCTCTTTGTCATTAGTAGTATTTTTTAAACTAGACCTAGATAACATATCAGCAAAATGAACATATTTACCAGGAACATAATAAATATTTAAAGAATATTTTAATAATTTGAGTCTTAACCTTTGTAATCTGACTGAACCAACTTTACAAATGGGTTTTTTCATAATTGCTATTATAGGTTTATGATCTGTTTGTACATCTACGTTTGCTCGATATATAAAATTGTGAAATTTCTGTACACTGAAATAAATAGCTAACAATTCTTTCTCGGTTTGGCTATAGTTAATTTCATGATCGTTCATCGTTCTTGATGCACAAGCTACAAGTTTTAAAATTTTATTTTCATATTCTTGAAATATACAACAACCTATACCGTTTTTTGATGCATCACATTGTATAATCATCTTTTTCTTAGGATTAAATGGTGCTAACGCGGGTGCTTTGCAAATAATGTCTTTTAATTTTTTAAGAGTCTCTTCGTGCTTTGGTAGCCACTGAAATTCTACATTTGATTTAAGCAATTCGCACAAAGGTTGCATATGATCGGACATTTGTGGTATATATCGTCTTATGTAGTTAAACGAACCTAATATTCTTTGTAATTCTGTTTTATCCCTAGGACTTTCTAATTTACACAACGATTCAACTCTGTCAGGATCTATTTCTATACCCTTTTCTGAAATTATTTGTCCTAAAAATTTCACTTGTTTTTGACAATATTGTAATTTACCCTTGTTAAATTTCGCGCCAACTTCACGTGCCTTTTTTATTATTTCTTGTACCGCTTCATCGTGTTCTTTCTTTGTTTCACCTACAGCTATCATGTCGTCATGACATATTTGAACGTTTTTAATACCGCCAAAATTATTCTCTACTACTTCTTGAAAGAGATCTTGCGAATTTGATAATCCGTACGGTAAAACAACAAACCTATAAATACCGAATAATGTACTAAAGCAACATTTCCATGAAGATGCCTCATCAATTTCTAGCTGATGATAACCTTCTGATAAATCAAATACTGTGAAAAATTTTTTAGTTTGTAATTTAGCGCATATTTCTTCGATAGTTTTACTTGCTCTGGGCATTCTTATGATTTGTTTATTTAAATCAACCGGGTCTAAGCACAATCTTAGCTTTCCAGAGGCTTTTTCAACTATTACTAATCTGTTAATACTTGCGCGTGGATCTATTTTGTCGACCTTTACTATCGCGTTTCGTTTGACAAGTCTATCGATCTCATTTTTTAGAGCATCTCGTACAGCTATCGGAATTTTTGTTGGTGGGTGACTAACAGCTTCAAAATTTTGTTGAGTTGTTATTTCACATTTACCAGGAAATCTACCTGAACCACTAAAAATATCATTGTTTTCTTTAATAAATTTCTCTTTTTCTAAATTTTCCGACTCAAAATTAATGTTATTTATTCGTTTTATTAAATTTAACCGTACACACGCTTGTCCACCAATCAGAATCTGATTTGCTCCTGTTACAATGACAAAATCATCATATATTTCTTTATTTTTGAATTTACAGTAAAGGTTGACAATCCCTACTGGTTTGGTCACTGTGCCTTCAAATGCTTTTAATTTACATTCAGTTTCCCTCATTTTTACATTAACATTTAACTTATGAAAAACTTTTTCAGGAATAACATTACAATCCGCCCCTGTATCGAGTTTGACCTTAACTTGCCTATCTTCTAGGGTAATAATTTCAGACCATTTATTTTCCGCGGACTTTTGATTATCTAGCTTTAAAATTTTCTTAACTCTAATTGACTCTACAAAAACGTCATCAGAATCGCTAGTTTCATCGCTATCCCTACGTTTATCTAACTTAGAAGCATTTTTAATATTTTTAACATTTACCTTGCACGCCACTGAAAAATGATTAAATCGGTTACAACGACTACACTTTTTACCAAAAGCTGGACATTCTCGTACTCCATGTCGTTTCTTGCATCGGGTACAGTCAAATTTCTCGTCGCTTCTCTTATTTTCGTTTTCATACTTCTTCTTCGTCTTCTCTTTTGACCTTTGATATTTTGCTGCATTTACTTCGTCGTCTTGTGGTTTCTCGAATTGTAGGCTTTGATGTTTGCTCTGTTCGCTGGTTCTGCAGAATGTAATGGCTTTTTCTAGGGTTAAATTATCTATCCTAAGTAGCGCTTCTCTAGTTGTCGGGTCTCGGATGCCCACTACTATTTTGTCACGTAATGCTTTTTCCTCTGCTGTCTGGTTCTGGTCCACAACGTTGTAGTTACATGTATTTACTAAATGTCTGCAACTTGTTAGGAAATGTTCAAAGCTTTCCCCCTCTTTTTGCGTTCTTTTGGAAAAATAAAACGTTCGAAGCATTCATTCATCCGTGGGTTAACATATGTACTTATTACCCCCATAACGTAGTCATAATCATGTTTCCTATCGTCCGGAATGTTAAATGTTGCCATAATACGAGCAGAACTTGGTCCTATAATATTTCTTAGTATGCTCAATTTTACGTGCCCCGGCGACTGATCTTGTCCGCAAGCACATAAGTAGTCCTCAAATGAGTTTCTCCAGAAAATCCATTCGCAGGCTGCATTAGGACCTTGCAAATTAAAATCTGGTGGCAATTTTACATTTGCAAACATCTTCACTTTTTGAGGTTAGAATTTAGAAATAGAAACACACTTCTCGGTTCTTCTTTCTTGTTGGCTATATTTTCTTCAGCCCTTTCACATAGGTTCCCTTCTTTACTGCGCCATGTTTAAAAGATATTGTCTTTTATTATTTTAAGTAGCAAGCCTTTATTATATTAAAATAACTCGGGAAACACAACATGTATTATTCTAGAACATTCTTAAAGTCTACTGTCATTCTATAAGTATCTATTACAATTAACATACTTAAGTAATTGTTACAATGTAATAACTTAACGTAACTTAATACTAAACAGCACATATTAAGCAAAAGCATATCGATAGAAAAAGTAGAAAATGTGGTTATTGCTCAGGCATTAGATTGGCTGATCACGATTACGCACGTGTGCCTTTTTGCGTACAAAAGGCACCGCGTAAAACATAGCAACTAGTTAACTAGCAACTATGTGGACACTAATTTACCTACAATAAAAAAGCTTCTTGATATTGTAATAGAAAATTTGTCTTATACTAATTTTGAGCAAAAAAACAGGGTAAATGTTAAAAAAAAAAATTGCAAAGCAAACCTATTTTTAACTCAATTTCATTTCTTCTTGATGTGCAAGAACAAACCGAGGGGTATTCAAAAAAACATCTTTCTAAGAATTTAAGAATTTGTAAAAAATATAAAAAAAATGCTAAGCAAGCCTATTTTTCACTCAATAACTGATAAAATCTATAAATAGTGTTTTTTCACTACTACCTATAGAAAAGACAATTTTTGACCGATTTTCTACCAGAGAAATCACATTTCTCTCCCTTGGTCAATAATAATTTCCATGTCTATGTACACTGTACAATAATGAAATGTCAAAACATATGTCAAGGTTTTATCATAAAATCAGGCTTGTGCACGAATACTTTTTTTTGTACTCGAGACGAATACAAATACATTAAAGTTTCTGAAAATACTTTTCGAGTACGAATTCTCCAAAATTAAAAGGTATTCGAATACGAATACGAGTACTATTCGTACTCGTATTCGCGTTTAAGAACGAATACTCTTCATTTGTTTGAATACCATTAAACGAATACTTTCCTGCGTTTGCGCATGCGCTTTGTACGAATAGCATTAAACCGTTCTACTTTGCCGAGCGACCAACAAAAAACTAAGATGGCTGCCAGAAACAATGCGTTTGCGCATGCGCGGTGCGTGAATACGAGTACATAGTGGATTCGTAATAAAACACGAATACGAGTACAGAATAGCCTACTCAAGTATTCCCGAATACGAGTACAAATTCAAATATACAAAATAGTATTCGAATACGAGTACAGAATACTTTAAAATGTATTCGAATATGTATTCGAATACATTTCCATGTATTCGTGCACATTCCTGCATAAAATAGAACGCTACTTACAGCAGTTTTTGTGAGTTTTTGACGAAGATTTTTTTATTTTGAAAACATAACTACTTTATAATACTTCAAAACATTTTATTGCACAAATATTTTTACGAAAAAAAAATTGTACAGTTGTAAACATGTCGCCCTTTTTTCTGTAGCTGTGTCAGTGTTCTATCATTATCATTATATTTACAAATTCCTTATCAGTGACCATCATATTATTTAAATCATTTACGCCATTTACGTGCAAATTATGAGTTATTTTGGAAAAAACACCCATTTGAAGAACTTTTTATTGTTTTGATTGAAGTAACGTCATTGTCATTTCCATGGAAACTTCGATTAATTTTTTGTAAAAATCATATACAGGGTTTTGATAGAAATTGAACATATTTTTAAAATAACATTTTTCAAGAAAATGCTAGTAGTGAAAAAAAAAGTATATAAACCACGGTAGAGAAGGTCATTATTGACTACGCGCAATTGTGTCCCTTGCCGCTGCGCGGCTCGGGACACAATCTTTGCGCTAGGTCAATAATGACCCTTTTCTCTACCTTGGTTAATAATGTACTATTTTTATGTTTTAATGTATAAGTTTATTTAAGTGCAATAACAAAATATTAATAAATATTCTATTTTAAATTAGCGTTGCTCTTCTTTCTTTTCGTTCAAACATTCAAAATTCGCGCGCAAAACGAACATTTTCTCAACATCATAGACATAGGCAGGAAGTCTATGGATTTGGATCAAAAATCAAAGGGCGGCCGCGACTGATTCCTAACAAAAACAACAAATATGGAGGCTGAACAGCTTTTTGATAATCTGAAAATTCGCTCCAACCCGTTAGTTTAAATTATAATAACATAAATTTTAGTAACAGGACTGAATATAAATACATTTTTTTTTTATAAAAACGTACATAAAGTAAATCCAAAATTTACCATGTTCTGTTGCGTTCATTGTGAATTTCAAAGCAAATCAAGTAGATCCTTAGAAAGACATGTAAACTTTGCTCACACAACGAAGAAAGCTAAAACAAACTGCGATATACTTGAGTCACCTTTAGATGAAACAAATTTCGAGCACACCAGTGATAACGTGTATGAATTTATAAACAAAAGTATAAATTTATTATGCGCAAATGAAAACAAGCCGCTTGATGAATTTGATAGTAAAGGAACTCTTAGCACAGATCCAGAAATAGAAGCACTTATTCGAGACTATAAACAAAAAGAAATTAAACAATTCGACGATGATGAAGAAACTCTTAGCACGGATTCAGAAATAGAAGCACTAGTTCGAAACTACGAACTAAAAGAAATGAAGAAACTAAGGTATAGCAGACCAATATATCTACCAAGAATACAAACGGAAAAAATAGGAAAAGAAATAATTATTGGAAGCGAGGCCAAGCCAAGCCAAACCCATTTTGAAATATGGCTATTAGATTGTTTGGAATGTTCTTATCATGCCGTTAATAAAAAGAAACTAAAGGCACATGTTTAAAAGATATTGTCTTTTATTATTTTAAGTAGCAAGCCTTTATTATATTAAAATAACTCGGGAAACACAACATGTATTATTCTAGAACATTCTTAAAGTCTACTGTCATTCTATAAGTATCTATTACAATTAACATACTTAAGTAATTGTTACAATGTAATAACTTAACGTAACTTAATACTAAACACCTTCCCCCTAGAATACTAACTAAAGGTTTAAACGTCTAGGTGGAACAATATTACGTTTTGAACGTCTTACACAATTAGGAGTAATATCACGCCTAGATCGTCTAGCAGTAACAAATGGAGTGTCATTATTTAACGGAGTCACATTTGTTGGAGTCTCAAGTTCGGGGTCGTTATTAATTATGGGACTATTATTTATGGGATTATTGTTTACATGATTGTCAATTTCGGGATTGTTATGATTTATGTAATTGTCGTTAATTACAGGATATTCATGTAAATAGTTAAAAGTTGATTCAGGTAGCAAATCAGGTTCAATGATTCTTTCAGATGCATTAAACTCTGTTTTTGATAATTTCATTTGGTGGGTGTTGCGACGAACTATTTTATTGTTTTTTTCTTGTTTTACCCAATAAGATCGTGGTTCCTTTGCTTTTTCTATTACTATCGCTTTATTCCAAATTTTATCTTTATTACTTTTAATCACTACCCTATCCCCTTTTATAAAACTAAATTCCCGTTTCTTACTTGTTTTGTCATAATGTTCTTTCATTTTATGTTTGTCGTTTGATAATTTGTTGTACACATTTTTTTGAATTAGTGGTTCTAAATTTTTAGATGTTATTGGAAGTTCGGTTCTTAGTGTTCTGCTTTGTAAAATTTGTGCGGGAGATGCATTTAGAGTAATTATTGGCGTATTATTATATTCTACCAAGAGATCTCATTATCACATTTTTGCTCAAAACTTTTTCGCAACATTTGTTTACCTAAATGAACAGATTTTTCAGCTAAGCCGTTACTTTGATGGTGATGTGGTGTACATGTTAATACCGTTATATCTTTTTTCTTGTAATAATTTAAGCATTTTACTGAAATGAATGGTAAATTATCGGCAACTAACGTTTGCGGATAACCAAATCGGATAAATATATTTTGCATTGCGTCAATAACTGCGTCTGAAGTTTTATTACTAAGTGCAATAATTTCTAACCAATGAGAAAAATAATCTATTGCAACTAAATAGGGTTTTGCTCCAAACTCTAAAATATCGACACCAATTTTGTTAAATCTCAATTTTGGAACGTCGTGTGGTAATAAAGGTTCTTTAAAATTATTAGGCATATACTTCTCGCAAATTCTGCACTTCTTGATAAAATTAGCTATATCGTAACTTAAGGTAGGCCAGAAGAATAAACTTCTTGCTCTTTTTACTGTTTTACTGATACCAATGTGACCTTTATGTAAAATAATCATCATGCTAAGTTTTAACTTTTCAGGAACGATTATTTTATCTTCTAAGAATAGAATACCATTTTCAACGTAAATTTCGTTTCTTAAATTGTAAAATAGTTTAAGTTGCTGAGGAATAAGTTCTTTTTTCGGCCATCCGTTATAATAATACTCACAAACTTTAGCTAAAATTTTGTCTTCTGCAGTTTCTTTTCTAAACAAGTTCTTTTTCTCAGTGCTTAAAGGTAAGTATTTAGAAACTGTGTGAACCATTTCTAGCATCTCTTTGTCATTAGTAGTATTTTTTAAACTAGACCTAGATAACATATCAGCAAAATGAACATATTTACCAGGAACATAATAAATATTTAAAGAATATTTTAATAATTTGAGTCTTAACCTTTGTAATCTGACTGAACCAACTTTACAAATGGGTTTTTTCATAATTGCTATTATAGGTTTATGATCTGTTTGTACATCTACGTTTGCTCGATATATAAAATTGTGAAATTTCTGTACACTGAAATAAATAGCTAACAATTCTTTCTCGGTTTGGCTATAGTTAATTTCATGATCGTTCATCGTTCTTGATGCACAAGCTACAAGTTTTAAAATTTTATTTTCATATTCTTGAAATATACAACAACCTATACCGTTTTTTGATGCATCACATTGTATAATCATCTTTTTCTTAGGATTAAATGGTGCTAACGCGGGTGCTTTGCAAATAATGTCTTTTAATTTTTTAAGAGTCTCTTCGTGCTTTGGTAGCCACTGAAATTCTACATTTGATTTAAGCAATTCGCACAAAGGTTGCATATGATCGGACATTTGTGGTATATATCGTCTTATGTAGTTAAACGAACCTAATATTCTTTGTAATTCTGTTTTATCCCTAGGACTTTCTAATTTACACAACGATTCAACTCTGTCAGGATCTATTTCTATACCCTTTTCTGAAATTATTTGTCCTAAAAATTTCACTTGTTTTTGACAATATTGTAATTTACCCTTGTTAAATTTCGCGCCAACTTCACGTGCCTTTTTTATTATTTCTTGTACCGCTTCATCGTGTTCTTTCTTTGTTTCACCTACAGCTATCATGTCGTCATGACATATTTGAACGTTTTTAATACCGCCAAAATTATTCTCTACTACTTCTTGAAAGAGATCTTGCGAATTTGATAATCCGTACGGTAAAACAACAAACCTATAAATACCGAATAATGTACTAAAGCAACATTTCCATGAAGATGCCTCATCAATTTCTAGCTGATGATAACCTTCTGATAAATCAAATACTGTGAAAAATTTTTTAGTTTGTAATTTAGCGCATATTTCTTCGATAGTTTTACTTGCTCTGGGCATTCTTATGATTTGTTTATTTAAATCAACCGGGTCTAAGCACAATCTTAGCTTTCCAGAGGCTTTTTCAACTATTACTAATCTGTTAATACTTGCGCGTGGATCTATTTTGTCGACCTTTACTATCGCGTTTCGTTTGACAAGTCTATCGATCTCATTTTTTAGAGCATCTCGTACAGCTATCGGAATTTTTGTTGGTGGGTGACTAACAGCTTCAAAATTTTGTTGAGTTGTTATTTCACATTTACCAGGAAATCTACCTGAACCACTAAAAATATCATTGTTTTCTTTAATAAATTTCTCTTTTTCTAAATTTTCCGACTCAAAATTAATGTTATTTATTCGTTTTATTAAATTTAACCGTACACACGCTTGTCCACCAATCAGAATCTGATTTGCTCCTGTTACAATGACAAAATCATCATATATTTCTTTATTTTTGAATTTACAGTAAAGGTTGACAATCCCTACTGGTTTGGTCACTGTGCCTTCAAATGCTTTTAATTTACATTCAGTTTCCCTCATTTTTACATTAACATTTAACTTATGAAAAACTTTTTCAGGAATAACATTACAATCCGCCCCTGTATCGAGTTTGACCTTAACTTGCCTATCTTCTAGGGTAATAATTTCAGACCATTTATTTTCCGCGGACTTTTGATTATCTAGCTTTAAAATTTTCTTAACTCTAATTGACTCTACAAAAACGTCATCAGAATCGCTAGTTTCATCGCTATCCCTACGTTTATCTAACTTAGAAGCATTTTTAATATTTTTAACATTTACCTTGCACGCCACTGAAAAATGATTAAATCGGTTACAACGACTACACTTTTTACCAAAAGCTGGACATTCTCGTACTCCATGTCGTTTCTTGCATCGGGTACAGTCAAATTTCTCGTCGCTTCTCTTATTTTCGTTTTCATACTTCTTCTTCGTCTTCTCTTTTGACCTTTGATATTTTGCTGCATTTACTTCGTCGTCTTGTGGTTTCTCGAATTGTAGGCTTTGATGTTTGCTCTGTTCGCTGGTTCTGCAGAATGTAATGGCTTTTTCTAGGGTTAAATTATCTATCCTAAGTAGCGCTTCTCTAGTTGTCGG
Organism: Cartodere bifasciata; assembly: GCA_963920755.1. Taxonomy (NCBI): domain Eukaryota; kingdom Metazoa; phylum Arthropoda; class Insecta; order Coleoptera; family Latridiidae; genus Cartodere; species Cartodere bifasciata. The sequence continues at coordinate 3,255,121 of OY987198.1, forward strand.
GTCTCGGATGCCCACTACTATTTTGTCACGTAATGCTTTTTCCTCTGCTGTCTGGTTCTGGTCCACAACGTTGTAGTTACATGTATTTACTAAATGTCTGCAACTTGTTAGGAAATGTTCAAAGCTTTCCCCCTCTTTTTGCGTTCTTTTGGAAAAATAAAACGTTCGAAGCATTCATTCATCCGTGGGTTAACATATGTACTTATTACCCCCATAACGTAGTCATAATCATGTTTCCTATCGTCCGGAATGTTAAATGTTGCCATAATACGAGCAGAACTTGGTCCTATAATATTTCTTAGTATGCTCAATTTTACGTGCCCCGGCGACTGATCTTGTCCGCAAGCACATAAGTAGTCCTCAAATGAGTTTCTCCAGAAAATCCATTCGCAGGCTGCATTAGGACCTTGCAAATTAAAATCTGGTGGCAATTTTACATTTGCAAACATCTTCACTTTTTGAGGTTAGAATTTAGAAATAGAAACACACTTCTCGGTTCTTCTTTCTTGTTGGCTATATTTTCTTCAGCCCTTTCACATAGGTTCCCTTCTTTACTGCGCCATGTTTAAAAGATATTGTCTTTTATTATTTTAAGTAGCAAGCCTTTATTATATTAAAATAACTCGGGAAACACAACATGTATTATTCTAGAACATTCTTAAAGTCTACTGTCATTCTATAAGTATCTATTACAATTAACATACTTAAGTAATTGTTACAATGTAATAACTTAACGTAACTTAATACTAAACAGCACATATTAAGCAAAAGCATATCGATAGAAAAAGTAGAAAATGTGGTTATTGCTCAGGCATTAGATTGGCTGATCACGATTACGCACGTGTGCCTTTTTGCGTACAAAAGGCACCGCGTAAAACATATGATATTCTTAGACGTGAAATCCATTTTAAGGCCCATTTCCACTGCCCACATTGTCCGTATTTGGCCCAAAACCAAGAAAGATTAGAGTTTCACCTAAGGACCAAGCACCTAAATAAACCGTTTGTAAAGTGTTTATACAGGGTGTCCCAGAATTGGCGCACCACCTGTATGGTACGTTGTTGGGGCATGCCCAGGGATCCCCAGAAAATTGTCAAAAAAAATCCATCTCATACACCCTTGAAGATATGAGGCCCCAAAGTGCAAAACTTTAAACGCATATACCTTAAAAACAACAGCACGTATTAACGAAAAGTATGGTTTAATACAAAGCTGCAGTCTATCTTAAACCATTTCACCAATTTTTCTTCTTTTAAATGCTCAAATAACATTTTTATAATCAATTTAATTTTACAAAATTTTCTTCAAATAAGCTGACAACAATGTCAATAAAATTTTATGCAAAAGTGTATTATCAAGACTTATAGATGGTATTTTTAGATTTATTTTCCCAGGCTGTGTAGTATTTTCCTAGACTGTGTTGCCGAATTTAAGCAACTTTGTTCGCAATTTTCTCAATGAATATAACAGATTGATTTTTTTTAACAATTTTCCTGGAATCCCCAGGCATGCCCTAACAGCGTACCATACAAGTGGTGCGCCAATTCTGGGACACCCTGTATTGTGAATTTAAGTCTACTCTACCAGCTACTGTGACTAGGCATGTTCTACTTGAACATTCCGATTACGAAATAGCGACTTTTTCTTGCCCAAAATGTGAGTCAACTTATCTAATGATAGAAACACTTTTTGAATTATTTTAATCATAGTAGCGCCATCTAGTGGCTAAGTAATCCAGTTAACTTTAAGACATATTTAGTTTGTTTTTTTTAACCTAATGTTGGCAATACGACTTAACCTTGAGTTTGAAATCAATGCCGGTTGAATGAAGTCATTAAAGTCGCATACTTTATATTTCTTTTAAATATATTTTTCATTTTTTAACACAAAGTTGTTGTTAATTGATTTCGACCCAACATTTCAGAAGTGGAATAGTTACTCACAAACAGTTGTAATAGTTGACTTTCGTTGAGAGTTCGGTTCGGTGCTTGCAGTTTTCCGCGTTTTTCTTTTGTTGTTGCTGTGTTGAAACTCGACAGGAGAAAATGAGTGGTTCTGACGAAGAGCACGATAGTCTCGAGGGTTTCGGACATGGGTCTGGAAAACAACGTGAACGTGCAAGTGAAAACGCGATCTCTAATGAACAATTAATGAAGAGTATGATGGACTTCTTTGTTGCTGAAGGAAGGCGCCGCGACGATGTTATGATGCGTATAGTTGAACGAATAACTCCTACGTCTCCTTCAACGTCGCAGGATTTTCACGTAATGCCTGATCTTTCCAAGACAATAAGGGTGTTTGATGGTGACAAGGATTTGGAGAAGGCAGAATCCTGGTTGAACAACGTGGATACCAGTGCTCAACTAAATAAATGGCCTGACGCATTTATTTTGGAAACGGCTCGTGCACATTTGAGGGGCGCAGCGATATACTGGTACGAATCTAAAAGTAGCTCTATCAAAGATTGGGACACGTTTAAGGGTGAGTTTAAGAAAACATTTATCCCAACAACGTCTAAGGCTTCAAAATGGGAACAGATGCGTGAACGAAAACAGCAAAAAGGTGAGTCAACCCTTTCTTATTTTTATGAAAAGCTCAGCCTTTGTAACAACCTCGGGTTTTCGTTTGATGACTCAAAAGAAGAGATTTTGACGGGATTGTATTTACAAGATGTCGGCATAAATTTAATAACAAAAGCTCATGTTGATTACGATAAATTGTTGCATGACATTTTAGCAACAGAACGTTTAAAATTAAATAGTCGTAGTAACAAACCCCTTAAGCAAGACATGCGTGTTCCCTTAGAGCGTAAAGATATTCGACGACCAGATGGTTTTGAAAGAAGAAGCACCACTGAACCAAGATCTTGCTATCGATGTGGTGATGTATCTCACATAAGTCCGAATTGTACTTTTGCAAGTTCTGTCTGTTACTTATGTAAAAAAGAAGGACACCAAAGCAGGCAATGTCCAAATTCTAAACAGCAAAGCGGGTCTTCAAATAAAGATAATAAAGTAGGTCAGTTATCAAATTATAAGAAAGAACCAGCAGGCGCGTCAAGTGTTAAGTTGATAGAAACATGCGACAAAGGCAATGTTTATTT